>UESW01004645.1:383430-558828 GCA_900491605.1 Calamus simplicifolius | reverse complement strand
GATTTTGAGGATCGTATGCGAGGCCGGGATCAGGAGTTGCTGACATGCGAGATGAGATGCAGTATTTGCGGGATATGGTTAGACGCTTGTCGCAGAGTCTTCAGCCTCCACAGCCTCCACAGCCTCCATAGCCTTCACGTGATCATTCAGATTCTTGATGTATTTTCTTTTTTTTTATGTTGTAAAAACTTTTAAATTTTAATATATAAATTATTTTTTGAAATTTATTATTGTTTGGATTGAGTGAAAAAGTTTGTATCAATATTTAGATTTAGCGAAATTTTATTAACCATTTTAATTTTAATTATTTAAATATTTTTTTAAAAAAATTTTCGACGCTCTGCGACGCATAAAAATGCGTCGCTAAATTTAAAATTAAATTTTTTAAAAAAATTAATAATAAATATTGCAACGCAATTTATTGCGTCGCAATATTTAAAATTAATATATAAAATTAAAAATTTATTAATAAATATTGCGATGCATAAAATTGCGTCGCAATATTTAAAATTAATTTTTAAAAATTAAAAATTTATTAATAAAATTGCGACGCATCAAATTGCGTCGCAATAATAAAAAATAATTTTAAAACAAATAAATTATTATTAAATCTTGCGATGCATTAATTGGGTCGTAATTTTAATAATAAATTTTTTTGTTTAAAATTTAACTTTAAATATTGCGACGCAATTATATGCGTCGCAATATTTATTAATAAATTTTTAATTTTTAAATATTAATTTTAATATTGCGACGCAATTTTATGCGTCGTAAAATTTATTAATAAATTTTTTTAAATTTTAATTTTAAATTTAGCGACGCATTTTTATGCGTCGCAGAGCGTCGCAGAGCGTCGCAATATTGCGACGCAATTGCGACAAAAGTGTATTGCGACGGGGAGTTGAGCGACGCCATCATTGCGTCGCAATTGCGTCGCTATACCATGTTTAGCGACGCAATTGCGACGCATTTTGGCGTCGCAATATTTTAAATTTCTTGTAGTGGATACCCATATATAATAAAAAATAAAAAAGAGTTTTCATAATTTAATAGACATGTGTAGTTAAAAGAAATTGGTCTAAAAAAGTAAAATAAATTTGGCAACTTAGAATATATATGGTCATTAATAATGCTAAAAAGAGAATTAACATAGCTTATATGTAAGAGAGTAAGCAACAAGAGAAAAAGCAAAAGAAGTTATTGTCCATAATCTTGGCCATAGGAAAACATACAAATAAAAGTTGGAGAAAGAATTATTATGTACAAAAATTTAAAAGATGATGTTTAAATGTTAATAAAGTATAAAAATTGAAGTAATTTGATTCAATTAATGTTAAAGAGGGGTCTCTCAATATTATTACTTATACTTCTTAAGTAGGTTTAATGATATTAGAAAATGATGCTTCTAGGAAGATATAGATGGAATAATTTAAAAGATTTCTAATAAAAAATATCTATCATAAAAGATCTGAATGGATATATGAGAAAATAATATAGGTTTTGAAATAGTGCATAAAGATTATAATGTTAGAAATAGAAAGAGAAAAGGAACACAATTTTAGAGCTTACAAAGGCATAATTTAGTAATAACTAACATATATTTTAAAAAGAATGATACGTATAACTTGTTTAAAAGGGGATATAATGCTTGTTAAATAGATTATTTTTTATTAAAAAGATTAATTAAGTTTTTTTAAATATTATAAGATTATATTAAGTGAGAGTTTATTTATTCAATATAGATTAATGATCGTGAATTTATGTATTTACTTTTATTGAAATATAAAAATTAAGTAATGATAGCCAAAAGAAGAGAAACTAATTGACTTTAAAAATAGAATATTGAAAGAAGAAAAATAGAGTCTAAATAAAGAAATCAATACTATAGAGGCTAATATAAAAATAGCTACAAAAACTATAGGAGAATCAAAGAGAAAAGGAATATATGGTAAGAAACTTTAATTCTAAAATGAGAAAGATTAGTTCATGAATTAAGGATAAAATAGAGTTATCGATCTTCGTATCGTCTTCGACCTCGATATGAATGATGTGGGTACAAGAGTATTTTTGTTTTAATATTTTATATTTTTTAATGGTGGCTTATTTTTAGGTGATATAAGATTCAGATTTTTAGTGAATATAAGTCTTCACTGTTAATTACTCCCACCTTAAATTAGGAGTAAGGCTTATATTTGATTGATTTGAGTGGATGTACATTTGAGTGTAACTCAAATGTACATTAAAATAATAGACTCAAATGTACATTAAAATAATAGGAGGGAAGCTTGTAAACGGCTTCGAGCGCACCCTGGCGCACTTCACCCGAGTTTTTAGGTTTTAATGGACCATGCGGCGACCAATTCAATAGCCCTACCAACTCTGCTATCTAGAGCCGCCCTTCCATTAAAAATTACTCAAGTCTTTGGTGCACTCCAGCTCTTTTCTTTACTGTGCCTTGTGGCCTTTATATTTACTCGCATCAAACGCTGCTCTGGTATCACTTTGCCCTCCACAAACAGGCGCACGCGCAACTGAGAAGACCCTAGCTCCACGCTCCCTGAGATGGAAGCTGTTGGAATTCCAGAGTATTTGAAGGATAAGTGCATCCTGGTTACTGGCTCCACTGGCTTCTTAGCAAAGAGTAAGAATCTTAACTTTCTTCTTCTGGGTAATTTTGAGAAAATTCCTTCCAGGGTAGTGACGTTTATGGAGCTTTATAATCTTCAACTTTCCTTGTCTTATGCCTGCAGTTTTGTGGAGAAGGTGCTTAGGGTTCAACCCAATGTTAAGAAGCTCTTCCTGCTGGTGAGAGCCGTGGATGCCAGGTCTGCCATGCGTCGCGTGCAAAGTGAGGTGCATCCTCCATCCCTACTCTCTGCAAAGAATTTTGCAATGCTTTGGTAGTGTTTGCTAGCTAAGTCAGCTTGTTAGTGGTTTGTACACTTTTTTCGTCTTACTAGCAACGTACTGTCTCAGTTTATAAGATCAACTTTTCTAGGACACTCCAACACAAGTGAATTAGTTTATGCGATTAGGTTAGACTAGAATAAAGTCCAACACAATATTAATTTACGATATATGAAGTGTCTATTTGTAGGGAATTATGCATGTAGTCACTTTTCTTAGATAGAAATCTTTTCTGTGCCTATATTAATCATTGCCTTGAGAAAAATAGTAACAAGGAGGTATGTATTCAAAGGTGAACTCTCCTCTGGTAAGTAATCAAACTTAACGATGAAAATGGAGTAGAGGGCAGTTTGGTTGTTCAGTCACTATCAAAACCTGAACATAGAGCTGGAAAGGGAGCGACACAAAAATGAATGGATTTACGAAGAAAGAAAAGCAGTACTTATAACTGTGCAGCAGGCTGCAACCATAAAATTAGACAAGTTTCCAAACTCCAGCTACACGTTAAACATTTTAGTTGGAGTATAACACAAGAACCAAAGCAATACAAGTTATAAGAGGGGGATGTGTGCGTGGGCACTTGCGTGCGTGCGTGCGTGCGTGCGAGTGAGTCAAAGAGAGAGAGAGAGAGAGAGAGAGAGAGAGAGAGAGAGAGAGAGAGAGAGAGAAATTTGTAAAGAAAATGATCACAAAACTTTGAACAAGTTTTCTAAAGCATGCGTACCATTAGACCTATTTTTCTTTTAAATGGAATGCCACGGTTGGTATTTCATTTTCATGCAGGCGTACGTCATTCCTAATTAATGAACCTGACAAAAGAAATCTCGTGCTCAATTGACTTTCACCATGCACATTGGCTTAAGAAATGGATGATTTGACTAGTGTTATGTAATGTTCTCAAAAGGGTCGCCCTCAAAGGGATCTAGTGGAATTCAGCTTTGAATACGGCATATGAGCAGCTTTTAGGTACTTTCCGTTTTGCAAAAGCATCCGTCAGCAAATTACCTGCGGTGCAACATCGAGTAGTCTTGTTTAAATCAAAATAAAGCACGTCTGAGATTTGCCAGAATTCTGTTGTAAAAGATCTTCACGCTAATAATTTTGCTTTAGTTTAATGAGCGTCACGGTGGAATCTCTTGTGCTCCGGAAATTTCAGTGAAGTTCTTTTCACCAAAAAATATAAACAAAATCATGAGAAGGCATCAAAGAAAATTATTAGCCCCAAGCTTGAAGGTGTTTAGAACAAGAACCAACTTAATTATTCCCAGTCCCTGCACTCCGGTGAAAAATCTGCTGCTGAATTATGGATAACTAATTCTTCTTTTGCATTACTGTCCTAAAGCGCATTAATCTCATCTGCCTCAGTTTCCAGGTGATAGGGAAGGAGCTATTTAAGAATTTGAAAGAAAGGCACGGAAAAGGTTTTGGTTCATTTGTTGAAGAAAAGCTGTTTCCTATAGCTGGAGACATTGTTCATGAGAACCTAGGGATAAGGGATTCTGATGTCAGAGAAGAACTGTGGAAGGAAATTGAAATTGTTGTCAACGTTGCTGCAACCACCACCTTTTATGAGAGGTTAAAAATTCATTTTGCTTGCTTTTTAACTAAGGAAAGAAAACAGTCATTAGATCTCAAGAACGTAATTTATTTATGTTAGGAACACCAAAGTTTACTTGTAACATTATGTTAACCTTAGTCTCTTGCAGATATGATGTGGCTTTGGGTATCAACGTCCTTGGAGCTAAGCATGTCATGGAATTTGCAAAGAAATGTGCAAAACTTGAAATGTTCCTCCATGTTTCCACTGGTATGTCTGGCCTACAAATTACAAGCAAAGGATAATCTTTATTGAATCTTCGATAACTTTTACTTTCATAATTCACTATGGGAATATTTACATCACATTACATGTCATTCTGCCAAGAGTGCATCTATGTATAAACCACACACACGCACATTAATAAGAATCTTAACAAAAATGAAAGGTTAGTTAATTAACAGAATATTAAACATTTGCAACGTATATGTGTATCTTGCATCACATATGCACAAAAACATTAATTACGATATTAGCAATCTTTACCAACTAGCTTAGTTATTGTATTTTGTTTTCAGCTTTTGTTGCTGGCATGCAAGAAGGACTTATATTAGAGAAGCCATTCCATATGGGTGAAACACTCAAAGGGGATGCCTACTTGGATATTGAATCGGAGCTGAGATTGGTTGAAGAAAGAAAGGAGGAACTCCAGTCCAAGAATCATTGAAGAACTTTGAAGATATAGCCATGAAGGAATTGGGCATGAAGAGGTTCTGTAGCTCGTAGTAAATCCAGCCAATAGTATCTAAGAGATATATACCTCCAATTCATATCGTTCTTTTGTTCTAGAATGAATTGATGGGAGCTTCACATATTTTGTAAAAAATCATCTTTATGATCTCTTCTGTACTTTGTTTGAAAAATGTTCTCTTACTTTTCTCATTCCTCTTTAATCTTATCTTACAGGGCTAGGTTTTTTGGATGGCCAAATACTATGTTTTCTCAAAGGCAATGGGGGAAATGTTGCTTGGGAACTTGAGAGGAGACCTGCCTCTTGTTATACTACGCCCAACTATCATAACAAGCATTTACAAGATCCACTGCCTGGTTGGATGGAGGGAACAAGGTAGATATATTTTTATGTATATGGAGAGCGCTTTATGGAACCCCAACATGGAGATTAATATGTCACCATAGTTATAATTTAGCAACAGTGAACAGTGATATAATTGGATAGGATTCTAAATTTTGATGCAGGACCATTGATAGCCTGATCATTGGCTACGGAAAGGGGAAGCTCTTATGCTTCTTTGGAGATCCTGAATTGATTATGGATGTGGTAGGTTCCACATTATGTTCTGTTATGCTTATCTAGCTTGTAGTTTTTAGCTTAAATAGGAATATAGTCTTCATATGCAACCTTGTATGTACTCTTTGTTTCCGGCCGGACTTAATTCTCACCCTAAATTATCTTTTCCTACTTTTGGGCACCAATTTATAAAGGGTTGGTTAGATTTGATCATAAAATTAAGATTTGATCATAAAATTTCTCATATTTTGATAAATATTTCCTTGACTGGAATCCAATCCATCAAGATGGGGTACTGGTGCTTGCTCCATTAAAATGAAAAGAGGAAAGAAACATGGGAGAGGGCTTGCAGCTGGTTCAAGTTTTTCTAGCTGCTATGGGATGCTATGATATCAAGAGCTTACTGTACTAACAATGCAGTCAGTGTGTATTCTGCGCGGCAACCAACTGCAAGCAAAGTTGCAATACTAAATGCAGAGCCCTGGACTCTAATGCAGGTCCCCGGAGACATGGTTGTGAATGCTATGATTGTGACCATGGCAGCTCATTTAAATCAGCGGTCAGAATTCATCTACCACATAAGCTCAGGCGTGAGAAATCCAGTCACATACTCCATTCTTGATAAATGTGGCTACCGTTACTTCCTTGAGAAACCTCTTGTAGGAAAAGATGGAAAAACTATTAAGACAAGGAAGCTTTCCGTCTTCAGCACAGTGTCCAGCTTCCATGCATACATGACCCTACGATACAGACTGCCATTGGAAGTTAGTGCTCTATATTCTCTCCCTCTCTATAGACTCTGGAACTGAAAATAACAAAATTGTTTCTACTCAACTTATTTCTTTAGTATTCAGTTAGAATTGGCATCATAATCTCTTGGTACTTCATTCACAGTGCTTAAGTTTAGACAGTTTGATATCCATATTGTCATGCATGGGTGGCTTTTCCTTGTCAGGGATTTCGCCTGGTTAATCTGGCATTTTGTGGGCTGTTCGATGATCGCTACACTGAGCTAAGCCGGAAGTATAAGTTTGTGATGCATCTTGTTGATCTTTATACTCCGTATGCCTTCTTCAAGGGATGGTATGTTTGGTTGCTCCTAAAGTTTCTTCTTCATTCTAACGACTTCTATTTGTAGAATATAATACTTCAATCAGAGTATTTGCACAGTTTATTTCCATGACATTATTATCATCATTTTCACAAGCATTGTTAATCTTTTTTCTGCATGATGTGATTTGTTTTGCAAAGTCTGAAATACTTTTCTGTTTTAGGAAGAGGGAGAAAAGAGGAGATGATCATTTCACCTTCCCCTCCCAACCCAACCCCCAAAATAAATAAATAAATAAATAAAGGAAGACTTAATTAGTCCCATGATTATTTATGTAACCAATGTTTTGAACTGATCTGGACCTTGTTTCTTGTTGAAGTTTTGACGATATAAACTTGGAAAGATTGCGGATGTCCATGGCAAAGGACAATGTCGTGGCTACTTTGTTCAATTTTGACCCCAAATGCATTGACTGGAAGGACTACTTCTATCACATCCATATCCCTGGTGTTCTAAAGTATGTGTGCAAGTAAACACTAGAACAATGCATTGCAAGCTCTATTCCTTCAATCTGTCCATTTCTCCCTATCTATTGGAACAATAAATCTTCATGTTGCCGAAATGTATTTTAATCATATTTCCTACTCCAAGCAGAGTGGAAGATGCTGTTGCATTGTTATTTTGTGTTACATGCCATGCCATCTTATTGTGTACGTCATGTTTGTAGAACTTCTGTGAATTTCGTTGACCGAAATGAAAGTGAACCAATGAAAAGGGATTCGTGAAGCTGGATCTTTTTCCCTTTTTTTAAATAAAGTTTTTGAGGAATAATTGACTCCAAGCAATCAGCAATTTTGAATTCTGGTTGACAACTGAAGTTAGGATTTGAAGTTATTGATACTAGAAAAGCAAATAAGCTTGTAAAGTTGCTTCAACAACCCAGAAGCTTTTTTACTTGATGTTATGATCATAAAGGAGCTTCTGCTACTACTTGATATAACGAAGGTGCACAGAAAACTTTATGTGGTTCAGACCATTGACTTACGTCCATGAGCAAAACGGAGTAGATAGTTTTACTATTAAAAATATTTGGGATATACCCAATAAAGCCCTCTCTTTAATGCTCACAATAACTCTTGAAGTTATTTGGGATATACTAAAAGCTCAATTTACATATGCTTATATAAAGAAGGGATATATAGTGTGCTACAACGATTAAGATTAGAATTCTATAAGGATATTGATATATTTTATATGGATATGAAAATATATTTTAAGTTCAATATTACACAAATTAGGACTAAAGTTTTACATGGATATAAAATATATTCTTTTTGAGCTTATGAATTTCAAGACAAACTCTAATAAATTTCTACCTTACCTTGAATTCGTAAGCAACATTGAAGAAGTAGCTAAAATTTTTTCACTTTCTTCACGTACCCCTAATGGGATACATCTCATATGTTGCATATGCCAATCAATTCAAGCAATACTTGAAATTAGCTATTAAAAGAGACTCATCAAAATCAACTATCTCTTGTGTTGTTGTCAAAGCATAAGCTATCAAGTCTTTGGAATCATATCTTTGTGATGACTTTATCGCCCTTTTTGATCTATTCCTATCAATAATACTAAGTATTCAACTACATAAGTGCCCAGAGTTTTAATTGGAGATGTGTGCTACAACGAATTTGATAAGGAGGATAAGCATACAACATCTACAATAATAGAGCACGGCAACACATATAGCTTCTTAGACTATGTGGCTTTCATTACAATACAAGCACCTTCGTTGATCTTCATAATTTTATTCTTAGTTAAATACTTAAATATGTTCTTATCAAGAGTGCACAAAGAAACAAGATTCTTCTTCAAATTTAGAATATACCAAATATCTAATAAAGTTTTCACTATGATATTAAATATCTTAATTAGAACTATTTCAATTCTAGCAGCAGGACATTTGGCTTTACTGCCTATCAGCACAACTCCATCTTGAATGGATTTATATGCAAAGAACCAATCTCTATTGGCATATATGAAAGGAACAAGCCTAATCCATATTTCAATTCTTTAATCTAGCTTCTTTAGTCACAAAGAGAACATTATTAGAATCATCACAATTTCCTTCTGCCAAATTAGTCTCAACACTCCTATCAACTTTCTTTTGACCTTGATAATCAAAATTTTGCTTCTTATTTTTTAGCTTATAATAATCAACTTAATATATACTTTCTTCTTACAATAGTTGCAAGTCAAAATTTTGTGATTCAATTTTGATCTGGACTTGTCTCCATCATTAATGAAACCCCTTTCATTAGATCACCTTCTAATTACCAAGCCTTCTCTCCGATCATCTCTTATATTACCCATTATTTGCCCATTAATTAAGTCTTTAGAAAACAAGGTTGCTTTCATCTTTATGTAGAAAAAGAATTTTTTTATAAAGTAAAGTATCTCAAAAATGTCTATATCATTAAGGCAAAAAGTACAACAATAAGAGGGCTCCATATTTTTTCTCCGCCTTAACATCAATTAATTGCAAATACATAATAATTGAATTGCATTCAAGTAAGACTTAATGAATGTACTTGGTACATATTTTTTCAAATATAATGACTTCAATTTCTTTCATAACTAAGCAGCTGTCTTTTCATCCATAGCTTCATGCAATATTTCATCAGACATATATAATTGTACTGCAATTAGAACCTTGGTATCTATATCTTCCTTCCTCTCATCCTTTAGCTTAGGAGGTATATGTTCCTTTCCGAACAATACCTTCTACAATCCTAGCTATGACAAAATAGCATGCAATTTAATTTGGCATAAGTTGAAGCTATTAGTGTGAACAAACTTTAGTCACTAACTTCACTATCATCTCTAATAAAAAACTAGGTCTTTCACCAAAGTATTAAGAGGATTTTTGAGTTCACCGAATAATCCTTTCAATCGACTTAACTCCAATAAATAATGTTCTAAACTAATTAAACTCATCAAATAAGCTTTATAAACAATTGGGCTTACCAAATAGGCTTTTGATCTAACTTAACTCACCAAATAAATGTTAGTGTGTGTCCTATATCCAATCGAATTAGATGCTAGTTTGTACACATTTCATTATGAATGCAAATCAAATATTATTGGTTTCTTTATCTATTCAGGTGTTTTTCTTATAATATATTTGGATATATTTTACCTATGAGATAAAGTCCAAAAGAATATGAACTGTGCATATAAAATTTTTAATAGAGATTGCAAATTGTGAGATCCAAAAACTGTACATTATGGTTTGATTCTTTAAAATTTTTTAGTCGATGCGTAGACAGGACTGGACACTATCGAACACTATGAGACTAGCACACATTGCATATCTTCACCCTTGTGGTGAGTAGCTGATCTCGCAAGCTAAAGTATGGAGATACTTGGATAGATGTGTGGATGCTCGTTATTGTAATGATGCATTGGATGACCCACATAGAGATTCATATAGATATTCTATATAGTATCAATGGTTGATCTATGATAATGGTGACGCAAGTGATCCTTTGACTTGAGATCTTCATTACACCTTATGTGTAGAATGTCATGCTTTGACGATATACAAACATCGCTCTAGCCATGGATGGCAAATATGGTGTCGGTTGGATATAACATGAAGCACTTGAAGGTGGTATTTGATCAAGATAGGATTCGTCTTCTTGATAAAAAGGGCTATATCCCATGGCCACTTGATGGATTAAATTAACTGTTAAATCCTTGCAATGTTGAGTTAAAATTCGAAATTGTTTTAAAGTTCTAATTCATGTGAGTCAATTTTTTTCTAAGATCAAGTAAACAAAGATCAATTACAGCGTTGACACATTTCATACCACTGATTGATTTGGGATATGTGATGAAGAAATTTAATCGTGCGTTAACCATTCATGGACAGTGTTGATGACCACGTCTACAAAACACTTAACACTTGGGTGGTCATGATGCTTTGCTAGAGGTTGCTCATGATGTATAATCATGAATTTTTTAGTTTGATCAAGGGATTGATTTGATCAAAGAATTGACTTGGATAAAGTGTTGACCAAGTCATCCTTAGGGTCAATATTAGGGACATGATTATTGCCAACATGTCAAGGGACCTAATGGGTCACATGCATTAAGAAGATTTTGGATGAAGTTGAAATAGAAATTAAGTTGACTTAATTCAGATTAGATGACCAATTAATTATGATTGGGTTTGACTCAATCTTAATGAGAGAACATGAAATTCATGAATAGGATTCATCTTAGAGGAAAGAATTTTATGTTCAAGGAAGAGACCTTTTGTACATGTGATGTACATAAGAAATTCATTAATTGAATACTTAATTAGGCTTAATCCATATGATGGATGGCTTAGATTAATTGAGATTAATAATGTAGTATTTAATTAGATCCATATGATGGCATGGTTTGATTCATGAAAATCCAATTGAACCGAGGGCTGAAATTGTACTACGTGAAGGATGGATCCATGCTCATGTGATGGACATAACCCATCTTCAAGTCATGAAGGAGGAAACACCCATGATTTTGGCATCATCATGAAGCTAAATCTAAGGTTTGGGGGTTGGTTTAATGGGATAACCAATTTGGTGGTTGTAATCCTAACATTCATGATAACAAATATCCTAAATTTGTTAGGATAATTTACTATCAACTTGATATGGTTGAATGATTAGGTGGTTGAAACAATATACCCTTTTTATGAAATCACATAACCTCCTCTTTATGTATAAAAAGAAGATAGATGCCCCATTGAATAGACATGCCTAACTCCTTTTTCTCTTTTTTGGATAACAAACATCCACTTTATTTCTCTAAAATATCCTTTCTCTCTCTAGGATGTCTCTCTCTCTTGAAGGGTTGAAAGCTCCTTTCTCTCTCACGTCCCTCTTTCTTAGGTGGTTGAAGGAAAGCTTTCTATCTCTTCTTGGTTGATCAAAATTTGATCTTGATCAAGAAATTTTTTCTTTCTTGATTGATCAAGATTTGATCTTGATTAAAAAATTATTTTATTTGATAGATCAATCTTGATAAAGAAATTTTTTTTGATTTAAAAAATTAATTGAAAAAGAAAAGAGATGCTAGTACCCCTCACAAGAAGGTTATCATTCAATCCTGGGAGGGGACATCATCGAAAGATCTTCGTGTGGATCACCATTAGAGGCTAGACACGTGGACGGCTAGTGATAAATCATTTACTGGCTTCATCAGGCTTCATCCTCAATAAAAAATACATGTATGATCTATTATTTAATCATGTATTATTTCTTATGAACTGAATCTATTCCCTCAGTATCTTGGGCTTTGAGAATTAAATTTGTATTTATTTTATCTTCCACTGCGTGATGCACAAGATTTGATTCAAGTAAAATATATGAAATTTCTAACAAATGGTATCAAAGCCACCTCAGGCTTTAAATTCAGTTAATTTGATAAATTACCTAAGTTCTAATTTTTATATACATAGATCTAAATTTTACATGAGATGTAAAATATAAATCTTGCCATATGGTGAAGATTAAATATTTAAAAAATTTATTATATGATAATAAACATGAATTATTTAGATTTGATCATGTTAAAAATTAAAAATTATGATTTATGTGTGACATAATCATAAAAGCTGAAATTTAAGATATCATGTTTAGAATTTAATTTTGACATGATAAATAACATGATTAAAATATAAAATAATTATATTAATAAAAATTAAATATTTAATAATTTTATTATATATAATAAATGTAAATTATTTAGATTTGATCATGTTAAAAATTAAAAATTATGATTTATGTGTGACATAATCATAAAGGCTGAAATTTAAGATATCATGTTTAGAATTTAATTTTGACATGATAAATAAAGTGATTAAAATCTAAAATAATTATATCATGATAATATGATAATCAAGATTAAAATTAAAATTTTAAATTTTAACATGTTATCGTGATCATAGTTGTTAGGGATGTTATGATAGAGACCAATTAGTATTTTCATGTGATGAAAATAAATTTATTATAACAGATAATGATAAGATAAATATTTAAAATAAATTATTATAAAATATTTGATACTTATCATAAATCCCTAATAATCATTATCTCATCTTATCATAATATGTAATAGATGATAAGGTTTAGAAAAAATTAGACTTAACCATATCATTGTTTGATCCTATGACCCATAATTGGTCTAATCAATTGGATTTAACTATATTGGTGTCTAGAAAAGTACAATCATGGTTTTTAATTGCTTCGTTCACTGCCTAAAAAAATTCATTCAATGGGATCACAGGGTATGCTAAATAGGACTCCATTGATCTGATCTGGTCAGTGTTAAGAAAAGCTCTTAATTGATTAGATCAATAGGGTTAATCAGGATGGTAGCAATTGATTGGTCACATGATTAAGGTTCCTAAATTAGATAGTGATCAAGATCATAATTTGATTAGGAGTCTTAATCATAAGATTTAATCTTATGAACTTTAGGTTAATAAAGATTAATCTAAAATCTATATACATAATATGTAACCTAGCATGGTACAAATGTTGTACATGCATGATAAGACATAGATGCGCTAAATCCCTCCACGAATATTAAGTCATTAGCCTTCCATTGTTCACATGATACAAAATCATTAGGGCATAAGATTTGTTGTGCCATAACCAAAATCAAGTCATAAGGAGTTGATTAGGGAATAATGGGTTGACTTAACTAGGTTAGCTGGTATAATTGGCCATAGTCAAGGTCAGTCTAATCTAGAGGCAAAGTTTAGGGTGATCACATCGGATGTGATTGACAAGGCAATGTCCCCTAAATGATCTAAGAGTCATATTTGATGTGATTGATAAAAATCTACCTAATTTGGCTTACTAAGATTTGTTGTGCCATAGCCAAGGTCAAGGTAATTCAATTTGAGGGTCCTAGCCCACTAAAAAATTATTTGATAATTTTTCTAGATTAATATAGAAGGCTATTGAGCTCAATAAATAGTGGGAGTAATTGATTTAATTAAAATTTTAAAATTATCATATTAAATCGATGATTTGCATTCATAATAATTGACTCATTCTATTTTCTACATAGTTGTAAGAGACACCATGAGTGTGAACATTAACCTTAGAGGTATCCTAGAGTCCAACAACTGACCGGACCCAATTTTTTATACAGTTGTAAAAAATGTTACTTCTGTGACAAGGATGGGCATTGAAAGTGTAACTGTCGGGCTTATCGGGCCAGCCTGAAAGATAAAAAGCATATGGATGCTTCTACATCAGGTATGTATATAATTAAGATTTTCTTCTATTACTTCTTATTCCATTTGGTTATTGGATATCGGTTGTGGGTCTCATACTTGTATTAATATAGAGATGATACACTACAAGAGAAAAAAAATATTGCGACGCCCAAATGCGTCGCTAAACATGCTATTGCGACGCAATGATGGCGTCGCTCAGATGTCGTCGCAATCTCATTTGTCGCAATTGCGTCGCTTGCGACTCTCTGCGACGCAGCAATGCGTCGCAATATTGCGACGCAGCAATGCGTCGCAATATTGCGACACATCATAAATGTGTCGCTAATTTTAAAACTAATTTTTAATATTAATAATAATATTTTAGATATAGTAGCGACGCAATTTGAGTCGCTAATGCATCGCTAATTTTTTTTAAAAAAAATATTAAAAATTAAAACGGTTAATACAATTTCGTTAAATCTAAATATTGATACAAACATTTTTCACTCAATCCAAACAATAATAAATTTCAAAAATAATTATATATTAAAATTTTGAAGTTTTTACAACATAAAAAAAAAAAAAATACATCAAGAATCTGGCGATCACGTGGAGGCTGGGAACTCTGCGACAAGCGGCTAACCATATCCCGCAAATAATGCATCTCATCTCGCATGTCTGCAAGCTCCTCCTGATCCCGGCCTCGCATACGATCCTCAAAATCCTGCTCCTGACCTCCTGGCGAACCTCCTCTGCAATAGATCTGCGAAGTCTCTAAACGCTCGGGAGGAAGATCACCAGAACTCGCGAGCTGGAGGCCTGATGGAAAAAATGTAGAAGCTCTAGTGCCCAGACCATAGACCCTGCGGTCTCGTGGCTGGGCACCAACAGCCTCCAAAAACACACGTCGACTCTCCTCTGCTGAGAGTTCGACGGGCGTCTCCCCATCAGTAGAGTCGACCTGCGATGCCTGGGAGCGAAGCTCCTCGACTCGTGTCTTGAAATTATGAAATCAACAATAAATGAGTTAATAAATTCTCGAAATAAAATTTTAGAAATTAAACAGATACTACATAAATCTAATTTCTTACCGCAACCTCCCGTGATCGCGTATCGACCCAGGAGCCGTCCCTCCTGGTGTGTGTCGCCCTGAATAGACGAAACTCACCAGGATCTCCGCCCTCCTGCTCAGACTATAACAATAAAAAAATGATATTAATACAAATATTTGTAAATAACTAAAATAGTAATTAAAATATTTATGTTTTCTTACCATACGCCGTCTGTGCTCCTGAATCGAAATGGAGCCCGAAGTATGGCGGGAGAGACCCGTGCCAGGACCGCCCTTCTCAGATCGGCG
Source organism: Calamus simplicifolius (assembly GCA_900491605.1). Classification (NCBI taxonomy): domain Eukaryota; kingdom Viridiplantae; phylum Streptophyta; class Magnoliopsida; order Arecales; family Arecaceae; genus Calamus; species Calamus simplicifolius. Next base: position 543,385 of record UESW01004645.1, on the reverse strand, counting down.
GTTCGTGCTGGCTGATGCGGACCTCCTGCGCCAGCCATCGGACTCCCAGGCCTGCTGCCACTCGTGCCAAATACCCTCTGGCACGTGCGCAGGACGCTGACCCGATGACCTCCAACGATGAAGCATGTCGGAGTATCGGCGTCGCGTCAGAGCCTCCCATGCTGCCCTAATGGCATCATGGTGGCAGGATCCCACGTAAACTTTTTCTGCATTAAAATAAACAGTTAGTTTCTGAATTTATTAACTTTAAGAAATTTATATCACTGATAAATTGTATTTAATAAGTTTACCTGAAACTCAGAAAAATAAAACTCCCTCGTGGCTGGCGATACGTGGCGCCAATCGTAGCCACTGGGATCTGCACGCCTCTGAAAACGGCGCTGATGTGGCTGGATACATGATGCTGCTCAATGAATCTGTTAAAAAAATGCAAGTTTATAAGTAATTGACTTAAAAACATAAAAATATTTTTAATTAGTATATACTTACATCCCCTGAGCATCAAGTCGAAGTAAGTGCGGCCGATGGTGGAAGAACTCTCGGAGGTCTGTGCCGATCGGCTGGATGGTAATACCTGCAGGATCGAAGGCTGCGCCTCTGCTGGAGATCCAAACTCTCCATCTCCGACGCTCATGTGATCTGATGCAGCAGGGCTACGTCCCTGCTCACTCCGTCTGTCGTCGGTAGATCTACCTCTGCCCGTCATACTGAAAATACTAAAGATTCACACAATTAAATTACGATTAATGATTGACTATGTAAGAATTTAACACTTATAAAAAAAGTTAAATTTTAAAAAACCTTTATGTTTAATCGTGTCATTTGTTTCGTGAAATGTTGGTTCAACATCCGATGCCGTATCGGATTGCGAATCAGTTTCATTATCATCGGAAGGAAACCGAACATTTGCATCCGCAATTTCTTGGACATCACCACTTGGATCTCTAAGTGATGTTTCAGGAGCCCTTGTGTCGTCCTCAATTGCATGCATTTCCATCTCATCCTCTTGAAATGCAGGGCACTCGGCTGATTGACTTGATGAACTCTCCTCTAATACGATTGTTGAACGTGGGACGATTTTAGAAACGGCCCACCAATCTCGCTTGTCGTTGCGCAAACTTGGATATCCGCAGTAAAAGACTTGCTGAGCTTGGGATGCAAGGATGAATGGGTCATATTTCTGCAATCTTCGTCGATGGTTCACTTCAACCAAATTATAGTCGTTATGAACCCTTTTGCCCACAGGAACTATCGGATCGAACCAATCACAACGAAACAATACGGTTCGTTTCATAGGCCAACCGGGATATTCAACTTCAACCACCTCTACTAACTTTCCATAATAATCCTGCATATTTGCTCCAACACTTTCTCCTTTACACACACGCCCCAGTTCTGAGTGCCTCTTGAAGCTGCTAATCGTTCAATCTGAAATTTGTACCCATTTACAAAATAGCCAGTAGAGGTTGTTACGGTCTTCAATGGCCATTGCGATAGACATTTAATGAAAATATTGTCGGTTGTCGACCATGGACCGTTGACCTATAAATTAATAAGCTATTGACATCCAATTCAAAAAATAATTGCCATTATCGAAATTGATTGAGTGATACTACTCACAAATTCATAAAACCAGTAAGCAAACTCCGTTTCTAATTTCTGCCCAATTGCAACTTGACTGATGTCGGGATTCATCTGTCGTTGTCTATCACAAAACATCCTTATGGGATGAAAAGGATGAAAACTACTGTTAGAAATTAAATATTATGGTATATTATTATTAAATTTAAATTTTCAATTTAGCATTGAAGTATACACTTACTCAATATATGGATCGACTTCTCGACAGTTCATTAGGATGTAATAATGTGCTGCATTATACTCCATATCGCTAAGATTTCTTGACTTCTGCCCACCAAATGAACGGCCGATAGCTTTAAAAATTGATATTCTACCGTCATTAGCTTCTGCTTCGTCCACACATACGTCATCGTTACGACCATGATTTCGGCTCCTCGTGTGGACGTGACCCTCAAAGTAATGCGAGGCAAAAGCTGAAACTTCTTCGACCAAGTGTGCATTGCATATAGAACCTTCAACCCTTGCCTTATTACGCACATTATTTTTTAACTTCTTAAGATACCTATATGTAAAGTTGCAACAAAAAATTAACGAATTTTTCAAGCAATGAAATAATATTTCAAATGTCAACATATCTTAATGATGTATATATTTACCTCTCGAATGGATACATCCAGCGATACTGCACAGGACCAGCTATGCTCGCTTCGTATGGCAAGTGAACCGGTAAATGCTCCATTGAGTCAAAAAAACTGGGAGGAAATATTCGCTCAAGCTTGCATAAAATAATTGGAATTTCCTCCTCAAGCCTTGCCATTGATGCAGAAGTAATGACTGCGGCAGATAACTCCTTGAAGAATAAGCTGAGCTCCGTAATTGCCTTCCAGACATGTTGCGGAAGCAACTCACGAAAAGCTATAGGTAATAATCGTTGCATGAAAACATGGCAGTCATGGCTCTTCATGCCGAACAACTTGAGCTTATGCATGTCCACACACCTACCGATATTTGAGGCATAACCATCTGGAAATTTTAACCCTCTAAGCCAGTTACATAAAACTTCTCGTGAATTTCTGTCAAGAGTGTAACATGCTTTAGGATAGGTCCCATCGGCACTCCTTCTCAAATCACCTCTTCTACAGTACTGATTAAGTTCTTCTCTTGACTTTGCAGTATCTTTTGTTTTTCCCGGGATGTTTAGCACCGTGTTAAATATGTTATCAAAGAAATTTTTCTCTATATGCATGACATCCAAGTTGTGCCGGATGAGATTTGTGCTCCAATAAGGCAAATCCCAAAATATACTTCGCTTCTTCCAGTTATGTTCTTTACATATACGGCTATTTATTCTATCTGCATCTGGTTCCCATGCATACATCAACCCCAAATTCTCTATAGAATCAAATAGATCCGTGCCGGACCTAACCGGTTCGGCAAATTTTGTGACTGCTTTGTTCTTCCGGAAGGCGATCAAGTTACGCCTGTAAGGATGATTTGGTGGCAAGAACTTCCTATGGTTATCAAACCATGACTGCTTACCACTCTTCTGCAATGTAAATGCATCCGAATCATACATGCAATGAGGGCATGCCAGACGTCCAGCAGTGCTCCAACCAGACAACATTGCATATGCCGGAAATCACTTATTGTCCACATCAAAGCAGCTCTCATTAAGAAATTTTGTTTCATAGAAATGTCGTAGGCTACCACTCCTGTTTCCCACAACATTTTCAATTCGGCCACCAACGGTTGCAGAAAGACATCAATCTTTTCCTTAGGATTTGATGGTCCTGGAACCAAAACGGTTAAAAACATTGCAGGATCTTTCATGCACTTCCACGGAGGAAGGTTATATACAGTCAGTATCACAGGCCAACATGAATACTGTTGCCCCGCTTGACCAAATGGTTGGAAGCCATCGGTACAAAGACCTAATCTCACATTCCTTATATCTTCAGCGAAAACAGGATGATTTTCATTGAACTGCTTCCAAGCCTTTGAATCTGATGGATGCCGCATTTCATCCTCTTTAGATTCATGTTCGGCATGCCATCTCATATCAGCAGCTGTTGCCTCAGATCTGTATAATCTCTGCAGGCGTGGGGTAAGAGGAAAGTAATGCATCCTCTTGTAAGGCACACTTTTCCTCCTACTTGTACCGGCTCCTCCTTCGGTGTTTTTGAACCTCGATTGCCCACAAATCTTACACCATCTCAGCTCTGAGTCTTCACCCCAAAATATCATACAATTGTTCAAGCAACAATCGATCTTATTAACTGGAAGCCCAAGCCCACGCAACAACTTCTTGTTGCGTAAAAACTGTCTGCGGCAACATTATCATTTGGCAGAATTTTTTGATTAACTCAGCTACAGAATTGAACGCCTTTTCTGATAATCGATGTTCTGCCTTAATATTCAACATTCGAGCAGCTGTAGAGAACTGGGAATGACCCTCACACCCAGGATACAATTCTTGATTGGCAGCACTCAACATATCGTAAAATTGTTGTGCTTCTGGGTTTGGTTCTTCCATAAATGTATTCTGATTGAAGTCATTACCCGATGCATTCATAACCATTTGTTCATATGTGTTTAAATTCACAATGGTTCTTCTACGGGAATTGACTCTTGTTCGCCTATAACAACTGCTGGAATATCCTCTGGTTCACCATGACAGTACCAAACATAGTAATCAGGCACAAAACCCTTCTTACACAAATGCACCTTAACAGTTTCCACATCTCTGTAGGCTTTATTCTGACACCTGTGGAAGTTGCATGGGCACCTAATCCTAGGCCCATCCATCCATTCAGGTTGGCTACATGCAAATGCGATAAATTCTTCCAATCCATTCAGAAAATCTGGATTCAGCAAGCCATCTTTTATCCTTGCATACATCCATGAGCGAGTCCCGCTCATTTTTGACCGACTTATACAATTTCTGGTAAACCATTAAAGGAAACCACATTATAAAACTATATTAGCATTACTTAATGATGGGGTCGGTTGACCCCATGGGCAATAAAGACAGCAATTTTTGGATGGCATCCTATCGAGACGGCCATCCTCAGCGGCCTTCCCGAACGGCTTAATTCCTAGGCGGCCTCGCTACTTTACTCGGCTTTCTTTTGAAAGATGCAATGGATATTTAATTCCATCCATGATTATCCAGGCATTTATTGCCTTATTCTCATTTATGGCTGCCACGTTAGCCCTCTGGCATCGGCCTCAACAGTGCCTGGCGTCGGCGTCAGCCTCAACAGCGTCGGCCTCCTATCGACCTGCATCCACTTGCTAGGCATTTATTGCCTTATTCTATCCCATATTTATAGCCTTATGGCCTCCCGTTATCTAGGCATTTATTGCCTTATTCTCATCGGCCTCAACAGAGCGTCGGCCTCAACAGCGCCTGATGTTGGCGTCGGCCTCAACAGCGTTGGGCGCCTGGCGTCGGCGTCGACCTCAACAGCGTCGGCATCGACCTCAACAGCATCGGCATCGGCCTCAACATCGGCGTGCCTCAACAGCGTCGGCCTCTCAACATCGGCCTAGCGTCGGTATCGGCCTCAACAGCGTCGGCCTCTGGCATCGGCCTCAACAGCGCCTTGGCGTCGGCCTCACGTCTTCACGTTGGCCTTCTGCCGACGTACATCCACTTGCTAGGCATTTATTGCCTTATTCTCTCTCGTCTTTATGGCCTCAAAGGCCACGAGCATCCACTCACTCTAAGGCATTTATAGCATTCTCATATTTATGGCTGCCACGTTAGCCCCTTCGGCCTTGCTTTTTCATTTGGCCATGAACAGCTTCGGCCTTTTTCCCTACGGTCGGCCTCAGCCCCTTGGTCTATTCCCCTCGGCCGTAAACAGTGTCTTGCACATGAACAGTGTCACATGAACACTGCCTTGCACGTGAATAGTGCCATAACTCCATAATTAATGCTCTACGAGGGACTGCTGGCCTCAACTTTAAACGACATCTTCTATCCCAATGGTTGTACTTGGGCCCACGTGACTAACCTTATCACCCATTGCTGTTCACACAGAACTTCCACGTGGCTTGCCAACCCGTTTCTCTTTTGCCAAGATCACGGGTGGTTACCGCTATATTATGAACCATTGCCGATACTTATGGCACACGTTTAGCAGCTGTAGCCGATCTTAATGGAAGATGTGATTCGGCTATTATCAACGAAGGGTGTGATTCGGCTGTTATCAACGAAGGGTAAGAGGGACCCCCGAACAAGTATAAAGAGCCCGACCCCCAACGAGGGAGGGGACTCAATCTCTACTCTTTCATTAAAAAATTTCTGTTCTCCAGATCGCTGACTTGAGCGTCGGAGGGTCCCCACCGGAACCACCAGTCCGAGACTTTTCTTGCAGGTTTCAAGCTGAAGGAGGTGGTCCCTATCATTCCTCTAAAGGCCAACGAAGCATTTCTGTCGCTTGACGCTCCTCAAAAGTGATTTGGCGGCAACAGATTGGCACGCCAGGAAGGGGGGATCAGCGATGCTGGTTTGCAGATCTCATCCCTTTTTTTATCAAATTGGTGGATCGTAAAGATGGTGATGACAAGAATCCGGAAAGCTTTCACCAGTTATGCTGGGGGGCACCTTCAACGAGCTGAGCAAAAGCTTCAGAGGCAACATCTGAGGACCACGCAACAGCGAGCAAAAGCTTCCACTCGCTTTGTGGTCACTGCCCAGGCCAGCCATCCCTCATCCTACTGGGAATCTCCCCAGCAAGAGGTCCACCATCATCAAACCCATCGGCGGCTTAAAGCCCAGAAAGCCATCACTCTCCGCCTAAGTAGCCTTCTCTCCTACGGACAGCAACGGTGAGGAAGGCCCAAATATGGGCAGCGGTACCTTCACTCCAACCAACTTGATTCCCCGAGAGGCAGCCTACCAGCGAGTGGAAGTACTCAAGTCCGCAGAACGAAAACAGGGGTGTTGCAAGAGCTAAGTACACTGCACTTGACTTTTTCTTTCATTGATGCTTAAAAATGTCACGCAGATCGACTCTGTATCAGCATTCAAGACCAACCTCGCATTAACGTCTCAAAAGCCTAATGTACCATCAGCACCCAAGACCGGCTCCGCGTTGGCAACTAAGACCGGCTCTGCGTCGGCACCAAAGACCGGCTCCGCATCAGCAACTAAGACCGGCTCTGCATTGCAGTAAAGACCGGCTCTGCGTCGGCACCAAAGACCGGCTCCGCGTCGGCAATAAAGACCGGCTCCGCGCCAGCAATAAAGACCGGCTCCGCACCGGCACCAAAGACCGGCTCCGCATCGGTAGTAAAGACCGGCTCCGCATCGGCACCAAAGACCGGCTCCACGTCGGCACCAAAGACTAGCTCCACGTCGGCAACAAAGACCAGCTCCGCATCGGCAGTAAAGACCAGCTCCGCACCGGCACCAAAGACCGACTCCGCGTCGGCAGTAAAGACCGGCTCCGCGTCGGCACCAAAGACCGGCTCCGCATCGGCACCAAAGACCGGCTCCGCATCGGCAGTAAAGACCTCTTCGTCGGCACCAAAGACCGGCTCCGCGTCGGCCGCGTCGGCAAAGACGGCAAAGATCGGCTCCGCATCGGTAATAAAGACCGGCTCCGCACCGGCACCAAAGACGGCTCGCGTCGGCAGTAAAGACCGGCTCCGCGTCGGCACCAAAGATGGCTCGCATCGGCAGTAAAGACCGGCTCCGCGTCGGCACCAAGACTGGCTTCGCGTCGGCAGTAAAGACCGGCTCCGTGTCGGCACCAAAGACCGGCTCCGCGTCGGCACCAAAGACCGGCTCTGCATCGGCAATAAAGACCGGCCCGCGTCGGCACCAGAGACCGGCTCCGCGTCGGCAGTAAAGACCGGCTCCGCGTCGGCACCAAAGACCGGCTCCGCGTCGGCACCAAAGACCGGCTCCGCGTCGCACCAAAGATCGGCTCCACATGGTAATAAAGACGGCTCCGCACCGGCACCAAAGATCGACTCCGCGTCGGCAGTAAAGACCGGCTCTGCGTCGGCACCAAAGACCGGCTCCGCGTCGGCACCAAAGACCGGCTCCGCGTCGGCATCAAAGCACGACTCCGCATCGGCACTCAAGCCCGAGTCTCCCCTCGGCACTCATGACCGGCTTCGCGTCGGCCTCAAGCTCGGCACCTAAAGCCCAATGTACCATCGGCACTAAAGCTCGACTCCGGTCAGCACTCAAAGACCGATATACTATCGGTACTCAAGCCTGAGGCCAGCTCGGCACCAAAAACAAAAACTAACTCTAGCATTGGCAACAAAGATCGTCGGCATAAGGGAAAAGGCACCTAACGACTCTCCAACTATCAGGTCACCATTCGGGGTTAAAAGGAACCCAACGACTTCAAACTCTCGGTCACTCTTTCGGGTTCAAAAGGCTCTCGACAGCCTCAACTCTGCTTCAGCAGCTTTATCACATCCTCAACGACTTCACAGCGCTCTAACTCTGTCTCAATGGCCAATGGCCAATCGAGTAAGACCTTTATCTAAATTATGTACCAGCAACATATTACTGGTCACCTTTGGCCATCAAGAAGCCCCAAGACAACTCACTTTGGGAGAGGCCAACTCCCCAGCTCACAGTTGAGGGGCACCCACTTTCAAATTTTATGACAAGTAGAAGACCCAAAGTCAACTCACAGTTAGGAGAAACCGACTCCCCAACTCATAGTTGACGGGCATCCGCTTCCGGGCTTTGCATAGGGAGAGATTACTGGCTGCCAGTCAAGGATAACCCACTTACCCTCAAACTTTGCTTAAAAGTTTTTTGAACAGGCAAAAAGAATGGCTCCAAAGAGCATGAAGACGTCTACACAAGACAGCGCCAAAGGAAAAGGGTTTCCCCACCTGGGAGGAATCATAGTTGAAGTTGATAGGAAAGGGTAGATGCGAAGGTAAAAAGTCCTACACTCCTTTCGCTTAGCTAACGCGGGGCACACAAGCTCAGGAGTGTGGGGGGCATTTGATGGGGCCGGTTGACCCCATGGGCAATAAAGACAGCAATTTTTGATGGCATCCTATCGAGACGGCCATCCTCAGCGGCCTTCCCGAACGGCTTAATTCCAGGCGGCCTCGCTACTTTACTCGGCTTTCTTTTGAAAGATGCAATGGATATTTAATTCCATCCATGATTATCCAGGCATTTATTGCCTTATTCTATTTATGGCTGCCACGTTAGCCCTCTGGTGTCGGCCTCAATAGCGCCTGGCGTCGGCGTCAGCCTCAACAGCGTCGGCCTCCTATCGACCTGCATCCACTTGCTAGGCATTTATTGCCTTATTCTCTCCCATATTTATAGCCTTTATGGCCTCAAGGGCCACGATTATCCAGGCATTTATGCCTTATTCTCATTTGGCGTCGGCCTCAACAGCATCGGCGTCGGCCTCAACAGCGCCTGACGTTGGCGTCGGCCTCAATAGCGTTGGGCGCCTGGCGTCGGCGTCGACCTCAACAGCATCGGCATCGACCTCAACAGTGTCGGCGTCGGCCACAACAGCGCCTGGCGTCGGCGTCGGCCTCAACAGCGTCGCCTCTGGCGTCGGCCTCAATAGCGCCTAGCGTCGGCGTCGGCCTCAACAGCGTCGGCCTCTGGCATCGGCCTCAACAGCGCCTAGCGTCGGCGTCGGCCTCAACAGCGTCGGCCTCTGGCGTCGGCCTCAACAGCACCTTGGCGTCGGCCTCACGTCTTCGGTTGGCCTTCTGCCGACGTACATCCACTTGCTAGGCATTTATTGCCTTATTCTCTCCCGTCTTTATGGCCTCAAAGGCCACGAGCATCCACTCACTCTAAGGCATTTATAGCATTCTCGTATTTATGGCTGCCACGTTAGCCCCTTCGGCCTTGCTTTTTCATTCGGCCATGAACAACTTGGGCCTTTTTCCCTACGGTCTCGGCCTCAGCCCCTTGGTCTATTCCCCTCGGCGTAAACAGTGTCATGCACATGAACAGTGTCACATGAACACTGCCTTGCACGTGAATAGTGCCATAACTCCATAATTAATGCTCTACGAGGGACTGCTGGCCTCAACTTTAAATGACATCTTCTATCCCAATGGTTGCACTTGGGCCCACGTGACTAACCTTATCACCCATTGCTGTTCACACAGAACTTCCACGTGGCTTGCCAACCCGTTTCTCTTTTGCCAAGATCACGGGTGGTTACCGCTATATTATGAACCGTTGCCGATACTTATGGCACACGTTTAGCAGCTGTAGCCGATCTTAACGGAAGATGTGTTCGGCTGTTATCAACGAAGGGTGTGATTCGGCTGTTATCAACGAAGGGTAAGAGGGACCCCCGAACAGGTATATAAAGAGCCCGACCCCCAACGAGGGAGGGGGACTCAATCTCTACTCTTTCATTAAAAAATTCCTGTTCTCCATATGCTAACTTGAGCGTCAGAGGGTCCCCACCGGAACCACCGGTCCGACTTTTCTTGCAGGTTTCAGGCTGAAGGAGGTGGTCCCTATCATTCCTCTGAAGGCCAACGAAGCATTTCTGTCACTTGACGCTCCTCAAAAGTGATTTGGCGGCAACACTTAATATATAACTAAATTATTTCTTTTACACAACTAAGGTTAATAACAACCATTTAAATCATTTATAACTAAACCAATTTTCTTTTACACAACTAAGGTCCCTACCCTGCAAGGCCGGGCCATGGCTACGATCCTTGGCGTGCTAGTAAGGACCGAGGCACAGGTTCATGCCAGGCTAATGCTAGGGCTTGAGTTTGGGTCGGGCCGCAAGGCGGTCCGTTCAATCATGAGACTTCACAAGCATTCAAGTGTCCTAAATTAATTCCACCTTCACTCCATGTTTAAAAGGTAAGGCCCTATCCCATTCAAGAATATTTTTGTGATATGTTATTCTGCTATTAATTATCATCGATCGGTTACGTTGAAATTTCAGCAGCATTTCCCCATATGTTCTCCTAAATGTGTGGCATATATGCCATACTAGGAGAATGTATGAGCAAATACAAACCGCAATCTCAACCAACGATGATTAATAGCAGACTAACATATCGCAAAAAATATTATCAAACTGTCCACCAGGACAATTTGAGAATTTGCAAGACTAAGTCTTACAAATTCTCAAACGGGTCTAAAGGTTATAGTGCTGTGATTAATAATATGGAAATCCAAAGATAATCGAACTTATGCTTGTTATTCATAAATTCTTGTCAATTATACATATAGAGGAATAGTGTTCTATATATATAGTCACTGACTTCTTAAGATTATTATGTCGAATATAAATGTTTGTGAAAACTAAATATAAATCATTGAAACTACTAATTTGTTGCTGAAAATTAAATAAAACTACAATAAGACTTTCATTCTAGCATTACATAATTTAATGCATCATTCAATTTGAAGAAGAATGTAAATAATTAAGACATAACAATTATAAATAACTACAAATGCACAAATATTATTGCATAAATAGCTATAAAGAAATGAAAAGCTATGACTGCTATTTTGAAATTAGCTAATCTAAAGAGTTATGGTTAATGAGCTAAATTAGTTGACCTAAATAGCTAAGCTAATTCAGCTCGACCTATCTAAAGAGTTTTGATTGATGATCTAAAGAGCTAAGGTTGATGGTCTAGAATCAGCTTACTAGAAAAGTTAAAACTGATAAGCTAAATTAATTGACCTAAATAGCTACGATTTATGAGCTAATTAATCAGTTGATTTAAAGAGTCATGATTGATGAGCTAAATCAGTCTATCCAAAGAGCTACGACTAATGACATAAATTAATTAATTTATTAGAGTGATCATTCTCCATATATATATAGTAATACTATTGTGTGACCATTTGAATTAGTCCTATCGAAGCAAGTATCACTTAGTATCACTATTGTGTGACATAAATTAACAGGATGGAGAAAACCCCCCCCCCCCCCCCCTTTTTTTTTTTTTGGTGGCTTGGCCATCGTGGCCGTGGCCTGAGAAAAAGTGGGGGTGTGGTGGGAAAACCCCCCCTGTTAATTTTTTTTGTGGCCTGACCACCGTGGCCATGCCACGGTAGGCCATGGTAGCAGCCGCTGCCGGAGACCGTGGCCGGAGAAGACGAAGGGGGGGTAGGGAAACCCCCCCTGTTATACTTTTTTTTTGGTGGCCTGGCCACCGCCAGGCCATGGCCGGTCACGGCAGCGACCGTGGCCAGAGAAGACCAAGGGGGGGGATGCCCTCCCCCCTATTATACTTTATTTTGTGGCCTGGCCACCGTGGCCAGGCCACGGCCGGCCATGGCAGCGGCCGTGGCCGAAGAAGACGAAGGGGGGGTGGAGAAAACCCCCCCTAGCTGTTAATTTTTTTTGGTGGCCTGGCCACCGTGGCCAGGCCACGGCAGGGGCCATGGCCAGAGAAGACGGCCACGGCCGTGGTCGTGGCCGGAACCTAGTTTTTTTTAAAAAAAAAACTGAGGAGGAGGGGGGGCTTACCTTGGTCGAGAGGGGATGCCGCCGGAGTGGGGGGAGCTGCCACCGGAGGAGAGGACGGGGAGAGCCGGAGGAGCGGACGGCGGCCGTTAGGGTAAGAAGAGGAAGAAGAAGAGAAGCGGGGGGCCCGGCTCGACAGAGATTATATAGTAGTGATTAGCGATGCAAATTTGCGTCGCTAATCACTCGCTATTTTTTTTAAAATTTTATTATGGATTAGCGACGCAACAACGCATCGCTAATCCATTGCTAATTTAGCCTTTTTATTATTTTATGCAAAACTTAGCGATGCAACTAATTGTGTCACTAATGAGTCGCTAATTTGGTGCCAATGTCCGACGAAAAATTATTTTTATTTTCTAGAAATTGCATCGCTAATGCGTCGCAATATTTTTTTAATAATTATAACTGATAAAATTTATATATTCTAAAAATAATTGCGATGCATATATTGTGTCGCAATATTTTTTTTAAATTTTTTATTACATTTATTTTTCTAAAAAATATTGCGACGCAATATATGCGTCGCAATATTAAAAATTATTTTCTCTGGGAAAACTATTTTTATTTTCTAGGAAATTGCGTTGCTAATGCATCGCAATATTTTTTTAATATTATAACTGATAAAAATTATATTTTTTGAAAATAATTGCGATGCATATATTGCATCGCAATATTTTTTTTTAAAAATTTTTTTATTACATTTATTTTTCTAAAAAATATTGCGATGCAATATATGCATCGCAATATTAAAAATTATTTTCTCTATGAAAAATATTTTTATTTTCTAGAAAATTGCATCGCTAATGCATCGCAATATTTTTTAATAATTATAACTGATAAAAATTATATTTTCTAAAAATAATTGCGATGCATATATTGTATCGCAATGTTTTTTTTAAATTTTTTATTACATTTTATTTTCTAAAAAACATTGCGACGCAATATATGCGTCGCAATATTAAAAATTGTTTTCTCTAGAAAAACTATTTTTTTTTCTAGAAAATTGTATCACTAATGCATCGCAATATTTTTTAAATAATTATATTTGATAAAAATTATATTTTCTAAAAATAATTGCGACGCATATATTGCGTCGCAATGTTTTAATTTTAAATTTTTTATTACTTTTATTTTTTAATTTAATATTATGATGCAATATTTGCGTCACAATATTAAAACTTATTTTCTTTGGAAAATTGTTTTTATTTTTTAGAAAATGCATCGCTAATGCATCGCAATATTTTTTAAATAATTATAACTGATAAAAATAATATTTTTAAAAATAATTGCGATGCAAATATTGCGTCACAAATATTTTATTTTAAAATTTTTTACAACATTTTTTTTCTAAAAATCATTGCGACGCAATATATGCATCGCAATTTTAGTATTTTTAAAAATATTGCGGGTTCATCCATGCGTTTGGCGCGCCATCATGCATATCTTGCTTCGTCGCCACGACGAACTCGGCCACCTTGGCGAACTTGGTCGCAATATTGTATCTGATGACCCCGAGCGTCGGAGCGCCTGCACTAAACTTCGCCGTTGATCTCTGTGATGTTTAGGGAGCGAAGGTCGATGAGGGAGTGGACAGTGGCGTGGCATCGGTTGCCCATGGGAAAGGAGGAACGATGGTATTGGATTTGTCGGCGCGGGGGACCTTGGGAGCGGTTGCTACGGGTGCGAAGCTGGTGGACTGGCGGCACTAACGGCGGTGGGGGCGGCGGTGGCAGAGGGGCCGGAGGTGAAGCGGGGGAGAATAAAAGGTGTTGCGGTTGTGGCGGCAGTGGTGGCGGCGGTGGGGGAGGGGACGGAAGGGAAGGGAACCTGGTGTTTGGAAGTGTAAGGCTGCGGCAATTGGGAGGAGAGAGGCAGAGGGCGAGAGGATCGTCGTCTTGGTTCTCGCTGTGCTTCCTCTTTTGGTTTGTTTTGTCCATGATGGTTCTTCAAGAAATGAACAGCAAACAAGACACAACCGGAAATAACGAAGAGTAATTAGCGTTAAGGTTAGGGTTCAAGAGGCTTGGAGGAGGAGGAGGATGATGATTAGTGTTCTTGAAAGAGGGAGTAACAAGAGAGAAAATGGAAAGATTTGTGTTCTTGAAAGAGAAGGAAATAAGAGGAAAGATCTCGGACCATCGCGATGGATCCAATCGGCGACGATCCGACGGTTGCGATCGATCGAAGCCATGATCGATCCCGGATGGCGACGACCGATCTTATACCATTGCGATCGATCCGATTGGTGACGATTCGACGGTTGCGATCGATCAAGCCATGATCGATCCGATCGGCGACGATCGATCTCGGACCGTCGCGATCGATCCGATCGGCGTCGACCCGATGGTTGTGATCGATCGAAGCCATGATCGTTCCCGGTCGGCGACGACCAATCTCAGACCATTGTGATCGATCCGATCGGCGATGATCCGACGGTTGCGATCGATCAAAGCCAGTAGAGCAAGACAGTTTTATGGGCACAGTGCCGCAGCCCTTCCGCTTCGCTTCTAGATGGTGCTTGGTTGCTCGTAGTCCCGTTTGGGAAACTTTAAAAGGGTGGGGGGAGCATGAGTCGCGAAGAGAGCGAGGGGAGAGACGCCGAGAGCTCACCATGGAGGAGGGCTTCTTTTCCTCGTTCCCCAAAAGCCTAATACTAGGGTTTCTCGAGAAATCGATCCCTCTACCTCCATCTCATCCACGTAAGGGGGCGACGGCGAGCTTTTCCTAGGGTTTCCAGAGAGAGATCTTTCATGTTGTCGGCGTGTTTTGTCTTGTTCGTGTTGCTGCTCCTGAGTGATTGATCAGAGCTAAGGATACTAGGGTTTTGGTGTTTGTCTTAGACACGGTTTCTAAAGGTTTGTTGTCTACCTTTCTAGGGCTTTTTACCCCCCGTTTTGGATCGTTTCTTTATTCTTTTTGGCCCCTGTTTATCTGTTTGGATCAAAGTCTTTCTTTAGATGCTAGTCATTTAACTTTCGTTCATCTTGTATCTTATCTCGCTCCTGTTCTCATATGATTAGAGTTTAACACACAACACACATATATATATTAAAAAGAATATTCTGATTTCCTTAAAAATATTTTTAAAAATATTGCGACGCACAGATGTGCGCCGCAATATTTTTATTTCATAATTTTTTTAATATTTTTATAAATTTTATTTTTTTAAAAAAATATTGCGATGCAATACTTGCATCACTAAATAAAAAATTATTTTTATTAATTTACTATTTTATTGCATCGCTATTGCGTCTCTATTTAACATAATTAATTTTTTAAAAACATTGCGACGCACAGGTTTGCGTCGCAATTTTTTTTATTTCATAATGATATTTTATAAAAATTAATTTTATTTAAAATAATTGCGACGCAACTAGTGTGTCACTAAATTAAAAATAATTTCTCTAATTTTCTGGTTTATTGCGTCGCTAATGCGTCGCTACTTAATAAAATTAATTTTTTTCAAAACATTGTGACGCATAGGGTTGCATCGCAATTTTTTTATTTATAATTATATTTATAAAATTTAATTTTATTTAAAATAATTGTGACGCAATTAGTGCATTACTAAATTAAAATAATTTTTTTGATTTTTGGTTTATTGCATCGCTAATGCGTCGCTATTTAACATATTTAATTTTTTTAAAAACATTGCGATGTACTGAGTTGCATCGCAATATTTTTTTCTCATATTTATATTTTATAAAAATTAATTTTATTTAAATTATTTGTGATGCAATTGGTGCATCGCTAAATTAAAATAATTTTTTAGTTTTCTGGTTTATTGCGTCGCTAATGCGTCGCTATTTAACATAATTAATTTTTTAAAAACATTGCAACGCACTGAGTTGCATCGTAATATTTTTTTCCATATTTATATTTTATAAAAAATTAATTTAAAAATATTGCGATGCATTATTTATGTCGCTAAATAAAAAAATTAATTTTTTTATTTTCTAATTTATTGAGTCGCTAATGCGTCGCTAATTTGTCGCAATGTTTTGTTATCACGGAGGCATCGCAAAGTGATCGCAATTTAGCGATGTATCATTGCATCGCTAAATTTGCATCGCTTTTAGTATTTTCTTGTAGTGATAAGAAATAGTAGAAGATTAAGGAAAGATGAAGTGATCCTACGCATAAAAAATAAAGCAAAGGTTAGTATTAGCCATAGAAATTTATTCTTTATCTTTGCCCACATGGCTTATAATTGAACATAGTAATTGTTACTATGTTTTGAACATAACAAAGAATATTATATTCGTTTCATGTTTAGTAATGGATGGGTATTTATTTGAAATTGAATATAAAGGTATTTTATTTTTTTAAAATGAAATGTTCTTTAGTTCTGCTGAATTATTCAATGGAATTTATGTTCTTAATCTTCAAGCCTATATTCTCAATATTGAATAAAAAAGATTAAAATCAAATAATTCTAGGGACTCATACCTATGGCATTGTCATCTGGGCCATGTAAATGAAAAGCGTTAAACCAAGTTACATAAGGATGGATATTTGGGCTTATTCGATTGGGAATCATTTAAGGAATGTGAGTCATGTTTACTTGGCAAGATGATCAAGTCACCTTTTACCAAAAAAGGCGAGCGAACAACTGAATGTTTGGGTTTAGTACATTCGGATGTATGTGGATCCATCAACATTCAAACCATAGAAGGTTTTTCTTATTTCATCACGTTCATAGATGACCATAGTAGGTATGGCTATGTGTATTTGATGAAGCATAAATTGAAGCCTTTGAAAAGTTCAAAGAATTCAGATGTGAAGTAGAAAAACAAACCAGCAAGAGTATTAAGATACTTCGATCAGATCGAAGTGGTGAATACTTGAGCCATGAGTTCATAGATTATTTGAAGAAGAATGAGATTCTTTCTCAATGGACTCCTCCTGGTACACCATAACATAATGGTATGTCAGAAAAGAAAAATCGCACACTGTTAGATATAGTATGTTCCATGATGAGTCTTGTAGATCTTTCAAAAATATTTTGGGGTTATGCGTTAGACATTACCGAATATACCCTAAATCGTGTTCCATCTAAATCAGTCAACTCGACTCCCTATAAGATATGGTATGGAATGAAACCATTCCTTAATCATTTAAGGGTTTGGGGCTATTACCTTACGTGAAGCATAATGAATCAGATAAGCCTGAAGCTAAATCTGATAAATGAAATTTTATGGGGTATCCAAAACAAGCAAAAGGATATTACTTCTACCATCCACTAGAGAAAAAGGTGTTTGTCTTAAGACATGACATATTTCTAGAGAATAAGATTCTCACAAAATGGGTAGTGGAAGTAAGATTGAACTTAATGAAGCTCAAGAACCATAAATTGATAAAGACCGATTAGATGGAAAGCACATGCCGAATGCAATGGAAGTTGAGCTGGAGACTCAACCCATATTCAGGCAGCCGTTGAATGAGTCTCTATTAGGAGAAGTAAAGCAACATGTAGCTCCAAGTACATATCAGCTACGTAGATCTAGTAGGATAATTCATATCCCTAAGAGATATGCATTTCTCATAGAGGATGATGAACCTACCAACTACAAAGAGGCAATATCTAACATTGACTCTAAGAGATGGCTTGAGGCCATGAAATCTGAAATGAACTTCATGTATGACGATCAGGTACCATTGGGTACAAATGGGCTTTCAAAAAGAAGACCGATATGGATGGTAATATTATTACCTATAAGGCAAGCTAGTTGCAAAAGGTTACAAGCAAAGACAAGGTGCTGACTTTGATGAAACTTTTTCATCTATAGCCATGCATAAGTTTATAAAGATTTTGCTTGCAATAGCAGCATTTTGACTATGAGATCTAGCAGATGGATGTCAAGACTGCCTTCCTAAATAAAAATTTAGAGAAGGATGTGTATATGACACAACCAGAGGGTTTTGAATCCTTTGATCCTAAGAAAGTGTGCAAGCTATAAAGGTCTATTTATGGACTTAAGCAAGCCTCTAGAAGTTGGAACATTCGATTTGATGTGCAATCAAAGAGTTTGATTTCATCAAAAATGATGACGATCCATATGTGTATAAGAAGGTTAGTAGGAGTGATATTATTTTCTTGATATATATATGGATGACATATTATTAATATAAAACAATGTATCCTTCCTTAAAAAGTGAAGGATTGTTTGTCAGATAAATTCTTCATGAAGGATTTGGGAGAAGAAGCCTATATACTATGTATAAAGATCTATAGAGATAGATCTAGAAGATTGCTTGGATTGACCCAAAGTATGTACATATATAAGATGCTAAAATGGTTTAGCATGAAGAAATCCAAGAAGGAATTTCTACTAATGTTGCATGGGATACATCTCTCTAAGGACATGAGTCCTAAGACCCAAGAGGAGAGAGAGCATATGGATAGGATACCATATGCATCAGCAATTGGATCCATCATGTATACGATGCTATATGTGAGGCTTGATGTTTTTTATCCTTGAGTATCATGAGTAGATATCAAGCAAACCCTAGTGAGAAAAATTAGATGATAGACAAGAATATCCTTAAATACTTGTGAAGGACTATGGATATGTTCTTGATTTATAGAGGACCCGATCTTATAGTTTGGGGTTACACGGATTCTAGTTTTTAGTCTGATAGAGATGATTATAAATTACAATCAGGCTATATGTTCACACTCAATGATGGTGTAGTCAGCTAAAAGAGTTTCAAGCAGGAGACGACCATCGACTCTATGACTAAAGCCGAGTACATCGCAACATCAGATGCAGCTAAAGAAGCAGTTTAGATCAAAAAGTTTATTACTGAACTTGAAGTGGTTCCAAGCATTGTTAATCCAATATTCTTGTATTGTCATAACAATGGAGCTATTGCACAAGCCAAGGAGCCAAGGTCTCATCAGAGGTCCAAACATATACTCAGAAAATATTATGTAATTAGAGAAATCATTGAACAAAATGATATAAAAATAGAACGAGTCTCCATGGATGACAATATTGCCGATCCATTCACTAAGTTCTGTCATAGCAGAAGTATGACAGTCATGCTGAGTCACTTGGTATTAGATACATGGGTGATTGGCTCTAGTGCAAGTGGAAGATTGTTAGTATGTGCCCTATATCCAATCAGCTTAGATACTAGTTTGTACATATTTCATTATGAATGCAAATCAAATATTATTAGTTTCTTTATCTATCTAGTTATTTTTCTTATAAATATATTTGAACAATTTTACCTGTGAGATAAAGCCCAAAAGAATGTGAACTGTGCATATGGAATTTGTAATAGAGATTACAAATTATGAGATCCAAAAATGCACATTATGGGTTCAATTCTTTAAATTTTCCTAGTCGATGCGTAGACAGGTCTGGGCACTATTGAACACCGTGAGACTAGCACACATTGCATATCTTCACCCTTGTAGTGAGCAGCTGATCTCGCAAGCTGAAGTATGAAGATACTTGGATAGGTATGTGGATGCTCGTTATTGTAACAATGCATTGGATGACCCACACAGAGATCCCATATGAATATTCTATATAGTGTTGATGGTTGATCTCTGATGATGGTGGTGTGAGTGATCCTTTGACTTGAGATCTTCATTACACCTTATGTGTGGAATGTCATGCTTTGATGACATACAAATGTTACTCTAGCCATGGTTGACAAATATAGTGTCGGTTGGATATAACATGAAGCACAAGAAGGTGGTGTTTGATAAATATAGGATTCATCTTCCTTGATAGAAAGGGTTATATCCTACTGCCGCTTGATGGATTAAATTAATTGTTAAATCCTTGTAAAGTTGAGTTTGAATTAAAATGGTTTCGAAGTTCTAATTTATGTGAGTCAATTTTTCTAAGATCAAGTAAACAAAGATCAATACAGGGTTGACACATTCCATGCCACTGATTGATATGGGATATGTGACGAAGGGATTGAATCGTGCATTAACCGTTCATGAACAGGTATTGATGACCACATCAACAAAACCCTTAACACTTGGGTGGTCGATCATGATACTTTGCTAGAGGTCACTCATGATCTATAATCATGAATTCTTTGATTTAATCAAAGAATTGACTTGAACAAAGTGTTGACCAGGTCATCCTTAGGGTCAATATTAGGGACATAATTATTGCCAACGTGTAAGGGACCTAATGGATCACACGCATTAAGAAGATTTTGGATAAAGTTAAAATAAAAATTAAGTTGGACTTAATTTAGATTAAATGACCAATTAATTATGATTGGGTTTGACTCAATTTTAATGAGAGAACATGAAATTGATGAATAGGATTCATCATAGAGGAAAGAATTTTGTGTTCAAGGAAGAGAGCTTTTGTACATGTGATGTACCTATGAAATTTCATTAATTAGATACTTAATTAGGCTTGATCCATATGATGGATGGCGTAGATTAATTGAGATTAATAATGTAGTATTTAATTGGATCCATATGATGGCATGATTTGATTCATGGAAATCCAATTGAACCGAGGGCTAAGATCGTACTACGTGGAGGTGGATCATGCTCATGTAATGGACATGACCCATCTTTACATCATAGAGGAGGGGACACCCATGATTTTAGCATCATCATGAAGCTAAATCTAAGTGTAAGGTTCTGGGGTTGGTTTCATTAGATAACCAATTTCTATTTTTAGGATACAGTTTGGTGGTTATAATCATAACATTCATGATAATAAATATCCTAAATTTGTTAGGATAATTTATTATAACAAATATCCTAAATTTATTAGAAATTTGTTATCAACTTGATATGGTTGAATGGTTAGGTTGTTGAAACAAAATACCTTCTTATGGAACCATACAACCTTCTCCTCATGTACAAAAAGGATAGAGATGCCCCTCCTTACGCCCCCTTGAATAGACACACCTAACTCCTCCTTTTCTCTTTCTTGGATGCCTAACACTAACTTTATCTCTCTAAAATATCATTTCTCTCTCTAGAACATTCCTCTCTCTCACATCCCTCTTTGTTGGATGGTTGAAGGAGGCTTTCTCTCTCTTCTTAGTTGATCAAGATTTGATCTTGATCAAGAAATTTTTCTTTCTTGATTGATCAAGATTTGATCATGATAAAGAAATTATTTTCTTTATAGATCAAGATTTGATATTGTTCAAGAAATTTTTTCTTGATTTAAGAAATCAATTGAAAAAGAAAAGAGAAGTACCCCTCGCAAGAAGGTTATCATCCAATCCTGAGAGACATCATCCAAAGATTTACCATTAGAGGCTGGACACATCGATGGCTAGTGGTAAGTTATTTATCGGCTTCATCAGCTTCATCCCTAATAAAGAACAGGTATGATCTATTATCTAATCATGTAATTTTTCTTATTAACTGAATCTATTCGCTCAGGATCTTGGGCTTTGGGAATTAAATTCATATTTATTTATACAAAATTCCCAACAATAAACTCTGAAGTTTATCAAATAACCAACTAACCTCATCAAATTAAATTCTTAATTAATTAGGTCTTTTATATAAATCTCTTAATCAACTTGACTTTTAAATAAGCCTATTTTCAATAATTTGGAATTAATAATTTTGATATTTTAATTAAGATGTTAATTGAATGTCAAAATTATTGAAGCTTAAAATTATAATGTCCATAGTTCCTCTGGATGGCTCCATTAAATTATGTGAACGTTATGATATGTTGGGTTAAGTTATTAATTTAGAATTGAATTTTAAATTAATTTTTATATAAATTAATTAGATTAATTTTTATTTTAAATAATAATTATTTAAAAATAAATTTAAAATTATTTTAAATTAAAATTATATGGTGTGCTAGGGAATACATCGTAGGCATGTTCCACAAGAAGTGTTTATGTGAAAGTTATTTTGTTGTTGAAGAAATATATGAGATTATCGGAGAGATTGTCTCTCTTCAATATCATCCGATGTTAAAAATATTAAAAGAAACCAACAATGGATTGTTGGATAGAGATATGGGATTGTAAAAAAGATTTTCTCTCTTTCGCACATCACCCCATGTTAAAGTAATTTTCAAGAGTTAAAAGTTATCTTAATATTTTAATTGAATGAATTAATTAAAAAGGGATGGTAGTTATTATTCTCATAGTATATAAGATTTATGAGAGAAAAATAACGTAGGATGATTGTCATCACCTATAGAGAGTTTTCTTCTTCGTCTTTACTTTATCTCATGAGTTGAGAATACAAAGTGAATAAAAAACTCAATTGTGTGATCTCAACCTAAATCAGAAATGCTCACTCGTTCGTATTCATCATAATTTAGAGAACATTTGAAAATATCCATGGTGATTAAAAGGATTTGAAAATTCCAAGGTGGTGTTGGAAGAGTTCAAGACATTCGACAAAACATCATCTTTAAATGGTAGTAAGTACTACATTATGTTTATCGATGATTATATCAGATTTTGCTGAATTTATTTTCTTAAATCTAAATCTGAGGTTCCTCATATATTCTAAAAATATAAAGCATTGGTGGAGAATCAAAGTGGTTGAAGGATGCAAAAGATAAGATCTGACAATGGAACGGAATACACAAATAAAGTCTTTGACAAATTCTATGAAGAAGTTGGTATTGAGCACTAACTTATAGCACCTTACACCCGTAACAGAATAGAGTAAGTGAGAGCAAAATCAAACTATTATGGAGATGGCGAGGTGTATGATGTATGAGAAAGATTTGCCAAAAAAATATAGGCAAAAGCTATAAACACTACTATTTTCTTGTTAAATAGGCTGTCAACTAGAGATTTGCAGAAAAAAACTTCATTTGAAGCTTGGTTTGGTTATAAATTTAATTTACAGAATCTAAGAACTTTTGATTATATCTGTTTTCTTATGTGCCACAAGTGAAGAGAGACAAACTTAATAAGAAGGCAGAACTGGGAGTCTTCATTGGATATAGCAACTCCTCTAAGGCTTACAAAACTTTTTAATCTCAAAATGAAAAAGTTTTTATAAGCAAAGACATCAAGTTTATGGAGGATAGAAAATAAATTGGGATGAGTCAATAAAGAAACAATTGTTAGAGATTGCTAAATATTTTAATGATGACATAGATGATGTTCCAGTAAGAGGTACAAGGTCCTTATCTGATATTTATGCTAGAAGCAATGTTGTTGTTTTTGAACCTACATAATTTGAAGAGGCTGAGAAGGATGACAAGTGGATTGAAGCAATGAAAGAGGAGCTCAAAATGATAAAAAAGAGCGATACTTGGGTGCTTGTAGATAGACCACTTTACAAAAAAGCCATTGGAGTAAAATGGATTTGTAGAACCAAACTTAATGTAGATGGTTCTATAATAAATATAAAGCTATATTGGTTGTAATGGGATATAGTCAAGTATTTGATGTAGATTTTTTCATAGACTTTTACTTTAGTAGCATGCTTAGATATATTTGGATGTTACTAGCCTCAGCAACTCAAAAAGGATAGAAGATTTATGTAGAGTAGTCCGAGGGTTTCCAAGTCAAGGGACAGGACGAGAAAGTCTACTTGCTGAAGAAGGCCTTATATGACCTTAAACAGGCTCCTTGGGCCTGGTACAATAAGATTGATGAACATCTTCAAAGTTTTGGATTTATTAAATGTCCAAGTGAAACTACACTGTATGTAAAAGGAGCAAATGCTAACTTAATTATAATTTCTATTTATGTTGATGATTTTCTTGTAACATGTAGCAACGAGAAATTGATAGAGATTTTAAAGCAAAATGCTCAAATAATTTGAGATGACGGACCTTGGTTTGATATCCTACTTTCTGAGAATGAAAATGAGGCAGGATCGTGATGGAGTTTTCATAAGCCAAAATAAGTATGCAATGGAAATAATTAAGAAATTTCATATCAAAGACTGTAAAAGCGCCACCACACCTATGAATCAGAAAAATTCAGCAAGGATGATGAAGGAAAAAAAATGATGCAAGCTAATACAGGAGACCGATTGGGTTCTTGATGTATCTTATAGCTACCAAACCAAACATAATGTTTTCAATAAGTTTGCTCTCAAGATTCATTCATTGTGCTAGTGAAGTGAATTTTCAAGCTGCCAAAAGGATTGTAAGTTATATTAAGGGCACAACAAATTATTCTAATAGCGATTGGGCAGGTTCAGTTGATGATATGAGAAGTACAATAAGTTCAGGAATATTTATGTGATCCTCAAGGAAGTAAGATATGATAGCTTAAAGTACAGTAGAAGCTGAATATGTAGCAACCAATGCCATAGTAAATAGCAGTTTGGATTAGGAAAATACTTGCTGACTTACATATAAAGCAAAATGAGTCAACACAGATATATGTAGATAACCAAGCTGCAATTGCAATTGCAAATGATCCTGTTTTGCAAGGCAAAACTAAGCATTTCAAGATCAAATTGTTTCACTTAATTAAGAGAAGAACAAAAGAATAAAGAAATCAAGCTGTTGTATTGCAAGATAGAGGATCAGATTGCAGATGTTCTAACTAAGCCTTTACAACTACTAAGGCAAGGAGGAGTGTTGAAAACATGCCTTTGGTTGCAAAAATTATGGCAGAATAATTGGCCAACAACTAGATCTTTAGGATATAATCGATCAATAACCAAATATTTAGGTTTTTTTTGTTGCATATTTCTATTATGGCTTGATATCAAGAATCAAATCTTAATATTATAATATGTTAGAGATAATTCTGAATTATTATTTTTTGTTTGTTTTCTGTTATATTTTAGCTCTATATAAAGAGCAATACAATGAATAAATTAATGTGTGCTTAGATATAAAGCTCTTTTCTTCTATTTTTTTTTTGTTAAATACTTTTCTATCTTCTTCCTTGCAAACCAACGATAGATAAATCAGGATTATATAGTCTTGATTATATGTTACATAACAACAGAAACAAATAAATCATTATTTTTATATTCCATGAAATTTATTTTTCATATAAGTCTTATACTATAAAATTACAAAACTATATAAACATGTGTCATCAAAACTAATGCATCATTATTGAAGCCTCAAGTCAAAAAAATATTAATCCAACAAAAACAACAAAACTTTTCCCCTATCTTAAAATCTCTGTTCAGCTTGATCTAATCTGATTAACATGGCTAAACGACACTCAACCTGAATGTACTTTTAGATGGGATTGAGTTAGGTTAGGTTATGAAATTCCAATACGAGGTCAAGAAGTCAAAATTGGGAGATATTAATGATGTTGGGTTAGTGTTAGGCTTCATCTTGATCTGACCCACTTGATCAGTTTTAGCCCTATTGCTAATCAAATCTTCTACATGGCATTCAAAGTTCTGACTTTTATAAGGCATTTCTACAGTTGGGTTATTTGCATCACATTTCCTCCAAACAAGATCAATATGACATTGATTATTTTGCCTTGGAAATAACCTAGTCAACAAATAATTTGGCATCACATTAGCATACTCCTAGAGGAAGGGTTTAAATATTCCAAGCGTTACTAAGATTTTCTTACCTATTCTACTTTATCTATAAAACATATTGTTCCTCTAGTATATAATTTGTCACAATTCATGCTAGTATGTATTTAATCTCACATCATTTATGCATCGAATATATCTTAGGTACTTATATAGGTTTAAGAAACTAAATAATGTCTTTCAGCATAACTCTTTGGGTGGAGTCATATAATTAGAGCAAACCTAGCCTATGTAGATTAGGGGATAATATTGCAAATAAAATAATAATATTTGTGATGAATTTAGATTTAGATTTGAATTCTTAGTTTAATAAGTATACCAAAACTTATGTGAAAGCCCACGTATATTTAGTCCCATATTAGTTGTGGATTAGATAGATCTCGTATGCTTATATAGTCAACAAATCTAAAAATACTTTTTTAATTAACTTTTTTAGGTAGTATCATGAATTGTTATAAATGCTATTAGAGCAAACCTAATCTCATGGTGTTTGAGATATGATTTGATAGGATTTGAAAACTTTTAAGCTTAATAAGGGACACTAGGGATTAAATAAGCAAATTATGTGAAAGTATGTATTGATGCACATTTAGTATCTTACTAATTATGCAATGGGTTCCTCATATTCAATGTGCTTGGAATCGCTATCCATCTTAGATAATCCCAAATTCACTTTCATGCAAACCTTCACAATGTATATTTATTCTTGCAATCATGATTGATCACTTTTAAAATCATATGAGCTTATATGGTGTCGGACTAGATTTATCTTCAACTTCATTTGTCCCCAAACTTCCTTGTCTATGGTAAAGAAAACTTCCTATAAACAACTCAAAAAATATGGATGGTGTTGTGATTCCATCAATTGTCCATGTCTTTATTATCTTCCAAGACCTCACCATCCCAACTTCAACTAGTCTCATCATTCTTAGCATGCAAGATTAAAGCATAGGTCAGTCTACTCTACTAAACCATCTTTCAAAAAAAAAAAAGATGATTTAACAAAACCGAACTTTCAATAATTAATGCATTCCACTATGCTAGTGTTTGAAAGTTTTGTTGATTTAATCAAGATTTGTTGCTACTGTAGAAGAATTAGAATATTTTATTATTGGTTATCTCATCTTTGTCCAACAAAGTTTTAAGTTTTAGCCAAATTCAATTCATTATAGACAAAACAGAACCAAAACCAACTCCCAATTTTAGGTTTCGAGTAACTTCAATTAGTTTTAGCTTAAACTAACCAAAACTAATTACAATCACCTTTCTATATATGCTATTATATTAGCATATGCTATTATATCATATTCATTTTCCCATTTATTTACTTTAATATCCATTTAGATCTTAATTCCACTGATATAAAAAATATGACTTTTGTGCATACTTAGTCCCAATCTTCAAACAAGAAGGAGTGTTGCAGTTCGTTGAAAGCCAACATAAAATTATATTGAAATCCTATGAATATAAACCTGCTAAAGAAAATTATTGGAGCATCCACTATTTATGACATGCTACGTTAGACTCAGATGCAGTCAAAAGTTTGCAAGGGTTAGTGTGATGCATCACATCGATACCCATATATAATGAAAAATAAGAAAGAGTTTTCATAATTTAATAGACATGTGTAGTTAAAAGAAATTGGTCTAAAAAAGTAAAATAAATTAGGCAACTTAGAATATATATATGGTCATTAATAATAGCTAAAAAAAGAATTAACATAGCTTATATGTAAGAGAGTAAGCAACAAGAGAAAAAGCAAAAGAAGTTATTGTCCATAATCTTGGCACATAGGAAAACATACAAATAAAAGTTGGAGAAAGAATTATTATGTACAAAAATTTAAAAGATGATGTTATAAACATTAATAAAGTATGAAAATTGAAGTAATTTTGATTAAATTGATGTTAAAAGAGGGTCTTTCAATATTATTAGTACTTATACTTCTTAAGTAGGTTTAATGATATTAGAAAATAATGCTTTTAGGAAGATATAGATGGAATAATTTAAAAGATTTCTAATAAAAATATCTATCATAAAAGATCTGAATGGATATATGAGAAATATAATGTAGGTTTTGAAATAGTGCATAAGGATTATAGTGTTAGATATAGAAAGAAAAAAGGAACACCATTTTAGAGCTTACAAAGACATAATTTAGTAATAACTAACATATATTTTAAAAAGAATGATACGTATAACTTGTTTAAAAGTGGATATAAAATGCTTGTCAAACAGATTTTTTTTATTAAAAAGATTAATTAAGTTTTTTTATAAATATTATAAGATTATATTAAGTGAGAGTTTATTTATTCAATATAGATTAATGGTCGTGAATTTATGTATTTACTTTTATTGAAATATAAAATTAAGTAATGATAGCCAAAGAAGAGAAACTAATTGACTTTAAAAATAGAATATAGAAAGAAGAAAAATAGAGTCTAAAAATAAAGAAATCAATACTATAGAGGCTAATATAAAAATAGCTACAAAAACTATAGGAGAATCAAAGAGAAAAGGGATATATGGTAAGAAACTTTAATCCTAAAATAAGAAAGTTTAGTTCATGAATTAAGGATAAAATAGAGTTATCGATCGCTGTATCACCTTCCACCTCGATATGAATGATGTGGGTACAAGAGTATTTTTGTTTTAATATTTTATATTTGTTTAATGGTGACTTATTTTTAGGTGATATAAGATTCAGATTTTTAGTGGATATAAGTCTGTTAATTACTCCCACCTTAAATTAGGAGTAAGGCTTATATTTGGTTGATTTGAGTGGATGTACATTTGCGTGTAACTCAAATGTACATTAAAATAATAGGAGGGAAGCTTGTAAACGGCTTCGAGCGCACCCTGGCGCAATTCACCCGAGTTTTTAGGTTTTAATGGACCATGCGGCGACCAATTCAATAGCCCTACCAACTCAGCTATCTAGAGCCGCCCTTCCATTAAAAATTACTCCCGTCTTTGGTGCACTCCAGCTCTTTTCTTTACTGTGCCTTGTGGCCTTTATATTTACTCGCATCAAACGCTGCCCTGGTATCACTTTGCCCTCCACAAACAGGCGCACGCGCAACTGAAGACCCTTAGCTCCACGCTCCCTGAGATGGAAGCTGTTGGAATTCCAGAGTATTTGAAGGATAAGTGCATCCTGGTTACTGGCTCCACTGGCTTCTTAGCAAAGAGTAAGGATCTTAACTTTCTTCTACTGGGTAATTTTGAGAAAATTCCTTCCAGGGTAGTGACGTTTATGGAGCTTTATAATCTTCAACTTTCCTTGTCTTATGCCTGCAGTTTTTGTGGAGAAGGTGCTTGCTTAGGGTTCAACCCAATGTTAAGAAGCTCTTCCTGCTGGTGAGAGCCGTGGATGCCAGGTCTGCCATGCGTCGCGTGCAAAGTGAGGTGCATCCTCTCCTCCTCCATCCCTACTCTCTGCAAAGAGTTTTGCAATGCTTTGGTAGTGTTTGCTAGCTAAGTCAGCCTGTTAGTGGTTTGTACACTTTTTTCGTCTTACAAGCAACGTACTGTCTCAGTATATAAGATCAACTTTTCTAGGACACTCCAACACAAGTGAATTAGTTTATGCGATTAGGTTATACTAGAATGAAGTCCAACACAATATTAATTTACGATATATGAAGTGTCTATTTGTAGGGAATTATGCATGTAGTCACTTTTCTTAGATAGAAATCTTTTCTGTGCCTATATTAATCATTGCCTTGAGAAAAATAGTAACAAGGAGGTATGTATTTAAAGGTGAACTCTCCTCTGGTAAGTAATCAAACTTAACGATGAAAATGGAGTAGAGGGCAGTTTGGTTGTTCAGTCACTATCAAAACCTGAACATAGAGCTGGAAAGGGAGCGACACAAAAATGAATGGATTTCCGAAGAAAGAAAAGCAGTACTTATAGCTGTGCAGCAGGCTGCAACCATAAAATTAGACAAGTTTCCAAACTCCAGCTACACGTCAAACATTTTAGTTGGAGTATAACACAAGAACCAAAGCAATACAAGTTAGAAGAGGGGGATGTGTGCGTGGGCACTTGCGTGCGTGCGAGTGAGTCAAAGAGAGAGAGAGAGAGAGAGAGAGAGAGAGAGAGAGAGAGAAATTTGTAAAGAAAATGATCACAAAACTTCGTACAAGTTTTCTAGCGCATGCGTACCATTAGGCCTATTTTTCTTTTAAATGGAATGCCACGGTTGGTATTTCATTTTCATGCAGGCGTACGTCATTCCTAATTAATGAACCTGACAAAAGAAATCTCGCGCTCAATTGACTTTTACGATGCACACTGGCTTAAGAAATGGATTATTTGACTAATGTGTTAGAAGAAATGTTTAGGACTGCTGATATGGAGTCATAAATGTGTTTGAATATTTCAAAGTTGTTATTTCTATTTTTAGGTGTTGGTTATTTTTCTATTCCATGTTTGTGATCATGGGGTAAACTTGGATCCATGTGTTTTAGTGGGTAGTTAAGACCATGTTCTTAGTGGATAGTTATTAATCTAGTTATAAATTGTAATGCTTCTAAAGTTCTTTCAACAACAAGGTCTTTTTATGAACAATTTCTCCTCTGTTTTGCTACTGCAATTCCTAAAAGTTTAATCCTCAAACAACAACAATTGGTATCATAGCCCTCTTCTTAAGGGATCTGTGAGTGAGAGTGTGAGGTTGCTGTGTCATGGACGTCGAAGGAAGTTCCAGTTTCTCTTCCATTTCTCCACCGGTGTTTGATGGAGACAACTACCAGGTTTGGGCAGTTCGTATGGAGGCATATGGAAGCTTTGGATATTTGGGAAGCAGTTGAAGAGGATTATGAAATTCCTGCTCTCCCAAACAATCCTACCATGGTGCAGATCAAATCACAGAAGGAGAAGAAGACAAAGAAATCCAAGGCAAAGGCCTGCTTGTTCGCTGCAGTCTCATCTACTATCTTCACTCGGATTATGACTCTGAAGTCAGCATATGAGATATGGAATTATCTCAAGTCAGAGTATGAGGGAGATGAAAGAATCAAAGGAATGCGTGTGCTAAACTTGATTCGAGAATTCGAGCTGCAGAAGATGAAGGAAACAGAATCAATTAAAGAGTATTCTGATAGGTTACTGGACATTGCAAACCGAATCAGATTACTTGGTTCTGTGTTCAAGGATTCAAGAATTGTTGAAAAAATTCTTGTAACAGTGCCTGAAAAATTTGAAGCATCTATTTCAGCCTTGGAAAATACCAAGGATCTTACTCAAATCACACTTGCAGAGATTCTCAATGCTTTGCAAGCACAGGAGCAAAGAAGAGCCATGAGGCAAGAAGGTGCTGTTGAAGAAGCCTTGCCAGCCAAGCATCATAAGAATGAAAGGAACAATAAGCAAAAGAAGTTTTTCAAGAAGAATCAAAATCCTACTGGAAAATCTTTAGCCAACAACAAAGCAGGAGTAAAGAAGGGTTCCTATCCTCCATGTTCACACTGCGGCAGAAAGGGTCATCCTCCTTTCAAATGTTGGAGAAGACCAGACGTCAAGTGCACCAAATGCAACCAAATGGGGCATGAAGCTGTGATCTGCAAAAACAGGAACCAACAACATGATGAAGAGGCTAAGATTGCTGATCAAGAAGAGGAGGATCAACTGTTCGTGGCTACATGTTTCACTGGCAGCAAATCAAGTGAAAGCTGGCTGATTGACAGTGGTTGCACCAATCATATGACCTATGATAAGGAACTTTTCAAAGACTTGAGGCCAACAAATATCACCAAAATCAGAATTGGAAATGGTGACAATATCTCAGTCAAAGGAAAGGGTACAGTTGCAATTGCAAGCTGTTCAGGTACAAAGCTCATTCCCGATGTTCTTTTTGTTCCTGAAATTGATCAAAACTTGTTAAGTGTTGGCCAACTGATTCAAAGAGGTTTCAAAGTTGTTTTCGAAGATAAATATTGCCTAATTAAAGATGCAGCTGATAAAGAAATCTTCAAAGTAGAAATGAAAGGGAAGAGTTTTTCACTCAATCCATTGGAGGAGGAGCAATTAGCTTTTCCAGCCAAAGGAAACATCACAGAAGTGTGGCACAAGAGGCTCGGGCATTATCACCACCAAGGTCTGCTGCAAATGAAGTCCAAACTGATGGTAGAAAATCTTCCAGAACTTGATGATCACCTACCAAACTGTAAAGCATGTCAGTTTGGAAAGCAAAATAGGAAGCCATTCCCGAAGTCAACCTGGAAAGCCACTCACAAATTGCAGCTCATCCACACGGATGTTGCAGGCCCTCAAAGAACACCTTCTTTAAAAGGTAGTCTCTATTATATTGCCTTTATTGATGACTTCACCAGAATGTGCTGGATTTTTTTCTTGAAATTTAAATCAGAAGTAGCTCAAGTTTTTTGGAAGTTTAAGGCAAGAGTTGAGAATGAAAGTGGCTGCAAAATTTAGATTGTAAGGTCTGACAATGGGAAGGAGTACACTTCGGCAGAATTTGACAAGTTTTGTGAAGAAGCAGGCATAGAGCATCAGCTTACAGCCTCTTATACTCCTCAACAGAATGGAGTCAGTGAAAGGAGAAATAGATACATCATGGAGATGTCAAGATGCATGCTGTATGAGAAGAATATGCCAAAGAAGTTTTGGGCAGAGGCAGCAAATATGGCTGTGTTTCTTCAAAACAGGCTCCCAACAAAGGCAGTAAAAGATCAAACACCATTTGAGGCCTAGTATGGTTACAAACCGTCTTTAAAGTTTCTTAAGGTATTTGGTTGTTTGTGTTTCACTTATGTTCCACAGAGCAAGCGTGACAAGCTTGATAGGAGAGCTTCACTAGGTATTTTTATAGGCTATAGTACTGTTAGCAAGGCCTATAAAATTTTCAGCCACAAACTGGAAATATTGTTGTTAGCAGGGATGTTCACTTCGTGGAGGATGAAGAATGGAGCTGGGATGATGCAGAGAAGAAGGGTCAGACCATGGCAGAGCTGAAACTCAGGTTTTCTGGTTCAAGCATCGAAGAAGAAGATGACTGGCAGAATAAAATAATGGATGATGCACCCGTGAGAGGAACAAGGTTGCTCTCAGATGTTTATGAAAGGTGCAATGAAATAGTGGATGATGCTCCTGTGAGAGGAACAAGGTTGCTCTCAGATGTTTATGAAAGGTGCAATGTTGCTGTGTGCGAACCTGCTGACTATGCTGAAGCAAAAAAGGATCAAAGGTGGATAGCTGCAATGGAGGAGGAGCTGTCAATGATAGAAAAGAATAAGACTTGGATCCTTGTAGACAAACCTAAAGGTAGGAAGGTAATTGGAGTAAAGTGGGTGTTTAGAACCAAGCTTAATGCTGATGGCTCGATCAACAAGCACAAAGCCGGGCTTATGGTTAAAGGGTATGCCCAAATCTTTGGTGTTGATTACTCTGACACTTTTGCTCCTGTTGCTAGATTGGACACAATCAGGTTACTGCTTGCAATAGCTACACAAAAGGGCTGGAAAGTGTTCCAATTGGATGTCAAATCAGCTTTTTTAAATGGTGTCTTACAGGAAGAAATTTATGTTGAGCAGCCTGAAGGATTTGTGAAGAAAGGTGAAGGAGATAAAGTCTATCTTCTCAAGAAGGCCCTTTATGGTCTAAAACAAGCTCCAAGAGCTTGGTATAGCAAAATTGATGAACATTTGTTGAACTTGGGATTTGTGAAATGTCTATCAGAAATAACCTTGTATGTCAAGCACAATGGTACTGACATTCTTATTGTTTCACTGTATGTTGATGACCTACTGGTTACAGGAAACAATGCAAATCATATTCAAAATTTCAAACAGGAGATGATGAAAGTGTTTGAAATGACAGATCTCGGGCTCATGTCCTACTTCCTTGGCATGGAGATCAAGCAAGGGCAAGGTGAAGTTTTCATCTGTCAGAAGAAGTATGCAAAGGAAATACTGAAGAAGTTTCAGATGGAGGAATGCAAGGCAGCAAGCACTCCAATGAATCAAAAAGAGAAGCTGTGCAAAGAAGATGGTGCTGACAAAGTTGATGAAATATTTCAGGAGTTTAATTGGTTGCTTGATGTATCTCACAGCAACAAGGCCTGATATTTTGAATGCTGTAAGTATTTTGTCTCGATTCATGCACTGTACAAGTGAATTACATCTCAAGGCTGCCAAGAGAGTGATTCGATATGTCAAGGGCACAATTGATTTTGGAGTTAAGTTCACAAGAAGCAAGGAGTTCCAGCTGGTTGGTTTTTCTGACAGTGACTGGGGAGGTTCTTTTGATGATATGAGGAGCACTTCAGGCTCTGGTATTTTCTAATGGAGCTCGAAGAAGCAAGAAACTGTAGCTCAATCCACCGCCGAAGCAGAGTTTATTGCTGCAATAGCTACTGTTAATCAAGCTTTATGGTTGAGGAAAATTTTAGTTGATATTGACCTAGAGCAAAAGGAAAGCACAGAGATTCTTGTTGACAACCAAGCTACTATTGCTATCTCTCATAATCCCGTGTTTCATGGAAAGACCAAGCATTTCAAGATCAAATTTTTCTTTTTAAGAGAAGTGCAGAAGGAAGGAGAAATTGTTCTTGTTTATTGCAAATCTGAAAACCAATTGGCAGATATCTTCACGAAGCCACTGCCTGTCAGCAAATTTGAAGATCTAAGAGAGAAGCTCGGGGTTTGCAGCTCCTAAAGCAAGGAGGAGTGTTAGAAGACATGTTTAGGATTGCTGATATGGAGTCATAAATGTGTTTGAATATTTCAAAGTTGTTATTCCTATTTTTAGGTGTTGGTTATTTTTCTATTCCATGTTTGTGATCATGGGGTAAACTTGGATCCATGTGTTTTAGTGGGTAGTTAAGACCATGTTCTTAGTGGGTAGTTATTAATCTAGTTATAAATTGTAATGCTTCTAAAGTTCTTTCAACAACAAGGTCTTTTTATGAACAATTTCTCCTCTGTTTTGCTACTGCAATTCCTAAAAGTTTAATCCTCAAACAACAACATAATGTTATGTAATGTTCTCAAAAGGGTCGCCCTGAAAGAGATCTAGTGGAATTCAGCTTTGAATACTGCATATGAGCAGCTTTTAGGTACTTTCCCAACGAATAGTAAGAAGCTCACGTTTTACAAAAGCATCCGTCAGCAAATTACCTGCGGTGCAACATCGAGTAGTCTTGTTTAAATCAAAATAAAGCGCGTCTGAGATTTGCCAGAATTCTGCTGTAAAAGATCTTCAAGCTAATAATTTCGCCTTAATTTAATGAGCGGCATGGTGGAATCTCTTGTGCTCCGGAAATTTCAGTGAAGTTCTTTTCACCAAAAAAATATAAACAAAATCATGAGAAGGCAGCAAAGAGTCCCAAGCTTGAAGGTGTTTAGAACAATAACCAACTTAATTATTCCCAGTCCCTGCACTCCCGGTGAAAATCTGCTGCTGAATTATGCATAACTAATTCTTCTTTTGCATTACTGTCCTAAAGGGCATTAATCTCATCTGCCTCAGTTTCCAGGTGATAGGGAAGGAGCTATTTAAGAATTTGAAAGAAAGGCACGGAAAAGGTTTGGTTCATTTGTTGAAGAAAAGCTGTTTCCTATAGCTGGAGACATTGTTCATGAGAACCTAGGGATAAGGGATTCTGATGTCAGAGAAGAACTGTGGAAGGAAATTGAAATTGTTGTCAACGTTGCTGCAACCACCACCTTTTATGAGAGGTTAAAATTTCATTTTGCTTGCTTTTTAACTAAGGAAAGAAAACAGTCATTAGATCTCAAGAACGTAATTTATTTATGTTAGGAACACCAAAGTTTACTTGTAACATTATGTTAACCTTAGTCTCTTGCAGATATGATGTGGCTTTGGGTATCAACGTCCTTGGAGCTAAGCATGTCATGGAATTTGCAAAGAAATGTGCAAAACTTGAAATGTTCCTCCATGTTTCCACTGGTATGTCTGGCCTACAAATTACAAGTAAAGGATAATCTTTATTGAATCTCCGATAACTTTTACTTTCATAATTCACTATGGGAATATTTACATCACATTACATGTCATTCTGCCAAGAGTGCATCTATGTATAAACCACACACACGCACATTAATAAGAATCTTAACAAAAATGAAAGGTTAGTTAATTAACAGAATATTAAACATTTGCAACGTATATGTGTGTATCTTGCATCACATCTGCCACAAAAACATTAATTACGATCTTAACAATCTTTAACAACTAGCTTAGTTATTGTATTATGTTTTCAGCTTTTGTTGCTGGCATGCAAGAAGGACTTATATTAGAGAAGCCATTCCATATGGGTGAAACACTCAAAGGGGATGCCTACTTGGATATTGATTGAATCGGATCTGAGATTGGTTGAAGAAAGAAAGGAGGAACTCCAGTCCAAGAAATCATTGAAGAACTTTGAAGATATAGCCATGAAGGAATTGGGCATGAAGAGGTTCTGTAACTCGTAGTAAATCCAGCCAATAGTATATAAGATATATATACCTCCAATTCATCGTTCTTTTGTTCTAGAATGAATTGATGGGAGCTTCACATATTGTAAAAAATCATCTTTATTCTCTTCTGTACTTTGTTTGAAAAATGTTCTCTTACTTTTCTCGTTCCTGTTTAATCTTATCTTACAGGGCTAGGTTTTTTGGATGGCCAAATACCTAAGTTTTCTCAAAAGCAATGGGGGAAATGTTACTTGGGAACTTGAGAGGAGACCTGCCTCTTGTTATACTACGCCCAACTATCATAACAAGCATTTACAAAGATCCACTGCCTGGTTGGATGGAGGGAACAAGGTAGATATATTTTTATGTGTATGGAGAGCGCTTTATGGAACCCCAACATGGAGATTAATATATCACCATAGTTATAATTTAGCAACAGTGAACAGTGATATAATTGGATAGGATTTTAAATTTTGTTGCAGGACCATTGATAGCCTGATCATAGGCTACGGAAAGGGGAAGCTCTTATGCTTCTTTGGTGATCCTGAATTGATTATGGATGTGGTAGGTTCCAAATTATGTTTTGTTATGTTTATCTAGCTTCTAGTTTTTAGCGTAAATAGGAATATAGTCTTCATATGAACCTTGTATGTACTCTTTGTTTCCGGCCGGACTTAATTCTCACCCTAAATTATCTTTTCCTACTTTTGGGCACCAATTTACAAAGGGTGGGTTAGATTTGATCATAAAATTTCTTATATTTTGATAAATATTTCCTTGACTGGAATCCTATCCATCAAGATGGGGTAGTGGTGCTTGCTCCATTAAAATGAAAAGAGAAAAGAAACATGGGAGAGGGCTTGCAGCTGGTTCAAGTTTCTAGCTGCTAGTCTCTAAGGTAGTGTTTGATAGAAAAAATATTATCCATGGTTAAGTGTACGGGATAGAGTTTGTCCTCTGGCTATCCCTAGGGATATTCCCTTGACTATCCCATTGATCATATCAAATGCAAAAAGGTAAATCTATAGGATAACTTTTTTTTTAACTCTTATTTGGAGGGATAACCAGCTATTCCTGTATTTTTTAGAGAATAAATTGAGGGGATATCCCATGGTTAACCATGGTTAATCATGGATTATCCCTTTGGTTAACTTTATTTCAAAGATACTTATGGCTTTTGGGAATAAAACGGGATATCCCTGAATATCCCCTCTTATTCCCAAAAGTCATAGGATATCCTCTCTTATCCCAAAAGTCATAACTATAAGGTAGTGTTTGATAGAAAAAAATATTATCTAAGGATAAGTGTACGGGATAGAGTTTGTCCCTTGGCTATCCCTAGGAATATCCCTTGGCTATCCCATTGATTATATCAAATGCAAAAAGGTAAATCCATAGAATAACTTTTTTTTTACTCTTATTTGAAGGGATAACCAGCTATTCCTGCATTTTCTAGGAAATAAATTGAGGGGATATCCCATGGTTAACCATGGATTATCCCTTTGGTTAACTTTATTCCCAGCTATTCCTTAGGTAGTGTTTGAAATAGGAGATAAAAGGGGATATCCCCTCTTATTCCCAAAAGCCATAACTATAACGGAATAGCTGGGAATAAAGTTAACCAAAGGGATAATCCATGGTTAACCATGGGATATCCCCTCAATTTATTTCCTAAAAATATAGGCATAGCTGGTTATCCCTTCAAATAAGAGCAAAAAAAAGTTATCCTATGGATTTACCTTTTTGCATTTGATATGATCAATGGGATAGTCAAGGGATATCCCTAGGGATAGCCAGAGGATAAACTCTATCCAGTACACTTATCCATAAATAATATTTTTCTATTAAACACTACCTAAGCTTCTATGGGATGCTATGATATCAAGAGCTTACTGTACTAACAATGCAGTCACTGTGTATTCTGCGCGGCAACCAACTGCAAGCAAAGTTGCAGTACTAAATGCAGAGCCCTGGACTCTAATGCAGGCCCCCGGAGACATGGTTGTGAATGCTATGATTGTGACCATGGCAGCTCATTTAAATCAGCGGTCAGAATTCATCTACCACATAAACTCAGGCGTGAGAAATCCAGTCACATACTCCATTCTTGATAAATGCGGCTACCGTTACTTCCTTGAGGAACCTCTTGTAGGAAAAGATGGAAAAACCATTAAGACAAGGAAGCTTTCCGTCTTCAGCACAGTGTCCAGCTTCCATGCATACATGACCCTACGATACAGACTGCCATTGGAAGTTAGTGCTCTATATTCTCTCTCTCTCTAGACTCTGGAACTGAAAATAACAAAATTGTTTCTACTCAACTTATTTCTTTAGTATTCAGTTAGAATTGGTATCATAATCTCTTGGTACTTCACTCACAGTGCTTAAGTTTAGACAGTTTGATATCCATATTGTCATGCATGGATGGCTTTTCCTTGTTAGGGATTTCGCCTGGTCAATCTGGCATTTTGTGGGCAGTTCGATGATCGCTACACTGAGCTAAGCCGGAAGTATAAGTTTGTGATGCATCTTGTTGTTCTTTATACTCCGTATGCCTTCTTCAAGGGATGGTATGCTTGGTTGCTCCTAAAGTTTCTTCTTCTTTCTAACGACTTCTATTTGTAGAATATAATACTTCAATCAGAGTATTTGCACAGTTTATTTCCATGACATTATTATCATCATTTTCACAAGCATTGTTAATCTTTTTTGTCTGCATGATGTGATTTGTTTTGCAAAGTCTGAAATACTTTTCTGTTTTAGGAAGAGGGAGAAAAGAGGAGATGATCATTTCACCTTCCCCTCCCAACCCAACCCCCCAAAAAAATAAATAAATAAATAAAGGAAGACTTAGTCCCATGATTATTTATGTAACCAATGTTTTGAACTGATCTGGACCTTGTTTCTTGGTGAAGCTTTGATGATATAAACTTGGAAAGATTGCGGATGTCCATGGCAAAGGACAATGTCGTGGCTACTTTGTTCAATTTCGACCCCAAATGCATTGACTGGAAGGACTAGTTCTATCACATCCATATCCCTGGTGTTCTAAAGTATGTGTGCAAGTAAACAGACAAAAATAGAACAATGCATTGCAAGCTCTATTCCTTCAATCTGTCCATTTCTCCCTATCTATTGGAACAATACATCTTCATGTTGCCGAAATGTGTTTTAATCATATTTCCTACTCCAAGCAGAGTGGAAGATGCTGTTGTATTGTTATTTTGTGTTACATGCCACGCCATCTTATTGCGTACGTCATGTTTGTAGAACTTCTGTGAATTTCGTTAAATGAAATGAAAGTGACCAATGAAAAGGGATTCGTGAAGCTGGATCTTTTTCCCTTTTTTTAAAATAAAGTTTTTGAGGAATAATTGACTCCAAGCAATCAGCAATTTTGAATTCTGGTTGACAACTTGAAGTTAGGATTTGAAGTTATTGATACTAGAAAAGCAAATAAGCTTGTAAAGTTGCTTCAACAACTCATAATCTTTTTTACTTCATGTTATGATCATAAAGGAGCTTCTACTACTACTTGATATAACGAAGGTGCACAGGAAACTTTATGTGGTTCAGACTATTGACTTACGTCCATGAGCAAAAAGGAGTAGATAGTTTTACTATTAAAAATATTTGGGATATACCCAATAAAGCTCTCTTTAATGCTCACAATAACTCTTGAAGTTATTTGGGATATATTAAAAGCTCAATTTACATATGCTTATATAAAGAAGTGATATATAGTGTGCTACAACGATTAAGATTAGAATTCTATAAGGATATTGATATATTTTATATGGATATGAAAATATATTTTAAGTTCCAAGATTACACAAATTAGGACTAAAGTTTTACATGGATATAAAAATATATTCTTTTTGAGCTTATGAATTTCAAGACAAACTCTAATAAATTTCTATCTTACCTTGAATTCATAAGCAACATTGAAGAAATAGCTAAAAAATTTCTTCACTTTCTTCACATAACCCTAATGGGATACATCTCATATGTTGCATATGCCAATCAAGTTCAAGCAATACTTAAAATTAGCTATTAAAAGAGACTCATCAAAATCAACTATCTCTTGTGTTGTTGTCAAAGCATAAGCTATCAAGTCTTTAGAATCATATCTTTGTGATGACTTTATCGCCCTTTTTGATCTATTCCTATCAATAATACTAAGTATTCAACTACATAAGTGCCCAGAGTTTTAATTGGAGATGTGTGCTACAACGAATCTGATAAGGAGGATAAGCATACAACATCTACAATAATAGAGCAACGCAACAGATATATCTTCTTAGACTATGTGGCTTTCATTACAATACAAGCACCTTTGTTGATCTTCATAATTTTATTCTTAGTTAAATACATAAATATGTTCTTATAAAGAGTGCACAGAGAAACAAGATTCTTCTTCAAATTTAGAATATACCAAATATCTAATAAAGTTTTCACTATGATATTAAATATCTTAATTAGAACTATTTCAATTCTAGCAACAGGGCATTTGGCATTACTGCCTATCAGCACAACTCCATCTTGAATGGATTTATATGCAAAGAACCAATCTCTAGTGGCATATATATGAAAGGAACAAGCCTAATTGTTGACCTAATTATTGATTTTGATGATTAACAAAACTAATTGAGTATAACATTTGAAGTTACTAATGATTTTGGTTTAGTTTTTCAGTTTATGATATGATTTATTAAT
Organism: Calamus simplicifolius; assembly: GCA_900491605.1. NCBI lineage: Eukaryota > Viridiplantae > Streptophyta > Magnoliopsida > Arecales > Arecaceae > Calamus > Calamus simplicifolius. The sequence continues at coordinate 502,700 of UESW01004645.1, read as the reverse complement.
CAAAATCACAAGAAAAATCAAGTTCTAGTTCAAATCTAATGTCAAGGTATGATTGCAGACATTAGAGTCGACACATGGAATCGCAGAGTCGACTCCAAAAATCGGCACAGACTTAGAGTCGACACCTGGACTGTTAGAGCCGACTCCAATAGAAAAGACAGAACGATGGTTTTTTCGGTCATGATTTAGAGTCGACTCCTGGACTGTTAGAGTCGACTCCAGAAGATTTTTGTGTCAACCCCAGAAAAGTCAGAGATGACTCTAGATCGAACGAATTGAGAATTTTTGATTTAGAGTCGACTCCAGAAAAGTTAGAGTCGACTCCAGTTTGTCAGAAATGACTCTAGAACTGTCAAAACGTCTCTAAACTTTATCTTTATCTTTTTAATCCCAACGGCTATTACCCTTTTTGGTTCTAATCCTTCTTACACTTGTTTCTAATGGATAGTTTTTGGCTATTTATGGATTAAGAAGAATCTATAAGAAGAGGTTTTATTGTATCTGAAAGGAAGAGGACAAGCAAGAAAACAAGAGAGAAAAATCAGAAAAACAAGAGTGAAATCCATCAGAAAATTAAAAGAGAAAAGAGAAAAAATTCGAAAGGAAAGATTATACTGATCTCCTAAAAGAAAAGAGAGAGATTTCTAGCATTCATTGTTCTATTTTGAAGAAATCCCAAAAGAAGAAGCAAGCCCTAGCTTTCTAATCTTCGGAGCTTCAAGAGCATTCTAAAGGAAGATCCACTCAAGAGAAGAAAAGAAGCAAGCCACCAAGATCTGCAAATCAGCTTTGATTCCTATCTCTTTATTTTATTCTATTATTGTATATTTGCTCATTGGATGAGCTTTTAAATTTGTAAAAATATTGTTGTTTGCTGGGTCAATCAGAGGATTGATTCTGTTGAGGCTGTTAGCCTTGTGCAAGCTATTGCTTGTGTTGTAAGGTTGTATGCTGGTGAGCCTTGAAAACAGCTGGGTTCGTTGTGCACCCGGAAAAATAATAAGTTTGAGTTGTGAGCTTGTAAAACAACTCTGCTGTAATCAGATTGATTATAGTATGGACCCAAGAGGTACTTGGGAGTGGATGTAGGTGTAGGTACACCGAACCACTATAAAACTTCTTGTGTTTGCAGTGATTGTTTCCTTGTCTCTTACTCTCTATCTTTGCACACTCTGTTTTAATTTGTATACATCTAAGTTTTCACTTCCACTGGGGGATTGTTTCTTAAAAGGAGTTTAATTTTTAAAAAACCCAATTCACCCCCCCTCTTGGATTGCTATCTGGACCAACAATTGGTATCAGAGCTAGTGCTTATTTGATTTGATCTAACGATCAAGAGTCAAAGATCCACATGGCAACTCAAGCTGGTTCATCTTTTTCTGAAGGCCAATCTACAAATAGGCCACCCTTGTTTAATGGTTTAAACTATGGTTATTGGAAGGCTAGAATGAAAATTTTCATTCAAGCACTTGACTATGATCTATGGAGCATTATAGTCAGTGGACCACACACATCCACTACTAGAATTAATGGCATGGAGATTCCTAAACTAGAAACGGAATGGGATGAACATGATAAAAAATTGGCACAACTTAATGCCAAGGCTATGAATGTTTTGTACTGCTCATTAGATGTAAATGAATTTAATCGTATATCTATTTAATTTCTGCTAAAAAATCTGGGATAGACTTGAGGTTACCCATGAGGGAAACAAATCAAGTCAAGGAATCCAAGATTAACATGCTAGTTCATAAGTATGAATTGTTTAAAATGGATGCATGTGAATCTATTTCTGATATGTTTACAAGATTTACTGATATAGTTAATGGTTTAAAAAGCTTGGTAAATCTTATGATAATTCTGATCTTGTGAGAAAGGTTTTGCGTTCCTTGCCTAGGACTTGGGAAGCTAAAGTCATTGCAATACAAGAGGCAAGGATCTAAGTACCCTACCCCTGAAAGAATTATTGGATCCTTAATGACTCATGAGCTTCAAGTTAAGCAACATATTGATGATGATGAGTCAAAGAAGAAGAGGACTATGGCTCTTAAGATTTCTGAATATATGGAAGAGCCTCATGAATCTGAAGATGAAAGTGATGATGAGGACATGGCACTCAGCATAAGGAAGTTTAAAAGATTCATGAAGAAAAAGAAGTTTGAAAAGAAAAAGCCCTTTACTAGAAAAGATGAGGACAAGGGCAAAGAAAAAGAAGTTATGTTTTGAATGCAAGAAGCCGGGACACTTTAAATCTGAATGCCCACAACAAAAGAAAGGCACCCGGAGATTCAAAAAGAAGGCAACGATGGCCACATGGAGTGATTCGGAAAGCTCAAGTTCCAAAGAGGAAGAGAAGAGTGAAATGGCCAATCTATGCTTCATGCGGACAATGATGAGGTAAGTCCAAGTTTTCTTGATGATTTTACTTTCGACGAGTTGCATAGTACTTTTTATGAATTGATGGATGATTTTGCAAAATTAAGTTCAAAGAACAAAGATCTGAAAAATCAAATGCAAAATTTATCTTTAGAAAATGAAAACATGTTGTAGAAAAAGAACTTTTGATAAAAGAAAATGCAAGCTTGAAAAATGAAGTTGATAGACTTAAACCTATAGTTGATAAATTTACTTTAGCTCTATCAAACTTAATATGATTTTGGACAATCAAAAAGTTATTTTGATAAAGCTGGATTAGGATATAATCCACTTAAAAAGCAAAAAATTTGAAAAATATTTTTGTACATGCTGAAAAATCATCAAATATTACTTGTTTTAAATGTGGAAACAAAGGACATAAATCTTATATGTGTAAAACTCCACATATAAAAGAAAAATGATTTGGGTTCCCAAAGGAACAATATTTATTGCATCTAACCATGAAGGACCCAAGAAGGCTTGGGTACCTAAAGTTAAGACTTGAATTATTTTGCAGGAGTGTCTTGCGGCCAAAAGATCAAAAGAAAGTGGTATCTTGATAGTGGCTGCTCAAGACACATGACGGGTGACAAAGATCAATTCATCACCCTTGAAAGAAAAGAGGAGGAGTAGTTACTTTTGGTGACAATGGCAAAGGCCAAATCATGGGTTTGGTAAGATTCAAATAACTCCCTCCACTATATTAAAATGTTTTATATGTTGATGGTTTAACATAATTTAATTAGTATTAGCCAATTATGTGAAAGGTTTTAAAGTATCATTTGAAGCTTCTATTTGCACAGTTTCTAATCCCATTGATAATAGCATTATTTTTTTGGTAAAGAAATGGCAATGTATACTTGATTGATTTGAGTAATTTGTCTACAAGTAATCATTGCTTAGTTGCTAATAATGCTAATATGAATGAGATTGGTTGGTTATGGCATCGTAGATTAGGTCATGCAAGCACACACCTAATTTCAAAACTAATTAAAATGGATTTAGTTAAAGGACTTCCTACTTAGATTTTGAAAATAAAATTGTGATGCATGTCAATTTGGAAAACAAACAAAAATTCTTTCAAATCTAAAAATATTGTTTCACTTCTAGGCCACTTGAACTACTTCACATGGACCTTTTTGGACCTACTAGAACCACAAGTCTAGGAGGAAAGAAATATGGTCTTGTGATTGTAGATGATTACTCTAGATACACTTGGGTATTATTTTTAGCTCACAAAGATGAGACTTTCTCAATATTCCTGAAATTTTTAAGAAAGTCACAAATGAGAAAAATACACCATAGTGTCTCTTAGAAGTGATCATGGAACTGAATTTGAAAATCACTTATTTGAAAAATTTTTTTAAAATGGCATCCATCATAATTTTTTAGCACCTAGAACACCACAACAAAATGGAGTTGTAGAAAGAAAAATAGAACTTTAGAAGACATGGCCCGTACCATGCTATGTGAAAGCAACTTACCAAAATATTTTTGGGCGAAGCTATAAACACGGCATGTTACATCCTTAATAGAGCCTAATTAGGCCAATCATTAAGAAAACTCCTTATGAACTATGGAATAATAGAAAACCAAATTTAAGTTATTTTCATGCATTTGGTTGTAAATGTTTCATTCATAATAATGGTAAAGATAATCTAGGAAAATTTGATGCAAAATCTGATGAAGGCATTTCTTAGGATATTCAACATCTAGTAAAGCATATAGAGTATTTAACAAGAGAACTTAATTGTAGAAGAATCTATTCATGTAGTTTTGATGATCTTTAGCATCAAGTTCTAAAATTGATGATGAGGAAGATACACATTCTTAAAAGAGTATTAAAAATTAAATGTATCTTCAGATCATGAACCTAGAAGCTAAGATAATGATTCACCTAGTGTTGATGTTATTGATACTATCATAATGATAGATCTACCTAGAGATTGGAGATATGCTATGGTCATCCTAAGGAATTAATTATAGGTGATCCATCTCAAGGAGTAAGAACTAGATCATCAATGAGAAACATCAATAATCATCTTGCATTTGTATCTCAAATTGAACCTAAAACTATTGAAGAAGCTGAAAAGATAATAATTGGATGTTAGCATGCAAGAAGAATTAAATCAATTCACTAGGAATAATGTTTGGACTCTAGTAGATAGACCTAAAGATCATTCTATAATAGGATCAAAATGGGTATTTAGAAATAAATTAGATGAAAATGGCATAGTAATTAGAAAAAGCTAGATTAGTTGCAAAAGGATATAATCAAGAAGAAGGAATTGATTTTGATGAAACCTTTGCACCTGTAGCTAGATTAGAAGCAATTAGACTACTACTTGCATTTGCATGTCATATGCATATCAACTTATTTCAAATGGATGTTAAAAGTGCATTTTTAAATGGATTTATAAATGAGGAAGTTTATGTTGAACAACCTCCGGTTTTGAAGATCATGAATTTCCAAATCATGTTTTTAAATTGCACAAAGCACTATATGGTTTGAAACAAGCACCTAGAGCTTGGTATGAAGATTAAGTAAATTTTTGATTAAAAATGATTTTTAAGAGGAAATGTTGATAAAACACTATTTTTGAAAAAAAAGAAAAATTTATTAGTATTCAAATATATTGATGACATTGTATTTGGTGCTACTAACAATCTTGTTATGTCAAGAATTTGCTAAGTTAATGCAGGTGAGTTTGAAGATGAGCATGATGGGAGAACTCAACTTCTTCCTTGGACTTCAAATCAAACAAGAGAAAGCGGGAATTTTCATCAATCAAACAAATACACAAAGAAATACTCAAGAAGTTTGGAATGGAGTCAATCAAACCACTTGGTACACCTATGAGTCCTTCATGCAAATTGGACAAAGATGAAGATGGTAAGAAAGTAGATCAAAAACATTACAGAGGTATGATCGGATCTCTTCTTTACTTAACTGCTAGTAGACCAGATATTATGTTTCTGTTTGCCTATGTGCAAGATTTCAATCTAACCTAAAGAATCACACTTAATTGCTTAAAAGAATCTTTAGATACTTAAATGGAACTAAAAATGTAGGTTTATGGTATTCTAGAGACTCAACTTTGAAGTTGATTGCTTATTCTGATTCTGATTATGCTGGTTGTAAATTAGATAGGAAGAGTACAAGTGGTGCATGCCAACTTTTAGGAAGTAACTTAATCTCTTGGTTTGATCAAAGAATTAACTTGGATAAAGTGTTGACCAAGTCATCCTTAGGGTCAATATTAGGGATATGATTATTGCCAACATGTCAAGGGACCTAATAGGTCACATGCATTAAGAAGATTTTGGATGAAGTTGAAATAGAAATTAAGTTAAACTTAATTCAGATCAGATGACCAATTAATTATGATTGGGTTGACTCAATCTTAATTAGAGAACATAAAATTAATGAATAGGATTCATCTTAGAGGAAAGAATTTTATGTCCAAGGAAGAGACGTTTTGTACATGTGATGTACATAAGAAATTCATTAATTGAATACTTAATTAGGCTTAATCCATGTGATGGATGGCTTAGATTAATTGAGATTAATAATGTAGTATTTAATTGGATCCATATGATGGCATGATTTGATTCATGAAAATCCAATTGAACCGAGGGTTAAAATCATACTACGTGAAGGATAGATCCATGCTCATGTGATGGACATAACCAATCTTCAAGTCATGAAGGAGGAAACACCCATGATTTTGGCATCATCATGAAGCTAAATCTAAGGTTTGGGGGTTGGTTTCATGGGATAACCAATTTGGTGGTTGTAATCCTAACATTCATGATAACAAATATCCTAAATTTGTTAGGATAATTTACTATCAACTTGATATGGTTGAATGATTAGGTGGTTGAAACAAAATACCCTTTTTATGGAATCACATAACCTCCTCTTTATGTATAAAAAGAAGAGAGATACCTTTTTCTCTTTTTTGGATAACTAACATCCACTTTATTTCTCTAAAATATCTTTTATCTCTCTAGGATGTCTCTCTCTCTCTTGAAGGGTTGAAAGCTCCTCTCTCTCTCACGTCCCTCTTTCTTAAGTGGTTGAAGGAAAGCTTTCTATCTCTTCTTGGTTGATCAAAATTTGATCTTGATCAAGAAATTTTTTCTTTCTTGATTGATCAAGATTTTATCTTGATTAAAAAATTATTTTCTTTGATAGATCAAGATTTGATCTTGATAAAAAAAAAATTTTGATTTGAAAAATCAATTGAAAAAGAAAAGAAATGCTAGCACCCCTCGCAAGTAGGTTATCATTCAATCCTGGGAGGGGATATCATCGAAAGATCTTCGTGTGGATCACCATTAGAGTTTAGACACATGGACGGCTAGTGATAAATCATTTACCGGCTTCATCAGGCTTCATCCTCAATAAAAATACATGTATGATCTATTATTTAATCATGTATTATTTCTTATGAACAGAATCTGTTCCCTCAGGATCTTGGGCTTTGATAATTAAATTTATATTTATTTTATCTTTCACTACGTGATATACAAGATTTGATTCATGTAAAATATATGAAATTTCCAACAAATGATATCAAAGCCACCTCATGCTTCAAATTCAGTTCATTTGATAGATTGTCTAAGTTCTAGTTTTTATATACATAGATCTAAATTTTACATGCGATGTAAAATATAAATCTTGCCATATAGTAAAGATTAAATATTTAAAAATTTTATTATATGATAATAAACATGAATTATTTAGATTTGATCATGCTAAAAATTAAAAATTTTGATTTATGTGTGACATAATCATAAAAGCTGAAATTTAAGATATCATGTTTAGAATTTAATTTTGATATGATAAATAACATAATTAAAATCTAAAATAATTATATTGATAAAAATTAAATATTTAACAATTTTATTATATAATAATAAATGTGAATTATTTAGATTTGATCATGTTAAAAATTAAAAATTATGATTTATGTGTGACATAATATAAAGGCTAAAATTTAAGATATCATGTTTAGAATTTAATTTTGACGTGATAAATAAAGTGATTAAAATCTAAAATAATTATATCATGATAATATGATAATCAAGATTAAAATTAAAATTTTAAATTTTGACATGTTATCGTGATCATATTTGTTAGGGATGTTATGATAGAGACCAATTAGGATTTTCATGTGATGAAAATAATTTTATTATAACAGATAATGATAAGATAAATATTTAAAATAAATTATTATAAAATATTTGATACTTATCATAAATCCTAATAATCATTATGTCATCTTATCATAATATGTAATATAGATGATATGGTTTAGAAAAAATTAGACTTAACCATATCATTGTTTGATCCTATTACCCATAATTGGTCTAATCAATTGGACTTAACTATATTGGTGTCTAAAAAAGTGTGATCATGGTTTTTAATTGCTTCGTTCGCTGCCTAAAAAAATCCATTCAATGGGATTACAGGGTATGCTAAATAGGACTCCATTGATCTGATCTGGTCATTGTTAAGGAAAGCTCTTAATTGATTAGATCAATAGGGTTAATCAGGATGGTAGCAATTGATTTGGTCACATGATTAGAGTTCCTAAATTAGATAGTGATCAGGATCATAATTTGATTAGGAGTCCCAATCATAAGGTTTAATCTTATGAACTTTAGGTTAATAAAGATTAATCTAAAATCTATATACATAATATGTAACCTAGCATGGTACAAATGTTGTACATGCATGATGAGACATAGATGCGCTAAATCCCTCTATGAATATTAGTCATTAGCCTTCCATTGTTCACATGATACAAAATCATTAGGGCATAAGATTTGTTGTACCATAGCCAAGATCAAGTGAACCTATAAGGAGTTGATTAGGGAATAATGGGTTGGCTTAACTAGGTTAGCTGGCATAATTGGCCATAGTCAAGGTCAGTCTAATCTAGAGGCAAAGTTTAGGATGATCACATCGGATGTGATTGACAAGGTAATGTCCCCTAAATGATCTAGGAGTCATATTTGATGTGATTGATAAAATCTACCTAATTTGGCTTACTAAGATTTGTTATGCCATAGCCAAGGTCAAGGTAATTCAATTTGAGGGTCCTAGCTCACTAAAAAATTATTTGATAATTTTTCTAGATTAATATAGAAGGCTATTGAGCTCAATAAAATAGTTGGAGTAATTGATTTAATTAAAAATTTTAAAATTATCATATTAAATCGATGATTTGCATTCATAATAATTGACTCGTTCTATTTTCTACATAGTTGTAAAAGACACCATGAGTGTGAACATTAACCTAAGAGGTATCCTAGAGTCCAACAACTGACCGGACCCAATTTTCTACACAGTTGTAAAAAATGTTACTTCTGTGACAAGGATGGGCATTGAAAGTGTAACTGTAGGGCTTATCGGGCCAGCCTGAAAGATAAGAAGCATACGGATGCTTCTACATCAGGTGTGTATATAATTGAGATGTTTTCTTCTATTACTTCTTATTCCACTTGGTTATTATACCGATTGTGGGTCTCATACTTGTATTAATATAGAGATGATAAGAAATAGTAGAAGATTGAGGAAAGATGAAGTGATCTTACGCATAAAAAATAAAGCAAAGGTTGTTGTATTAGCCATAGAAATTTATTCTTTATCTTTGCCTACAGGGCTTATAATTGAACTTAGTAATTGTTACTATGTTTTGAACATAACAAAAAATATTATATTCGTTTCATGTTTAGTAATGGATGGGTATTTATTGAAATTGAATATAAAGGTATTTCTATTTTTTTAAAATGAAATGTTCTTTGGTTCTGCTGAATTATTCAATGAAATTTATGTTCTTAATCTTCAAGCCCCTATTCTCAATATTGAATAAAAAAGATTAAAATCAAATAATTCTAGGGACTCATACCTATGGCATTGTCATCTGGGCCATGTAAATGAAAAGCGTTTAACCAAGTTACATAAGGATGGATACTTGGGCTTATTCGATTGGGAATTATTTAAGGAATGTGAGTCATGTTTACTTGGCAAGATGACCAAGTCACCTTTTACCAAAAAAGGCGAGCAAACAACTGAATGTTTAGGTTTAGTACATTTGGATGTATGTGGATCCATCAACATTCAAGTCATAGAAGGTTTTCTTATTTCATCATGTTCATATATGACCATAGTAGGTATGGCTATGTGTATTTGATGAAGCATAAATCTGAAGCCTTTGAAAAGTTCAAAGAATTCAGATGTGAAGTAGAAAAACAAACCAGCAAGAGTATTAAGATACTTCGATAGATCGAAGTGGTAAATACTTGAGCCATGAGTTCATAGATTATTTGAAGAAGAATGGGATTCTTCCTCAATGGACTCCTCCTGGTACACCATAACATAATGGTATGTCAGAAAGGAAAAATCGCACACTGTTAGATATAGTATGTTCCATGATGAGTCTTGTAGATCTTTCAAAAATATTTTGGAGTTATGCGTTAGACACTACCGAATATACCCTAAACCGAGTCCCATCTAAATCAGTCAACTCGACTTCCTATGAGATATGGTATGGAATGAAATCATTCCTTAATCATTTAAGGGTTTGGGGCTATTACCTTATGTGAAGTATAATGAATCAGATAAGCTTGAAGCTAAATCTGATAAATGAAATTTTATGGGGTATCCAAAACAAACAAAAGGATATTACTTCTACCACCCACTTGAGAAAAAGGTGTTTGTCTCAAGACATGCCATATTTCTAGAGAATAAGATTCTCACAGAAATGGTAGTGGAAGTAAGATTGAACTTAATGAAGCTCAAGAACCATAAATTGATAAAGACCGATTAGATAGAACGGAGCACATGCCGAATGCAGTGGAAGTTGAGCTGGAGACTCAACCCATATTCAGGCAGCCAGTGCATAAGTCTCTATTAGGAGAAGTAAAGCAACATGTAGCTCCAAGTATACATCAGCTACGTAGATCTCGTAGGATAATTCATATCCCTAAGAGATATGCATTTCCCATAGAGGATGATGAATCTACCAACTACAAAGAGGCAATATCTAACATTGACTCTGAGAGATGGCTTGAGGCCATGAAATCTGAAATGAACTTCATGTATGACGATCAGGTAACATTGGGTACAAATGGGCTTTCAAAAAGAAGACCGACATGGATGGTAATATGATTACCTATAAGGCAAGGCTTGTTGCAAAATGTTACAAACAAAGACAAGGTGTTGACTTTGATGAAACCTTTTCATCTGTAGCCATGCATAAGTTTATAAGGATTTTGCTTGCAATAGCAGCATATTTTGACTATGAGATCTAGCATATGGATGTCAAGACTGCCTTCCTAAATAAAAATTTAGAGAATGATGTGTATATGACACAACCAGAGGGTTTTGAATCCTTTGATCCTAAGAAAGTGTGCAAGCTATAAAGGTCTATTTATGGACTTAAGCAAGCCTCTAGAAGTTGGAACATTCGATTTGATGTGCAATAAAGAGTTTGATTTCATCAAAAATGATGACGATCCATGTGTGTACAAGAAGGTTAGTAGGAGTGATATTATTTTCTTGATATTATATATGGATGACATTATTAATATAAAATAATGTATCCTTCCTTAAAAAGTGAAGGATTGATTGTCAGATAAATTCTTCATGAAGGATTTGGGAGAAGAAGCCTATATACTATGTATAAAGATCTATAGAGATAGATCTAGAAGATTGCTTGGATTGACCCAAAGTATGTACATATATAAGATGCTAAATGGTTTAGCATGAAGAAATCCAAGGGATTTCTACTAATGTTGCATGGGATACATCTCTCCAAGGACGTGAGTCCTAAGACCCCAAGGGAGAGCATATGGATAGGATACCATATGCATCAGCAATTGGATCCATCATTATGAGATGCTATGTACGAGGCTTGATGTTTCTTATGCCTTGAGTATCACGAGTGGATATCAAGCAAACCCTAATGAAAAAATTAGATGACAGTCAAGAATGGATTAAATACTTGCGAAGGACTATGGATATGTTCTTGATTTATAGAGGACCCGATCTTATAGTTTGGGGTTACACGAATTCTAGTTTTTAGTCTGATAGAGATGATTATAAATTACAATCAGCTATATTCACACTCAATGATGGTGCAGTCAGCTAAAAGAGTTTCAAGTAGGAGACGACCGTCGACTCTATGACTAAAGCCGAGTACATCGCAACATAGATGCAGCTAAAGAAGCAGTTTAGATCAAAAAGTTCATCATTGAACTTGAAGTGGTTCCAAGCATTGTTAATCTAATATTCTTGTATTGTCATAATAATGGAGCTATTGCACAAGCCAAGGAGCCAAGGTCTCATCAGAGGTCCAAACATATACTCAGAAAATATCATGTAATTAGAGAAATCATTGAACAAAATGATATAAAAATAGAACGAGTCTCCATGGATGACAATATTGCCGATCCATTCACTAAAGTTCTGTCATAGCAGAAGTATGACAGTCATGCTGAGTCACTTGGTATTAGATACATGGGTGATTGGCTCTAGTGCAAGTGAGATTGTTAGTATGTGCCCTATATCCAATCGGCTTAGATACTAGTTTGTACATATTTCATTATGAATGCAAATCAAATATTATTGGTTTCTTTATCTATCCAGTTATTTTTCTTATAAATATATTTGAACATATTTTACCTGTGAGATAAAGCCCAAAAGAATCTGAACTGGGAATATGGAATTTGTAATAGAGATTACAAATTGTGAGATCCAAAAACTGCACATTATGGGTTCAATTCTTTAAATTTTCTAGTCGATGCGTAGACAGGACTGGGCACTATTGAACACCGTGAGACTAGCACACATTGCATATCTTCACCCTTTATAGTGAGCAGCTGATCTCGCAAGCTGAAGTATGAAGATACTTGGATAGGTATGTGGATGCTCGTTATTGTAACAATGCATTGGATGACCCACACAGAGATCCCATATGGATATTCTATATAGTGTTGATGGTTGATCTCTGATGATGGTGGTATGAGTGATCCTTTGACTTGAGATCTTCATTACACCTTATGTGTGGAATGTCATGCTTTGATGACATACAAATCACTCTAGCCATGGTTGACAAATATAGTGTCGGTTGGATATAACATGAAGCACATGAAGTGGTGTTTGATAAAGATAGGATTCATCTTCTTGATAGAAAGGGTTATATCCCACTGCCACTTGATGGATTAAATTAATTGTTAAATCCTTGCAAAGTTGAGTTTGAATTCGAAATGGTTTCGAAGTTCTAATTTATGTGAGTCGATTTTTTTGAGTTTAAGTAAACAAAGATCAATTACAGGGTTGACACATTCCATGCCACTGATTGATATGGGATATGTGATGAAGGGATTGAATCGTGCATTAACCATTCATGAACAGGTGTTGATGACACATCAACAAAACCCTTAACACTTGGGTGGTCGATCATGATACTTTGCTAGAGGTCACTCATGATCTATAATCATGAATTCTTTGATTTAATCAAAGAATTGACTTGAACAAAGTGTTGACCAGGTCATCCTTAGGGTCAATATTAGGGACATGATTATTGCCAACGTGTAAGGACCTAATGGATCACACGCATTAAGAAGATTTTGGATGAAGTTAAAATGAAAATTAAGTTGGACTTAATTCAGATTAAATGACCAATTAATTATGATTGGGTTTGACTCAATTTTAATGAGAGAATGAAATTGATGAATAGGATTCATCATAGAGGAAAGAATTTTGTGTTCAAGGAAGAGAGCTTTTGTACATGTGATGTACATATGAAATTCATTAATTAGATACTTAATTAGGCTTGATCCATATGATGGATGGCTTAGATTAATTGAGATTAATAATGTAGTATTTAATTGGATCCATATGATGGCATGATTTGATTCATGGAAACCCAATTGAACCGAGGGCTAAGATCGTACTATATGGAGGATGGATCATGCTCATGTAATGGACATGACCCATCTTTACATCATAGAGGAGGGAACACCCATGATTTTGGCATCATCATGAAGCTAAATCTAAGTGTAAGGTTTTGGGGTTGGTTTCATTGGATAAATAATTTCTATTTTTAGGATACAGTTTGTGGTTGTAATCCTAACATTCATGATAATAAATATCCTAAATTTGTTAGGATAATTTGTTATACAAATATCCTAAATTTATTAGGATAATTTTTATCAACGTGATATGGTTGAATGGTTAGGTTGTTGAAACAAAATACCTTCTTATGGAACCATACAACTCCTCCTCATGTACAAAAGGATAGAGATGCCCCTCCTTACGCCCCCTTGAATAGACACACCTAACTCCTCCTTTATCTCTTTCTTGGATGCCTAACACTAACTTTCTCTCTCTAAAATATCATTTCTCTTTCTAGAACATTCCTCTCTCTCACATCCCTCTTGTTGGATGGTTGAAGGAAGCTTTCTCTCTCTTCTTGGTTGATCAAGATTTGATCTTGATCAAGAAATCTTTTCTTTCTTGATTGATCAAGATTTGATCATGATAAGAAATTATTTTCTTTGATAGATCAAGATTTGATCTTGATCAAGAACTTTTTTCTTGATTTAAGAAATAATTGAAAAAGAAAAGAGAACTAGCACCCCTCGCAAGAAGGTTATCATCCAATCCTGGAGACATCATCCAAAGATTCACCATTAGAGGTTGGACACGTCGATGGCTAGTGGTAAATTATTTATCGGCTTCATCAGGCTTCATCCCAAATAAAGAACACATGTATGATTTATTATCTAATCATGTAATTTTTCTTATTAACTGAATCTATTCGCTCAGGATCTTGGGCTTTGGGAATTAAATTCATATTTATTTATACAAAATTCCCAACAATAAACTCTTAAGTTTATCAAATAACCAACTAACCTCATCAAATTAAATTCTTAATTAATTAGGTCTTTTATAAATCTCTTAATCAACTTGACTTTCTAAATAAGCCTCTTTTCAACAATTTGGAATTAATAATTTTAATATTTTAATTAAGATGTTTATTGAATGTCAAAATTATTGAAGCTTAAAATTATAATGTCATAGTTCCTCTGGATGGCTCCATTAAATTATGTGAACTTTATGATATGTTGGGTTGAGTTATTAATTTAGAATTAAGAATTTTAAATTAATTTTTACATATAAATTAATTAGATTAATTTTATTTTAAATAATATAATTATTTAAAAATAATTTAAAATTATTTTAAATTAAAAATATATGGTGTACTAGGGAATACATCGTAGGGTGTTCCACAAGAAGTGTTTATGTGAAAGTTATTGTTGTTGAAGAAATATAGATTATCGAGAGATTTTCTCTCTTCAATATCATCCCACGATAAAAATATCAAAAGAAACCAACAATGGATTGTTGGATAGAGATATGGGATTGTAAAAAAGATTTCTCTCTTTCGCACATCCCCATGTTAAATTAATCTTCAAGAGTTAAAAGTTATCTTAATATTTTAATTAATGAATGAATTAATTAAAAAGGGATGGTAGTTATTATTCTCATTGTATATAAGATTTATGAAGAGAAAAATAACGTAGGATGATTGTCATCACCTATAGAGAGTTTTCTCCTTCGTCTTTACTTTATCTCATGAGTTGAGAATACAAAGTGAATAAAAAACTCAATTGTGTAATCTCAACCTAAATCAGAAATGCTCACTCGTTCGTGTTCATCATAATTTAGAGAACATTTGAAAAGATCCATGGTGATTAAAAGGATTTGAAAATTCCAAGGTGGTGTTGGCGAGTTCAAGACATTCGACAAAAACATCATCTTTAAATGGTAGTAAGTACTACATTATGTTTATCGATGATTATATCAGATTTTGCTGAATTTATTTTCTTAATCTAATATGAGGTTCCTAATATATTCTAAAATATAAAGCATTGGTGGAGAATCAAAGTGGTTGAAGGATGCAAAAGATAAGATCTGACAATGGAACGGAATACACAAATAAAGTCTTTGACAAATTCTATGAAGAAGTTGGTATTGAGCACCAACTTATAGCACCTTACACCCCGTAATAGAATGGAGTAAGTGAGAGCAAAATCAAATTATGGAGATGGTGAGGTGTATGATGTATGAGAAAGATTTGCCAAAAAAAATATAGGCAAAAGCTGTAAACACTACTATTTTCTTGTTAAATAGGCTGTCAACTAGAGCTTTGCAGAAAAAAACTTCATTTGAAGCTTGGTTTGGTTATAAATTTAATTTACAGAATCTAAGAACTTTTGATTATATCTGTTTTTCTTATGTGCCACAAGTGAAGAGAGACAAACTTAATAAGAAGGTAGAACTGGGAGTCTTCATTGGATATAGCAACTCCTCTAAGGCTTACAAAACTTTTTAATCTCAAAATGAAAAAGTTTTTATAAGCAAAGACATCAAGTTTATGGAGGATAGAAATGAAATTGGGATGAGTCAATAAAGAAACAATTGTTAGAGATTTCTAAATATTTTAATGATGACATAGATGATGTTCCAGTAAGAGTACAAGGTCCTTATCTGATATTTATGCTAGAAGCAATGTTGTTTTTGAACCTACAGAATTTGAAGAGGCTGAGAAGGATGACAAGTGGATTGAAGCAATGAAAAAGGAGCTCAAAATGATAAAAAAGAGCGATACTTGGGTGCTTGTAGATAGACCACTTTACAGAAAAGCCATTGGAGTAAAATGGATTTATAGAACCAAACTTAATGTAGATGGTTCTATAATAAATATAAAGCTATATTGGTTGTGATGGGATATAGTCAAGTATTGATGTAGATTTTTTAGATACTTTTACTTTAGTAGCATGCTTAGATATATTTCAGATGTTACTAGCCTCAGCAACTCAAAAAGGATAAAAGATTTATTAGTTAGATGTAAAATTAGCTTTCTTAAATGGTTATTCAAAAGAAGATTTATGTAGAGCAGTCCGAGGGTTTCCAAGTCAAGGGACAGGAGGAGAAAGTCTACTTGCTGAAGAAGGCCTTATATGACCTTAAATAGGCTCCTAGGGCTGGTACAACAAGATTGATGAACATCTTCAAAGTTTTGGATTTATTAAATGTCCAAGTGAAGCTACACTGTATGTAAAAGGAGCAGATGCTAACTTAATTATAATTTCTATTTATGTTGATGATTTTCTTGTAACAGGTAGCAACAAGAAATTGATAGAGATTTTAAAGCAAAATGCTCAAATAATTTGAGATGACGGACCTTGGTTTGATATCCTACTTTCTGAGAATGAAAATGAAGCAGGATCGTGATGGAGTTTTCATAAGCCAAAATAAGTATGCAAAGAAATAATCAAGAAATTTCATATCAAAGACTGTAAAAGCGCCACCACACCTATGAATCAGAAAAAAAAATTCAGCAAGGATGGTGAAGGAAAAAAATGATGCAAGCTAATACAGGAGACTGATTGGGTTCTTGATGTATCTTATAGCTATCAAACCGAACATAATGTTTTCAATAAGTTTGCTCTCAAGATTCATTCATTGTGCTAGTGAAGTGCATTTTCAAGCTGCCAAAAGGATTGTAAGTTATATCAAGGGCATAGCAAATTATTCTAATAGCGATTGGCAGGTTCAGTTGATGATATGAGAAGTACAATAAGTTCAGGAATATTTACGTGATCCTCAATGAAGTAAGATATGATAGCTTAAAGTACAGCAGAAGCTGAATATGTAGCAACCAATGCCATAGTAAATAGCAGTTTGGATTAGGAAAATACTTGCTGACTTACATATAAAGCAAAATGAGTCAATACAGATATACTTAGATAACCAAGCTGCAATTGCAATTGCAAATGATCCTGTTTTGCAAGGCAAAACTAAGCATTTCAAGATCAAATTGTTTCACTTAATTAAGAGAAGTACAAAAGAATAAAGAAATCAAGCTATTGTATTGCAAGATAGAGGATCAGATTGCAGATGTTCTAACTAAGGTTCTACCAAAAATTAGATTTAAAATTTTAAGAAGCAGATTAAGCCTTTATAACTACTAAGGCAAGGAGGAGTGTTGAAAACGTGCCTTTGGTTGCAAAAATTATGACAGAATAATAAGTCAACAACCAGATCTTTAGGATATAATCGATCAATAACCAAATCTTTAGGTTTTTTTGTTGCATATTTCTATTATGGCTTGATATCAAGAATCAAATCTTAATATTATAATCTGTTAGAGATAATTCTGAATTATTTTTTTGTTTGCTTTCTGTTATATTTTAGCTCTATATAAAGAGCAATACAATGAATAAATTAATGTGTGCTTAGATATAAAGCTCTTTTCTTCTTTTTTTTGTTAAATACTTTTCTATCTTCTTCCTTGCAAACCAACGATAGCTAAATCAAGATTATATAGTCTTGATTATATGTTACATAACAACAGAAACAAATAAATAATTTACTTTTATATTCCATTAAATTTATTTTCATATAAGTCTTATACTATAAAATTACAAAACTATATAAACATGTGTCATCAAAACTAATGCATCATTATTGAAGCCTCAAGTCAAAAAATATTAATCCAACAAAAACAACAAAACTTTTCCCCTATCTTAAAATCTCTATTCCGCTTGATCTAATCTGATTAACATGGCTAAACGACACTCAACCTGAATGTACTTTTAGATGGGATTGAGTTAGGTTAGGTTATGAAATTCCAATACGAGGTCAAGAAGTCAAAATTGGGAGATATTAATGATGTTGGGTTAGTGTTAGGCTTCATCTTGATCTGACCCACTTGATTAGTTTTAGCCCTATTGCTAATCAAATCTTCTACATGGCATTCAAAGTTCTGACTTTTATAAGGCATTTCTACAGTTGGGTTATTTGCATCACATTACCTCCAAACAAGATCAATATGACATTGATTATTTTGCCTTGGAAATAACCTAGTCAACAAATAATTTGGCATCACATTAGCATACTCCTGGAGGAAGGGTTTAAATATTCCAAGTGTTACTAAGATTTTCTTACCTATTCTACTTTATCTATAAAACATATTGTTCCTCTAGTATATAATTTGTCACAATTCATGCTAGTATGTATTTAATCTCACATCATTTATGCATCAAATATATCTTAGGTACTTATATAGGTTTAAGAAACTAAATAATGTCTTTCAGCATAACTCTTTGGGTGGAGTCATATAATTAGAGAAAACCTAGCCTATGTAGATTAGGGGATAATATTGCAAATAAGATAATAATATTTGTGATGAATTTAGATTTAGATTTGAATTCTTAGTTTAATAAGTATACCAAAACTTATGTGAAAGCCCACGTATATTTAGTCCCATATCAGTTGTGGATTAGATAGATCTCGTATACTTATATAGTCAACAAATCTAAAAATACTTTTTAATTAACTTTTCTAGGGAGTATCATGAATTGTTATAAATGCTATTAGAGGAAGCCTAATCTCATGGTGTTTGAGATATGATTTGATAGGATTTGAAAACGTTAAGCTTAATAAGGGACACTAGGGATTAAATAAGCAAATTATGTGAAAGTATGTATTGATGCACATTTAGTATCTTACTAATTATGCAACGGGTTCCTCATATTCAATGTGCTTGGAATCGCTATCCATCTTAGATAATCCCAAATTCACTTTCATGCAAACCTTCACAATGTATATTATTCTTGCAATCATGATGGATCACTTTCAAAATCATATGAGCTTATATGGTGTCGGACTAGATTTATCTTCAACTTCATTTGTCCCCAAACTTCCTTGTCTATGGTAAAGAAACTTCCTATAAACAACTCACAAAATATGGATGGTTTTGTGATTCCATCAATTGTCCATGTCTTTATTATCTTCCAAGACCTCACCATCCCAACTTCAACTAGTCTCATCATTCTTAGCATGTGACATTAAAGCATAGGTCTGTCTACTCTACTACACCATCTTTCAAAAATTAAAAAACAGATGATTTAACAAAACCGAACTTTCAATAATTAATGCATTCCACTATGCTAGTGTTTGAAAGTTTTGTTGATTTAATCAAGATTTGTTGCTACTGTAGAAGAATTAAAATATTTTATTATTGATTATCTCATCTTTGTCCAACAAAGTTTTAAGTTTTGGCCAAATTCAATTCATTATAGACAAAACAGAACCAAAACCAACTCCCAATTTTAGGTTTCGAGTAACTTCTTCAATTAGTTTTAGCTTAAACTAACCAAAACTAATTACAATCACCTTTCTATATATGCTATTATATTAGCATGTGCTATTATATCATATTCATTTTCCCATTTATTTACTTTAATATCCATTTAGATCTTAATTCCACTGATATAAAAATATGACTTTTGTGCATACTTAGTCCCAATCTTCAAACAAGGAGGAGTGTTGCAGTTCGTTGAAAGCCAACATAAAATTATAATGAAATCCTATGAATATAAACCTGCTACAGAAAATTATTGGAGCATCCACTACTTATGACATGCTACGTTAGACTCAGATGCAGTCAAAAGTTTGCAAGGGTTAGTGTGATGCATCACATCGATACCCATATATAATGAAAAATAAGAAAAAGTTTTCATAATTTAATAGATATGTGTAGTTAAAAGAAATTGGTCTAAAAAAGTAAAATAAATTTGGCAACTTAAATATATATATGGTCATTAATAATAGCTAAAAAAGAATTAAGATAGCTTATATGTAAGAGAGTAAGCAACAAGAGAAAAAGCAAAAGAAGTTATTGTCCATAATCTTGGCACATAGGAAAACATACAAATAAAAGTTGGAGAAAGAATTATTATATACAAAAATTTAAAAGATATGTTATAAACGTTAATAAAGTATAAAAATTGAAGTAATTTTGATTAAATTGATGTTAAAAGAGGGGTCTCTCAATATTATTAGTACTTATACTTCTTAAGTAGGTTTAATGATATTAGAAAATGATGCTTTTAGGAAGATATAGATGGAATAATTTAAAAGATTTCTAATAAAAAATATCTATCATAAAAGATCTGAATGGATATATGAGAAATATAATGTAGGTTTTGAAATAGTGCATAAAGATTATAGTGTTAGAAATAGAAAGAAAAAGGAACACCATTTTAGAGCTTACAAAGACATAATTTAGTAATAACTAACATATATTTTAAAAGAATGATACGTATAACTTGTTTCAAAGTGGATATAAAATGCTTATCAAATAGATTTTTTTCTTATTAAAAAAATTAATTAAGTTTTTTATAAATATTATAAGATTATATTAAGTGAGAGTTTATTTATTCAATATAGATTAATGGCCGTGAATTTATGTATTTACTTTTATTGAAATAAAAATTAAGTAATGATAGCCAAAGGAAGAGAAACTAATTGACTTTAAAAATAGAATATTGAAAGAAGAAAAATAGAGTCTAAAATAAAGAAATCAATACTATAGAGGATAATATAAAAATAGCTACAAAAACTATAGGAGAATCAAAGAGAAAAGATATATGGTAAGAAACTTTAATCCTAAAATGACAAGTTTAGTTCATGAATTAAGGATAAAATAGAGTTATCGATCTTCGTATCGTCTTCCACCTCGATATGAATGATGTGGGTACAAGAGCATTTTTGTTTTAATATTTTATATTTTTTAATGGTGACTTATTTTTAGGTGATAAGATTCAGATTTTTAGTGGATATAAGTCTGTTAATTACTCCCACCTTAAATTAGGAGTAAGGCTTATATTTGGTTGATTTGAGTGGATGTACATTTGAGTGTAACTCAAATGTACATTAAAATAATAGGAGGGAAGCTTGTAAACGGCTTCGAGCGCACCCTGGCGCAATTCACCCGAGTTTTTAGGTTTTAATGGACCATGCGGCGACCAATTCAATAGCCCTACCAACTCAGCTATCTAGAGCCGCCCTTCCATTAAAAATTACTCCCGTCTTTGGTGCACTCCAGCTCTTTTCTTTACTGTGCCTTGTGGCCTTTATATTTACTCGCATCAAACGCTGCCCTGGTATCACTTTGCCCTCCACAAACAGGTGCACGCGCAACTGAAGACCCTTAGCTCCACGCTCCCTGAGATGGAAGCTGTTGGAATTCCAGAGTATTTGAAGGATAAGTGCATCCTGGTTACTGGCTCCACTGGCTTCTTAGCAAAGAGTAAGGATCTTAACTTTCTTCTACTGGGTAATTTTGAGAAAATTCCTTCCAGGGTAGTGACGTTTATGGAGCTTTATAATCTTCAACTTTCCTTGTCTTATGCCTGCAGTTTTTGTGGAGAAGGTGCTTAGGGTTCAACCCAATGTTAAGAAGCTCTTCCTGCTGGTGAGAGCCGTGGATGCCAGGTCTGCCATGCGTCGCGTGCAAAGTGAGGTGCATCTTCTCCTCCTCCATCCCTACTCTGCAAAGAATTTTGCAATGCTTTGGTAGTGTTTGCTAGCTAAGTCAGCTTGTTAGTGGTTTGTACACTTTTTTCGTCTTACAAGCAACGTACTGTCTCAGTCTATAAGATTAACTTTTCTAGGACACTCCAACACAAGTTAATTAGTTTATGCGATTAGGTTAGACTAGAATGAAGTCCAACACAATATTAATTTACGATATATGAACTGTCTATTTGTAGGGAATTATGCATGTAGTCACTTTTCTTAGATAGAAATCTTTTCTGTGCCTATATTAATCATTGCCTTGAGAAAAATAGTAACAAGGAGGTATGTATTTAAAGGTGAACTCTCCTCTGGTAAGTAATCAAACTTAACGATGAAAATGGAGTAGAGGGCAGTTTGGTTGTTCAGTCACTATCAAAACCTGAACATAGAGCTGGAAAGGGAAAGACACAAAATGAATGGATTTACGAAGAAAGAAAAGCAGTACTTATAGCTGTGCAGCAGGCTGCAACCATAAAATTAGACAAGTTTCCAAACTCCAGCTACACGTCAAACATTTTAGTTGGAGTATAACACAAGAACCAAAGCAATACAAGTTAGAAGAGGGGGATGTGTGCGTGGGCACTTGCGTGCGTGCGAGTGAGTCAAAGAGAGAGAGAGAGAGAGAGAGAGAGAGAAATTTGTAAAGAAAATGATCACAAAACTTCGTACAAGTTTTCTAGCGCATGCGTACCATTAGGCCTATTTTTCTTTTAAATGGAATGCCACGGTTGGTATTTCATTTTCATGCAGGCGTACGTCATTCCTAATTAATGAACCTGACAAAAGAAATCTCGCGCTCAATTGACTTTTACGATGCACACTGGCTTAAGAAATGGATGATTTGACTAATGTTACGTAATGTTCTCAAAAGGGTCGCCCTCAAAGAGAACTAGTGGAATTCAGCTTTCAATACCGCATATGAGCCGCTTTTAGGTATTTTTCAGTAGAGATGAGCGCTGAATCATATCGTTCATAGCACGGTTCAGCATTGCTATAATATTGGACTATACCGGTATAGTTTGATTTATTGAATCATATCGGATTTAAAAAAAAATTTCTATTGATTCAACACGGTACGACTCATGATGGGCCTGGACCGGCCCACAATACCGTACCGGCACTGTCCAAGTGGGCCCGAGCCGTGCCAACCCAGATAGACCATGCTAGGCACGGCCCAGGTCGGCCTGAGCCATGCCGGCCCCCGTGCACAGCTCAAATAAAAAAAATTATTTGATAAATTAAAAATTATTAGATAAATTAAAAAATTACTAGGAATAAAAAAATTTTATTAATATAAAGCCACCATAATGATGGGGGGTTTGGCATAGACCCCTACCAGTTTATTAATTTAAAATTAAAATGGTACAAAAGGAAGGTGGGCTAGGCCTGACCTCTAGAACATAATACAATAAGTAAGAAGAAAAAAATAGAAAGATCGCAACCGTCAAATCATCGCCGATCAGATGGATCGCAACCATCGGATCGATCATCACCGATTGGGATCATGGCTTGGATCGATCGCAACCGTCGGATCGTCTTCGATGGGATAGATCGCAACCGTCGGATCGATCATCCCCGATCGGGATCATGGCTTGGATCGATCGCAACCGTCGGATCATCTTCGATCAGATCGATCATAATGGTTCGATCGATCATCATCAATCGGGATCATGGCTTGGATCGATCGCAACCGTCGGATCAATCATTGCCGATCGGGATCATGGCTTGGATCGATCAAAGATGTCAGATCGTCTTCGATCAGATTGATCGCAATGGTCCGATCGATCATCGCCGATCGGTATCATAGCTTGGATCGATCACAATCGTCGGATCATCTCGATTGGATGGATCGCAACCGTTGGATCGATAATCGCCGATCAGGATCATGGCATGGATCGATCGCAACCATCGAATCATCTTCGATCGGATCGATCATCACCGATTGGGATCATAGCTTGGATCGATCGCAACCGTTGGATCATCGCCGATGGGATAGATCGCAACCGTCGGATCGATCATCCCCGATTGGGATCATAGCTTGGATCAATTACAACCGTCGGATAATCTCCGATCGGATTGATCACAACGATCCGATCGATCATCATCGATCGGGATCATGGCTTGGATCGATCGAAACCGTCGGATCGTCTCCGATCGGATCGATCGCAACCATCGGATCGATTATCGCCGAATGGGATCATGGCTTGGATATATCACAACCGTCGGATCATCTCTGATCGGATCGATCACAACCGTCGGATCGATTATCGCTGAATGGGATCATGGCTTGGATTGATCACAATCGTCGGATATTCTCCGATCGGATTGATCGCAATGGTCCGATCGATCATCACCGATTGAGATCATAGCTTGGATCGATTGCAACCATCGGATTATCATCGATGGGATAGATCGCAACCATTAGATTGATCATCCCCGATTGGGATCATGGCTTGGATCGATCGCAACCATCGGATCGTCTCCGATCGGATTGATCGCAACGATCTGATCGATTATCGTCGATGGGATCATGGCTTGGATCGATCGCAACCATCGGATCATCTTCGATTGATCATCACCGATCGGGATCATAGCTTGGATCGATCACAACCATCGAATCATTGCCAATGGGATAGATCGCAACCATCGGATCGATCATCCCCGATCAGGATCAGGGCTTGGATCGATTGCAACCATCGGATCGTCTTCGATCGGATTGATCGCAACGATCCAATCGATCATCGTCGATCAGGATCATGGCTTGGATCGATCGCAACCATCGGATCATCGCCGATCGGATGGATCGCAACTGTCGGATCGATCATCCCCGATCGGGATCATGGCTTGGATCGATCGCAACCATCGGATTGTCTCCGATCGAATTGATCGCAACGATCTGATCGATCATCGCCGATCGGGATCATGACTTGGATCGATCGCAACCATCGGATCATCGCCGATCGGATGGATCGCAACCGTCGGATCGATCATCGCCGATCAGGATCATGGCATGGATCGATCGCAACCGTCGGATCATCTCCGATCAGATCGATCGCAATTGTCGGATCCATCATCGCCGATCGGGATCATGGCTTGGATCAGCTAGCAGGTGCCTAGGTGCATAGTGTGCTCCTGGTACCAGCCGTGCCATGGCACGGCCCACAAAATGGCCCAGCAGGGCCGTTCTAGCACGGCCCAGTAGGGCACGGCCCAGCAGGGCCGTTGCTGGGCCATGCCAGAACGGCCCAGAATGGGCCCATTTCTTGATGGGTCATGGGCCGTGCCGAATTTGAATTTTTTTAGTGGGTCGTGCTTGGCATGGTCCATTGTTAATGTAAATAGGAATATAGTCTTCGTATGCAACCTTGTATGTACTCTTTGTTTCCGGCCGGACTTAATTCTCACCCTAAATTATCTTTTCCTACTTTGGGCACCAATTTACAAAGGATGGGTTAGATTTGATCATAAATTAAGATTTGATCATAAAATTTCTTATATTTTGATAAATATTTCCTTGACTGGAATCCCATCCATCAAGATGGGGTACTGGTGCTTGCTCCATAAAAATGAAAAGAGGAAACAAACATGGGAGAGGGCTTGCAGCTGGTTCAAGTTTCTAGCTGCTAGTCTCTAAGGTAGTGTTTGATAGAAAAAATATTATCCATGGATAAGTGTACGGGATAGAGTTTGTCCTCTGGCTATCCCTAGGGATATCCCTTGACTATCCCATTGATCATATCAAATGCAAAAAGGTAAATCTATAGGATAACTTTTTTTTTACTCTTATTTGGAGGGATAACCAACTATTCCTGTATTTTTTAGGAAATAAATTGAGGGGATATCTCATGGTTAACCATAGTTAATCATGGATTATCCCTTTGGTTAACTTTATTCCCAGCTATCCCTTATAGTTATGGCTTTTGGGAATAAGAGGGGATATCCCTGAATATCTCTCTTATTCCCAAAAGTCATAGGATATCCCTTTTATTCCCAAAAGTCATAACTATAAGGTAGTGTTTGGTAGAAAAAATATTATCTATGGATAAGTGTATGGGATAGAGTTTGTCCCTTGGCTATCCCTAGGGATATCCCTTGGCTATCCCATTGATTATATCAAATGCAAAAAGGTAAATCCATAGAATAACTTTTTTTTACTCTTATTTGGAGGGATAACCAGCTATTCCTACATTTTCTAGGGAATAAATTGAGGGGATATCCCATGGTTAACCATGGATTATCCCTTTGGTTAACTTTATTCCCAACTATCCCTTATAGTTATGGCTTTTGGGAATAAGAGGAGATATCCAGGAAATATCCCCTTTTATCCCCTATTTCAAACACTACCTAAGGAATAGCTGGGAATAAAGTTAACAAAAGGGATAATCCATGGTTAACCATGGGATATCCCCTCAATTTATTTCCTAAAAAATATAGGAATAGCTAGTTATCCCTTCAAATAAGAGAAAAAAAAAGTTATACTATGGATTTACCTTTTTGCATTTGATATGATCAATGGGATAGCCAAGGGACATCCCTAGGGATAGCCAGAGGATAAACTCTATCCGGTACACTTATCCATAAATAATATTTTTTCTATTAAACACTACCTAAGCTTCTATGGGATGCTATGATATCAAGAGCTTACTGTACTAACAATGCAGTCACTGTGTATTCTGCGCGGCAACTGCAAGCAAAGTTGCAGTACTAAATGCAGAGCCCTGGACTCTAATGCAGGTCCCCGGAGACATGGTTGTGAATGCTATGATTGTGACCATGGCAGCTCATTTAAATCAGCGATCAGAATTCATCTACCACATAAGCTCAAGCGTGAGAAATCCAGTCACATACTCCATTCTTGATAAATGCGGCTACCGTTACTTCCTTGAGAAACCTCTTGTAGGAAAAGATGGAAAAACCATTAAGACAAGGAAGCTTTCCGTCTTCAGCACAGTGTCCAACTTCCATGCATACATGACCCTACGATACAAACTGCCATTGGAAGTTAGTGCTCTATATTCTCTCTCTCTCTAGACTCTGGAACTGAAAATAACAAAATTGTTTCTACTCAACTTATTTCTTTAGTATTCAATTAAAATTGGTATCATAATCTCTTGGTACTTCATTCTATTAGAAGATAATGGTTGTTAGTTTGTTAGTATTTTATTTATTTTATTTAGTCTGAGTTAGTTTTTTAAATAATGAGCCTATCTTTTTATGATTTGATAGGATAGCCTTAGATGGATAAGATCATAAGAGGATTATGCTTATCCGTAGAAACAAGAAACAATATTTATATGGTGATGTGCTTAATGAAACGTAATAGATCAATTTTATTCTGGAGAGAAAACCCTTCTTCTTCCTTGATTTTCCTTCCCAAAATAAACTAAGTTGGAAACAATCTCAACAAAAATTGGTATCAGAGCCTAGTTCCCCCAAAGAAAAAACAAGAAGGAAAGAAAAGAAAGCGAGGAGGATGAAAAGATCTAAGCCAGCGGTACTTTCCTTCCATGCGTAGCCGACGAGTTCTTCCATCAGGTTCTTTCATCCTGCAATTTCCTCTTTTCAAAAAAAAAAATATCGATGACGTTGAGGAAGCAGCCAAGATTCCGCACGAGCATAGGAAAGAAGCCCCGTTTTCTTCCATTTTCAAATTCCACTTGGTGTTAGATTTCCTTTCTTTGGCATTAGTGGGTCAGCCTCTAATTGAAAAACAGCATCCAAGGTACACAACAAGTCCTTTCTTTTACAACGGAAGTTATCTTTTAGAAAAAAAAAAATGCTGCCTCTATTCAAGAAACGTGCACCATCTCTCAAGAAGCCCAGGCGGCCTCCTTCAAAGCAACAAAAAGGACCTGAGAGCCACCAAAAAAAGATAAAGGCTGACAATAAGGCATCAAGAAGACACAGGCACCTTGGTACGCTCATGGTGAGCAGGGGCTATCTTCGTGAAAGGGTACGGTCCATTCAAGAAGCGGTAAAGAAAGCCGTTCAAGAAGCGGTAAAGAGAAGACGAAAGAGCATAACCATAGCCCTTTCTTGAAGCAAAAAGGAAAGCAACGTGAAGGCCAAAGATCCGCCTATCAAATCCATGGCAACCCCAAGCAATATTGATATGAATATCCACCAACCTTCTATCCCTATTTTTGATGGAGAAAATTATGATTATTGGAGCATCAAGATGAAGACTCTTTTTATTTCACAAGAAGTATGGGATCTAGTTGAGAACGGGTACGAAGACCCTGTTAATCCAACAAATAATCAGAAGGAGCAACTGAAAGACTACAAAAAGAAGGATGCCAAAGCTTTGTTCTTTATCCAACAAGCTCTATCTGAGAAATTTTTTTCCTAGAATTATTAGAGCCACCAAATCAAAGGAGGCATGGGATATCTTGCAGGAGAATTTCAAGGCAACATAAAGGTAAGAGCTATCAAACTTCAAGCTCTAAGAAGAGAGTTAGATAATTTAAGAATGCAAGAAAATAAAAAATTGAAGGATTACTTCTCCAAAATTATGGAGACTGTTAATCAAATGAAGAGCTATAGTGAAACCATCACCGAGCGAAGAATATGTGAGAAAATCTTGGCTAGTTTATCTCCAAAATTTGATACAATAGTTGCAATTGTTGAAGAATCTAAAGATCTTTATGAATTAAGTGTTCATGAATTAATGGATCTCTTGAAGCTCATAAGCAAAGATTGTTTAGGCATAAAGAATCATCAATTGAAAGTGCATTTCAATCTAAACTCAAAGTGGTTGATAAAAATTCTCAAAAAGAATCATCTAGTCATGCTCCAGTCAAAAGAGAGTCATTTAGAGGTGAAAACCAAAATAAAGGAAGAGGTAGAGAAATGCAAAGAAATAATTTTTCAAAAAGGCAATATGATGAGAGCACTCAACAAAGGTGCAATATATGTAAAAGGTCTTCTCATGCTAAAAAAAGATTGCTGGTTTAGGGAAAACCCCAATGTTATAATTGCAAAAAGTTTGGACATGTTCAAAAATATTGCAGATACAAAGCAAATGAACAAGCATACTTCTCAGAAGAAAATGAAGGTCAACAAAGCACATTATATGCATGTCAAACTGCAGAAGAGCAAAGTAATAATATGTGGTATCTTGACAGTGGTTGCAGCAATCACATGACAAGAAACAAGTCTATTTTTGTGGATATTGACAATTCTTCAATTTCACAAGTGAAGATGGGCAATGGTGCATTAGTCCAAGCAAGAGGCAAAGGCACAATTGAAATCAATACCAAGAAATGAAGAAAATTCATTCATGATATTTTACTTGTTCCTGATTTGAAGCAAAATCTCTTGAGTGTTGGACAGCTGATTGAGCATGGCCATATGGTATACTTTGAAAAAAATGTTTGCAAGTTATATGACAGAGGGATGAAAAAGCAACTTATGGCAAAAATCAAGATGGAGAAAAATAGAAGTTTTCCTCTTATTTTGCACTATGCAAAGGATGCATGGAAGATGAAAGTAAATGATGAGTCATGGTTATGGCACAAAAGGTTTGGGCACTTGAATTTTCAAAGTTTGAGAAGTTTATATCAAAAGAATATGGTGTATGGTCTACCAGCAATACATGACAAGGAAGAACCTTGTGAAGGATGTGCACTTGAAAACAATATAGAGAGGCATTTCCAAAAGAGCATGCATGGAGAGCCAAAGCACCATTGGAGCTTATTCATACTGACATATGTGGCCTATGAAAACTCCTTCTCATGCAGGTAACATCTACTTCATTATTTTTATTGATGACTATTCAAGGATGATATGGGTATATTTTATGAGGCATAAATCAGAGGCATTTCTTATCTTTAAGAAGTTTAAAAATTATGTGGAAAGATAAAGTGGGCATTATATCAAGGTACTGAGAAATGATAGAGGTGGTGAATACAATTTAAATGAATTTGAGAAATTTTATGAAGATGATAGTACAAAGACAATTAACTGTTAGCTATACACCAGAACAAAATGGTGTTGCAGAAAGAAAGAATCGTACTATTGTTGAGATGTCTAGATCTATGCTCAAAGACAAAGGCCTTCCAAATTCTTATTGGATAGAAGTAGTAAATACAGCGGTTTATCTGATGAATAGATGTCCAACAAAAGCTCTTCAAAATATGACACCATTTGAAGCCTGGTATGGTAGAAAGCCTTCAGTGAAGCATTTCAAAATCTTTGGATGTGTGTGCTATGCACATATTCCAAAGGAAAGGAGACATAAACTTGATGAAGTAAGTAAAAATGTATCTTTGTTGGATACAGTTCTAAATCAAAAGGTTACAGACTTTTCAGCTTGAAGCAAAATCAAGTGATCATAAGAAGAGATGTTATTTTCAATGAGAAAGTTGCATGGGATTGGAAGCAAAAGAAAGTTGAAGAAAATATTATTTCTCTAGATGAAGAAATTCATGATGCTCAAAATGAAAAAAATAAGGTTGAAGGTTCACCACAAACTACTTTAAGTTCAAGTCCATCTTCAAGTTCTACTCCTATAAAAATGAGAAGGTTAAGTGACATTTATGCTGCTTGTAATTTCTGTATGATTGAGCCTGAAACTTATGAAAATGCTATGCATAAAAAAGTATGGAACAAGGCAATGCAAAAAGAAATCAATATGATTGAGAAGAACAAAACTTGGGAATTAGTGAAGAAACCAAGTGATAAGGAAGTCATTGGCTTGAAGTGGATCTACAAAACAAAACACAATCCAGATGGCACCATTCAAAGACACAAAGCAAGATTAGTAGCAAAGGGATATTCTCAATTACCTGGTATTGATTATCAAGAAACTTTTGCACCTGTTGCTAGACATGATACAATTAGAACTCTTATTTCTATAGCAGCTCATAAAAGTTGGAAACTACATCAACTAGATGTAATGTCTGCATTCTTGAATGGAGTATTGGAAGAAGAAATTTATGTTGAGCAACCTCAAGGCTTTATTATCCAAGGTCAAGAAAATAAGGTATACAAGTTGAAGAAAGCATTGTATGGGCTGAACCAAGCACCCAGAGCATGGTACTCTCAAATTGACACCTACTTCAATGAAAAAGGTTTTCTAAAAAGTCCAAGTGAACCAACACTTTATGTGAATAAGCAAGATACAGTGGCATTATCTTCTTCTGAAGCAGAATATGTTTCAACAACTTTGGCTACTCAACAAATAATTTGGTTGAGAAGAATACTTGAAGATATGGGTGAAAAGCAAGAAGAAGCTACTACTCTGCTATGTGACAACAAATCTACTATTTCTATGACAAAGAATCCTATATATCACAGCCGCACCAAGCATATCAAAATCAAGTACCATTTCATTAGAGATGTGGTAGAAGAAAAAGAAATTAAAGTCAAGTATGTAAAAACTGAAGACCAAATTGCAGCATCTTCACCAAGGCACTACCCAAGGAGAAATTCATTCACTTTAGAGATCTCATGGGTATCCAAGAACAACCATTAAAGGAAGTGTTAAAAGATAATGGTTGTTAGTTTGTTAGTATTTTATTTATTTTATTTAGTCTGAGTTAGTTTTTTAAATAATGAGCCTATCTTTTTATGATTTGATAGGATAGCCTTAGATGGATAAGATCATAAGAGGATTATGCTTATCCGTAGAAACAAGAAACAATATTTATATGGTGATGTGCTTAATGAAACGTAATAGATCAATTTTATTCTGGAGAGAAAACCCTTCTTCTTCCTTGATTTTCCTTCCCAAAATAATCTGAGTTGGAAACAATCACAACACATTCACAGTGCTTAAGTTTAGACAGTTTGATATCCATATTGTCATGCATGGGTGGCTTTTCCTTGTCAGGGATTTCACCTGGTCAATCTGGCATTTTGTGGGCTGTTCGATGATCGCTACACTGAGCTAAGCCGGAAGTATAAGTTTGTGATGCATCTTGTTGATCTTTATACTCCATATGCCTTCTTCAAGGGATGGTATGCTTGGTTGCTCCTAAAGTTTCTTCTTCTTTCTAATGACTTCTATTTGTAGAATATAATACTTCAATCAGAGTATTTGCACAGTTTATTTCCATGACATTATTATCATCATTTTCACAAGCATTGTTAATCTTTTTTTTTCTGCATGATGTGATTTGTTTTGCAAAGTCTGAAATACTTTTCTATTTTAGGAAGAGGGAGAAAAGAGGAGATGATCATTTCACCTTCCCCTCCCAACCCAACCCCCCAAAAAAATAAATAAATAAATAAAGGAAGACTTAGTCCCATGATTATTTATGTAACCAATGTTTTGAACTGATCTGGACCTTGTTTCTTGGTGAAGCTTTGACGATATAAACTTGGAAAGATTGCGGATGTCCATGGCAAAGGACAGCATCTTCTATCACATCCATATCCCTGGTGTTCTAAAGTATGTGTGCAAGTAAACAGACAAAAATAGAACAATGCATTGCAAGCTCTATTCCTTCAATCTGTCCATTTCTCCCTATCTATTGGAACAATAAATCTTCATGTTGCCGAAATGTATTTTAATCATATTTCCTACTCCAAGCAGAGTGAAGATGCTGTTGTATTGTTATTTTGTGTTACATGCCACGCCATCTTATTGTGTACGTCATGTTTGTAGAACTTCTGTGAATTTCGTTGACTGAAATGAAAGTGAACCAATGAAAAGGGATTTGTGAAGCTCGATCTTTTTCCCTTTTTTAAAATAAAGTTTTTGAGGAATAATTGACTCCAAGCAATCAGCAATTTTGAATTCTGGTTGACAACTTGAAGTTAGGATTTGAAGTTATTGATACTAGAAAAGCAAATAAGCTTGTAAAGTTGCTTCAACAACTCAGAAGCTTTTTTACTTGATGTTATGATCATAAAGGAGCTTCTGCTACTACTTGATATAACGAAGGTGCACAGGAAACTTTATGTGGTTCAGACCATTGACTTACGTCCAAGAGCAAAAAGGAGTAGATAGTTTTACTATTAAAAATATTTGGGATATACCCAATAAAGCTCTCTTTAATGCTCACAATAACTCTTGAAGTTATTTGGGATATACTAAAAGCTCAATTTACATATGCTTATATAAAGAAGGGATATATAGTGTGCTACAACGATTAAGATTAGAATTCTATAAGGATATTGATATATTTTATGTGGATATGAAAATATATTTTAAGTTCCAAGATTACACAAATTAGGACTAAAGTTTTACATGGATATAAAAATATATTCTTTTTGAGCTTATGAATTTCAAGATAAACTCTAATAAATTTCTACCTTACCTTGAATTCATAAGCAACATTGAAGAAATAGCTAAAAAATTTCTTCACTTTCTTCACATACCCCTAATGGGATACATCTCATATGTTGCATATGCCAATCAAGTTCAAGCAATGCTTGAAATTAGCTATTAAAAGAGACTCATCAAAATCAACTATCTCTTGTGTTGTTGTCAAAGCATAAGCTATCAAGTCTTTGGAATCATATCTTTGTGATGACTTTATCGCCCTTTTTGATCTATTCCTATCAATAATACTAAGTATTCAACTACATAAGTGCCCAGAGTTTTAATTGGAGATGTGTGCTACAACGAATCTGATAAGGAGGATAAGCATACAACATCTACAATAATAGAGCACCGCAACACATATAGCTTCTTAGACTGTGGCTTTCATTACAATACAAGCACCTTTGTTGATCTTCATAATTTTATTTTTAGTTAAATACTTAAATATGTTCTTATCAAGAGTGCACAGAGAAACAAGATTCTTCTTCAAATTTAGAATATACCAAATATCTAATAAAGTTTTCACTATGATATTAAATATCTTAATTAGAACTATTTCAATTCTAGCAACAGGGCATTTGGCATTACTGCCTATCAGCACAACTCCATCTTGAATGGATTTATATGCAAAGAACCAATTTCTATTAGCATATATATGAAAGGAACAAGCCTAATTGTTGACCCAATTATTGATTTTGATGATTAACAAAACTAATTGAGTATAACATTTGAAGTTACTAATGATTTTGGTTTAGTTTTTCAGTTTATGATATGATTTATTAATCAAAATCATAAGAAAAATCAAGTTCTAGTTCGAATCAATGTCAAGGTATGATTGCAGACATTAGAGTCGACACATGGAATCGCAGAGTCGACTCCGAAAATTGGCACAGACTTAGAGTCGACACCTGGACTGTTAGAGCCGATTCCAATAGAAAAGACAGAACGATGATTTTTTCGGTCATGATTTAGAGTCGACTCCTGGACTGTTAGAGTCGACTCCATAAGATTTTCGTGTCGACCCCAGAAAAGTCAGAGACGACTCCAGATCGAGCGGATTGGGGATTTTCGATTTAGAGCCGACTCCAGAAAAGTTAGAGTCGACTCCAGTTTGTCAGAAATAACTCCAGAACTGTCAGAATGTCTCTAAACTTTATCTTTATCTTTTTAATCCCAATGGCTATTACCCTTTTTGGTTCTAATCCTTCTTACACTTGTTTCTAACGGATAGTTTTTGGCTATTTATGGATTAAGAAGAATCTATAAGAAGATGTTTTATTGTATCCGAAAGGAAGAGGACAAGCAAGAAAACAAGAGAGAAAAATCAGAAAAACAAGAGTGAAATCCATCAGAAAATCAAAAGAGAAAAGAGAAAAAATTCGAAAGGAAAAATTATACTGATCTCCTAAAAGAAAAGAGAGAGATTTCTAGCATTCCTTGTTCTATTTTGAAGAAATCCAAAAGAAGAAAAGCCCTAGCTTTCTAATCTTCGGAGCTTCAAAGCATTCTAAAGGAAGATCCACTCAAGAGAAGAGAAGAAGCAAGCCACCAAGATCTGCAAATCAGGCTTTGATTCCTATCTCTTTATTGTTGTTCTATTATTGTATATTTGCTCATTGAATGAGCTTTTAAATTTGTAAAAATGTTATTGTTTGCTGGGTCAATCAGAGGATTATTCTGTTGAGGTTGTTAGCCTTGTGCAAGTTGTTGCTTGTGTTGTAAGGTTGTGTGCTGGTGAGCCTTGAAAACCAGCTAGGTTCGTTGTGCACCCGGAAAAATAACAAGTTTGAGTTGTGAGCTTGTAAAATAACTCTGCTGTAATCAGATTGATTATAGTGGACCCAAGAGGTACTTGGGAGTGGATGTAGGTGTAGGTACATCGAACCAATATAAAACTTCTTTTGTTTGCAGTGATTGTTTCCTTGTCTCTTACTCTATATCTTTGCACACTCTGTTTTAATTCGTATACATCTAAGTTTTCACTTCCGCTGGGGAATTGTTTCTTAAAAGGAGTTTAATTTTTAAAAAACCCAATTCACCTCCCCTCTTGGGTTGCTATCTGGACCAACAATTGGTATCAGATCTAGTGCTCATTTGATTTGATCTAACGATCAAGAGTAAAAGATCCACATGGCAACTCAAGCTGGTTCATCTTTTTCCAAAGCCAATCTACAAATAGACCACCCTTGTTTAATGGTTTAAACTATGGTTATTGGAAGGCTAGAATGAAAATTTTCATTCAAGCACTTGACTATGATCTATGGAGCATTATAGTAAGTGGACCACACACACCCACTACTAGAATTAATGGCATGGAGATTCCTAAACCAGAAACGGAATGGGATGAACATGATAAAAAATTGGCACAACTTAATGCCAAGGCTATAAATGTTTTGTACTGCTCATTAGATGCAAATGAATTCAATCGTATATCTATTTGCATTTCTGCTAAGAAAATTTAGGATAGACTTGAGGTTACCCATGAGGGAACAAATCAAGTCAAGGAATCTAAGATTAACATGCTAGTTCATAAGTATGAATTGTTTAAAATGGATGCATGTGAATCCATTTCTGATATGTTTACAAGATTTACTAATATAGTTAATGGTTTAAAAAGTCTTGGTAAACCTTATGATAATTCTGATCTTGTGACAAAGGTTTTGCATTCCTTGCCTAGGACTTGGGAAGCTAAAGTCACTGCAATACAAGAGGCAAAGGATCTAAGTACCCTACCCCTGAAAGAATTATTGGGATCCTTAATGACTCATGAGCTTCAAGTTAAGCAACATATTGATGATGATGAGTCAAAGAAGAAAAGGACTATGGCTCTTAAGATTTCTGAATATATGAAAAGCCTCATGAATCTGAAGATGAAAGTGATGATGAGGACATGGCACTCATCATAAGGAAGTTTAAAAGATTCATGAAGAAAAAGAAGTTTGAAAAGAAAAAGCCCTTTACTAGAAAAGATGAGGACAAGGGCAAAGAAAAAGAAGTTATCTGTTTTGAATGCAAGAAGCCGGGACACTTTAAATCTGAATGCCCACAACTAAAGAAAGGCACCCGAAGATTCAAAAAGAAGGCAATGATGGCCACATGGAGTGATTCGGAAATCTCAAGTTCCAAAGAGAAGAGAAGAGTGAAATGGCCAATCTATGCTTCATGGCGAACAATGATGAGGTAAGTCCAAGTTTTCTTGATGATTTTACTTTCGATGAGTTGCATAGTGCTTTTTATGAATTGATGGATGATTTTGCAAAATTAAGTTCAAAGAACAAAGATCTGAAAAATCAAATGCAAAATCTATCTTTAGAAAATGAAAAGCATGTTGTAGAAAAAGAACTTTTGATAAAAGAAAATGCAAGCTTGAAAAATGAAGTTGATAGACTTAAACCTATAGTTGATAAATTTACTTTGAGCTCTATCAAACTTAATATGATTTTGGACAATCAAAAAGCTATTTTGATAAAGCTGGATTAGGATATAATCCACTTAAAAAGCAAAAATCCTTGAAAAATATTTTTGTACATGCTGAAAAATCATCAAATATTACTTATTTTAAATGTGGAAACAAAGGACATAAATCTTATATGTGTAAAACTCCACATGATAAAAAAAAATGATTTGGGTTCCCAAAGGAACAATATTTATTGCATCTAACCATGAATGACCCAAGAAGGCTTGGGTACCTAAAGTTAAGATATGAATATTTTGCAGATGTGTTTGCAGCCATCAGACAGAAAAGAAAGTGGTACCTTGATAGTGGTTGCTCAAGACACATGACAGGTGACAAAGATCAATTCATCACCCTTGAATCAAAAAGAGGTGAGTAGTTACTTTTGGTGATAATGGTCAAGGCCATATCATGGGTATTGGTAAGATTCAAATTACTCAATCTACTCATATTAATAATGTTTTATATGTTGATGGACTTAAGCATAATTTAAAAAGTATTAGCCAACTGTGTGATAAAGGTTTCAAAGTTTCCTTTGAAGCTTCTATTTGCACTGTTACTAATCCCATTGATAATAGCATTATTCTTGTTGGTAAACGTTATGGCAATGTGTACTTAATTGATTTGAGTAATTTATCTTCAAGTAATCATTGCTTAGTTGCTAAAAATGCTAAGATGAATGAGATTGGTTGGCTATGGCATCGTAGATTAGGTCATGCAAGCACACACCTAATTTCTAAACTATTGAAAATGGATCTAGTTAAAGGTATTCCTAGCTTAAATTTTGAAAATAATCGAATCTGTGACGCATGTCAATTTGGAAAACAAACAAGAACTTCTTTCAAATCTAAGAATGTTGTTTCAACTACTAGGCCACTAGAGCTACTACACATGGACCTTTTTGGACCTACTAGAACCACAAGTCTAGAAGGAAAGAAATATGATCTTGTGATAGTAGATGATTACTCTAGATTCACTTGGGTAATATTTTTAGCTCACAAAGATGAGACTTTCTCAATATTTTTAAAATTTGTTAAGAAAGTCACAAATGAGAAAAACACTACCGTAGTGTCTATTAGAAGTGATCATGGAACTGAATTTGAAAATCACTTATTTAAAAAATTGTTTTAAAAAGGCATACATCATAATTTTTCAGCACCTAGGACACCACAACAAAATGGAGTTGTAGAAAGAAAAAATAGGACTTTAGAAGACATAGCCCGTACCATGCTATGTGAAAGCCAACTTTCAAAATATTTTTGGGCGGAAGCTATAAACATAGCATGTTACATCCTAAATAGAGCCCTGATTAGACCTATCCTTAAGAAGACTCCTTATGAACTATGGCATAATAGGAAACCAAATTTAGGTTATTTTCATGCATTTGGTTGTAAATGCTTTATTCATAACAATGGTAAGGATAATCTTGGGAAGTTTGATGCAAAGTCTGATGAAGGCATTTTCCTAGGATATTCTACATCTAGAAAGGCATATAGAGTATTTAATAAGCGAAGCTTAGTTGTAGAAGAATCCATTCATATAGTGTTTGATGAATCTTTAGCATTAAGTTCGGGTCAAATTGATGATGATGAAGATACATCTTTGCTTGAAAGAGGTATTAAAAAATAAATGTATCTTCAGATCAAGAACCTAAAGCTAAGGATGATGACTCACCTAAGGATGATGGTATTGATACTGCTCATAATGATAAAGATCTACTAGAGATTTGAGATATGCTTATGGTCATCCTAAGGACCTAATCATAGGTGATCCATCTCAAGGTATAAGGACTAGATCATCAATGAGAAATATCAATAATCATCTTGCATTTGTATCTCATATAGAACCCAAAACTATAGAGGAAGCTGAGAAAGATAGTTATTGGATGTTAGCAATGTAGGAAGAGTTAAACCAATTGTTAAACCAATTCACTAGGAACCAAGTTTGGACTCTAGTAGATAGACCTAGAGATCACCCTATAATAGGATCTAAATGGGTTTTTAGAAATAAATTGGATGAAAATGGCTTGGTGATTAGAAATAAGGCTAGATTAGTTGCAAAGGGATATAATCAGAAGAAGGTATAGATTTTGATGAAACCTTTGCACCTGTTGCTAGATTAGAAGCCATTAAACTACTGCTTGCATTTGCATGTCATATGAATTTCAACTTATTTCAAATGGATGTTAAAAGTGCATTTTTAAATGGTTTTATATATGAGGAAGTTTATGTTGAACAACCTCCTGGTTTTGAAGATCATGAATTTTCAAACCACGTCTTCAAATTACACAAAGCACTTTATGGTTTAAAGCAAGCACCTAGAGCATGGTATGATATATTAAGTAAATTTTTGATTAAAAATGATTTTTATAGAGGAAATGTTGATAAGACTTTGTTTTTAAAAAGAAAAGAAAAGAATTTATTAATTGTTCAAATTATATTGATGACATTGTATTTGGTGCTACTAACAATCTCCTTTGTCAAGAATTTGCTAAGTTAATACAGGGAGAATCATGATGAAAATCCCCGCTTTCTCTTGTTTGATTTGAAGTCCAAGGATGAAGAAGGTAAGAAAGTAGATCAGAAGCATTACCGAGGTATGATCGGATCACTTCTTTACTTAACTGCAAGTAGGCCAAATATTATGTTTTCTGTTTGCTTATGTGCAAGATATCAATCTAATCCTAAAGAATCACAGTTATTTGCCGTTAAAAGAATCTTTAGATACTTAAATGGAACTAAAAATGTAGGATTATGGTATTCTAGAGACTCAACTTTGAATTTGATTGCTTATTCTGATTCTGATTATGCTGGTTGTAAATTAGATAGGAAGAGTACAAGTGGTGCATGCCAACTTTTAGGAAGTAACTTAATCTCTTGGTTTGATCAAAGAATTGACTTGGATAAAGTGTTGACCAAGTCATCCGTAGGGTCAATATTAGGGACATGATTATTGCCAACATGTCAAGGGACCTAATGGGTCACATGCATTAAGAAGATTTTGGATGAAGTTGAAATAGAAATTAAGTTGAACTTAATTCAGATCAGATGACCAATTAATTATGATTGGGTTTGACTCAATCTTAATTAGAGAACATGAAATTAATGAATAGGATTCATCTTAGAGGAAAGAATTTTATGTTCAAGGAAGAGACCTTTTGTACATGTGATGTACATAAGAAATTCATTAATGGAATACTTAATTATGCTTAATCCATGTGATGGATGGCTTAGATTAATTGAGATTAATAATGTAGTATTTAATTGGATCCATATGATGGCATGATTTGATTCATAAAATTCAATTGAACCGAGGGTTGAAATCATACTATGTGAAGGATAGATCCATGCTCATGTGATGGACATAACCAATTTTCAAGTCATGAAGGAGGAAACACCCATGATTTTGGCATCATCATGAAGCTAAATCTAAGGTTTGGGGGTTGGTTTCATGGGATAATCAATTTGGTGGTTGTAATCCTAACATTCATGATAACAAATATCCTAAATTTGTTAGGATAATTTACTATCAACTTGATATGGTTATCATTCAATCCTGGGAGGGGACATCATCGAAAGATCTTCGTGTGGATCACCATTAGAGTTTAGACATGTGGACGGCTAGTGATAAATCATTTACCGGCTTCATCAGGCTTCATCCTCAATAAAAAATACATGTATGATCGATTATTTAATCATATATTATTTCTTATGAACGGAATCTGTTTCCTCAGGATCTTGGGCTTTGAGAATTAAATTTATATTTATTTTATCTTCCACTACATGATATACAAGATTTGATTCATGTAAAATATATGAAATTTCTAACAAATGGTATCAAAGCCACCTCATGCTTCAAATTCAGTTAATTTGATAGATTGCCTAAGTTCTAGTTTTTATATACATAGATCTAAATTTTACATGCGATGTAAAATATAAATCTTGCCATATGGTGAAGATTAAATATTTAAAAATGTTATTATATGATAATAAACATGAATTATTTAGATTTGATCATGTTAAAAATTAAAAATTATGATTTATGTGTGACATAATCATAAAAGCTAAAATTTAAGATATCTTGTTTAGAATTTAATTTTGACATGATAAATAACATAATTAAAATCTAAAATAATTATATTGATAAAAATTAAATATTTAATAATTTTATTATATAATAATAAATGTGAATTATTTAGATTTGATCTTGTTAAAAATTAAAAATTATGATTTATGTGACATAGTCATAAAGGCTGAAATTTAAGATATTATGTTTAGAATTTAATTTTGACATGATAAATAAAGTGATTAAAATCTAAAATAATTATATCATGATAATATGATAAGCAAGATTAAAATTAAAATTTTAAATTTTGACATGTTATCGTGATCATATTTGTTAGGGATGTTATGATAGAGACCAATTAGATTTTCATGTGATGAAAATAATTTTATTATAACAGATAATGATAAGATAAATATTTAAAATAAATTATTATAAAATATTTGATACTTATCATAAATCCCTAATAATCATTATCTCATCTAATAATAATATGTAATATAGATGATATGGTTTAGAAAAAATTAGACTTAACCATATCATTGTTTGATCCTATTACCCATAATTGGTCTAATCAATTGGACTTAACTATATTGGTGTCTAAAAAAGTGTGATCATGGTTTTTAATTGCTTCGTTCACTGCCTAAAAAAATCCATTCAATGAGATTACAGGGTATGCTAAATAGGACTCCATTGATCTGATCTGGCCATTGTTAAGGAAAGCTCTTAATTGATTAGATCAATAGGGTTAATCAGGATGGTAGCAATTGATTTGGTCACATGATTAGAGTTTCTATATTAGATAGTGATCAGGATCATAATTTGATTAGGAGTCCCAATCATAAGGTTTAATCTTATGAACTTTAGGTTAATAAAGATTAATCTAAAATCTATATACATAATATGTAACCTAGCATGGTACAAATGTTGTACATGCATGATGAGACATAGATGCGCTAAATCCCTCTACGAATATTAGTCATTAGCCTTCCATTGTTCACATGATACAAAATCATTAGGGCATAAGATTTGTTGTGCCATAGCCAAGATCAAGTGAACCTATAAGGAGTTGATTAGGGAATAATGGGTTGGCTTAACTAGGTTAGCTGGCATAATTGGCCATAGTCAAGGTCAGTCTAATCTAGAGGCAAAGTTTAGGGTGATCACATTGGATGTGATTGACAAGGCAATGTCCCGTAAATGATCTAGGAGTCATATTTGATGTGATTGATAAAATCTACCTAATTTGGCTTACTAAGATTTGTTGTGCCATAGCCAAGGTCAAGGTAATTCAATTTGAGGGTCCTAGCCCACTAAAAAATTATTTGATAATTTTTCTAATTAATATAGAAGGCTATTGAGCTCAATAAAATAGTTAGAGTAATTGATTTAATTAAAAATTTTAAAATTATCATATTAAATCGATGATTTGCATTCATAATAATTGACTCGTTCTATTTTCTACATAGTTGTAAAAGACACCATGAGTGTGAACATTAACCTAAGAGGTATCCTAGAGTCCAACAACTGACCGAACCCAATTTTCTACACAGTTGTAAAAAATGTTACTTCTGTGACAAGGATGGGCATTGAAAGTGTAACTGTAGGACTTATCGGGCCAGCCTAAAAGATAAGAAGCATACGGATGCTTCTACATAGGTGTGTATATAATTGAGATGTTTTCTTCTATTACTTCTTATTCCACTTGGTTATTGGATACCGATTGTGGGTCTCATACTTGTATTAATATAGAGATGATAAGAAATAGTAGAAGATAAGATGAAGTGATCCTACGCATAAAAAATAAAGCAAAGATTGTTGTATTAGCCATAGAAATTTATTCTTTATCTTTGCCTACAGGGCTTATAATTGAACTAAGTAATTGTTACTATGTTTTGAACATAACAAAGAATATTATATTCGTTTCATGTTTAGTAATGGATGGGTATTTATTTGAAATTGAATATAAAGGTATTTCTATTTTTTTTAAATGAAATGTTCTTTGGTTCTGCTGAATTATTCAATGGAATTTATGTT
Organism: Calamus simplicifolius; assembly: GCA_900491605.1. NCBI lineage: Eukaryota > Viridiplantae > Streptophyta > Magnoliopsida > Arecales > Arecaceae > Calamus > Calamus simplicifolius. The sequence continues at coordinate 460,013 of UESW01004645.1, read as the reverse complement.
CTTAATCTTCAAGCCCCTATTCTCAATATTGAATAAAAAAGATTAAAATCAAATAATTCTAGGGACTCATACCTATGGCATTGTCATCTGGGCCATGTAAATGAAAAACGTTTAACCAAGTTACATAAGGATGGATACTTGGGCTTATTCGATTGGGAATCATTTAAGGAATGTGAGTCATCTTTACTTGGCAAGATGACCAAGTCACCTTTTACCAAAAAAGGCGAGCAAACAACTGAATGTTTAGGTTTAGTACATTCGGATGTATGTGGATCCATCAACATTCAAGCCATAGAATGTTTTTCTTATTTCATCATGTTCATATATGACCATAGTAGGTATGGCTATGTGTATTTGATGAAGCATGAATCTGAAGCCTTTGAAAAGTTCAAAGAATTCAGATGTGAAGTAGAAAAACAAACTAGCAAGAGTATTAAGATACTTCGATCAGATCGAAGTGGTGAATACTTGAGCCATGAGTTCATAGATTATTTGAAGAGGAATGGGATTCTTCCTCAATGGACTCCTCTGGTACACCATAACATAATGGTATGTCAGAAAGGAAAAATCGCACACTATTAGATATAGTATGTTCCATGATGAGTCTTGTAGATCTTTCAAAAATATTTTGGAGTTATGCGTTAGACACTACCGAATATACCCTAAACCGAGTTCTATCTAAATCAGTCAACTCAACTTCCTATGAGATATGGTATGGAATGAAACCATTCCTTAATCATTTAAGGGTTTGGGGCTATTACCTTATGTGAAGTATAATGAATCAGATAAGCTTGAAGCTAAATCTGATAAATGAAATTTTATGGGGTATCCAAAACAAACAAAAGGATATTACTTCTACCACCCACTTGAGAAAAAGGTGTTTGTCTCAAGACATGCCATATTTCTAGAGAATAAGATTCTCACAGAAATGGGTAGTGGAAGTAAGATTGAACTTAATGAAGCTCAAGAACCATAAATTGATAAAGACCGATTAGATGGAACGGAGCACATGTCGAATGCAATGGAAGTTGAGCTGGAGACTCAACCCATATTCAGGCAGCCGTTGCATAAGTCTCTATTAGGAGAAGTAAAGCAACATGTAGCTCCAAGTACACATCAGCTACGTAGATCTAGTAGGATAATTCATATCCTAAGAGATATGCATTTCTCATAGAGGATGATGAACCTACCAACTACAAAGAGGCAATATCTAACATTGACTCTAAGAGATGGCTTGAGGCCATGAAATCTGAAATGAACTTCATGTATGACGATCAGGTAACATTGGGTACAAATGGGCATTCAAAAAGAAGACCGACATGGATGGTAATATGATTACCTATAAGGCAAGGCTTGTTGCAAAAGGTTACAAGTAAAGACAATGTGTTGACTTTGATGAAACCTTTTCATCTGTAGCCATGCATAAGTTTATAAGGATTTTGCTTGCAATAGCAGTATATTTTAACTATGAGATCTAGCATATAGATGTCAAGACTGCCTTCCTAAATAAAAATTTAGAGAAGGATGTGTATATGACACAACCAGAGGGTTTTGAATCCTTTGATCCTAAGAAAGTGTGCAAGCTATAAAGGTCTATTTATGGACTTAAGCAAGCCTCTAGAAGTTGGAACATTCGATTTGATGTGCAATCAAAGAGTTTGATTTCATCAAAAATGATGACGATCCATGTGTGTACAAGAAGGTTAGTAGGAGTGATATTATTTTCTTGATATTATATATGGATGACATATTATTAATATAAAATAATGTATCCTTCCTTAAAAAGTGAAGGATTGATTGTCAGATAAATTCTTCATGAAGGATTTGGGAGAAGAAGCCTATATACTATGTATAAAGATCTATAGAGATAGATCTAGAAGATTACTTGGATTGACCCAAAGTATGTACATATATAAGATGCTAAAATGGTTTAGCATGAAGAAATCCAAGAAGGGATTTCTACTAATGTTGCATGGGATACATCTCTCCAAGGACATGAGTCCTAAGACCCAAGAGGAGAGAGAGCATATGGATAGGATACCATACGCATCAGCAATTGGATCCATCATGTATGAGATGCTATGTATGAGGCTTGATGTTTCTTATGCCTTGAGTATCACGAGTAGATATCAAGCAAACCCTAATGAGAAAAATTAGATGACAGTCAAGAATGGATTAAATACTTGTGAAGGACTATGGATATGTTCTTGATTTATAGAGGACTCGATCTTATAGTTTGGGGTTACACGAATTCTAGTTTTTAGTCTGATAGAGATGATTATAAATTACAATCAGGCTATATGTTCACACTCAATGATGGTGCAGTCAGCTAAAAGAGTTTCAAGCAGGAGACGACCGTCGACTCTATGACTAAAGCCAAGTACATCGCAACATAGATGCAGCTAAAGAAGCAGTTTAGATCAAAAAGTTCATCATTGAACTTGAAGTGGTTCCAAGCATTGTTAATCTAATATTCTTGTATTGTCATAACAATAGAGCTATTGCACAAGCCATGGAGCCAAGGTCTCATCAGAGGTCCAAACATATACTCATAAAATATCATGTAATTAGAGAAATCATTGAACAAAATGATATAAAAATAGAACGAGTCTCCATGGATGACAATATTGCGATCCATTCACTAAAGTTCTGTCATAGCAGAAGTATGACAGTCATGCTGAGTCACTTGGTATTAGATACATGGGTGATTGGCTCTAGTGCAAGTGGGAGATTGTTAGTATGTGCCCTATATCCAATCGGCTTAGATACTAGTTTGTACATATTTCATTATGAATGCAAATCAAATATTATTGGTTTCTTTATCTATCCAGTTATTTTTCTTATAAATATATTTGAACTTATTTTACCTGTGAGATAAAGCCCAAAAGAATGTGAACTGGGAATATGGAATTTGTAATAGAGATTGCAAATTATGAGATCCAAAAACTGCACATTATGGGTTCAATTCTTTAAATTTTTTAGTCGATGCGTAGACAGGACTGGGCACTATTGAACACCGTGAGACTAGCAAACATTGCATATCTTCACCCTTATAGTGAGCAGCTGATCTCGCAAGCTGAAGTATGAAGATACTTGGATAGGTATGTGGATGCTCGTTATTGTAACAATGCATTGGATGACCCACACAGAGATCCCATATGGATATTCTATATAGTGTTGATGGTTGATCTCTGATGATGGTGGTGTGAGTGATCCTTTGACTTGAGATCTTCATTACACCTTATGTGTGGAATGTCATGCTTTGATGACATACAAATGTCACTCTAGCCATGGTTGACAAATATAGTGTCGGTTGGATATAACATGAAGCACATGAAGGTGGTGTTTGATAAAGATAGGATTCATCTTCCTTGATAGAAAGGGTTATATCCCACTGTCACTTGATGATTAAATTAATTGTTAAATCCTTGCAAAATTGAGTTTGAATTCGAAATGGTTTCGAAGTTCTAATTTATGTGAGTCGATTTTTCTGAGATTAAGTAAACAAAGATCAATTATAGGGTTGACACATTCCATGCCACTGATTGATATGGGATTTGTGACGAAGGGATTGAATCGTGCATTAACCATTCATGAACAGGTGTTGATGACATGTCAACAAAACCCTTAACACTTGGGTGGTCGATCATGATACTTTGCTAGAGGTCACTCATGATCTATAATCATGAATTCTTTGATTTAATCAAAGAATTGACTTGAACAAAGTGTTGACCAGGTCATCCTTAGGGTTAATATTAGGGACATGATTATTGCCAACGTGTAAAGGACCTAATGGATCACACGCATTAAGAAGATTTTGGATGAAGTTAAAATGAAAATTAAGTTGGACTTAATTCAAATTAAATGACCAATTAATTATGATTGGGTTTGACTCAATTTTAATTAGAAAACATGAAATTGATGAATAGGATTCATCATAGAGGAAAGAATTTTGTGTTCAAGGAAGAGAGCTTTTGTACATGTGATGTATATATAAATTCATTAATTAGATACTTAATTAGGCTTGATCCATATGATGGATGGCTTAGATTAATTGAGATTAATAATGTAGTATTTAATTGGATCCATATGATGGCATGATTTGATTCATGGAAACCAATTGAACCGAGGGCTAAGATCGTACTACGTGGAGGATGGATCAATGCTCATGTAATGGACAGAACCCATCTTTACATCATAGAGGAGGGAACACCCATGATTTGGCATCATCATGAAGCTAAATCTAAGTGTAAGGTTTTGGGGTTGGTTTCATTGGATAACCAATTTTCTATTTTTAGGATACAGTTTGGTGGTTGTAATCCTAACATTCATGATAATAAATATCCTAAATTTGTTAGGATAATTTGTTATAACAAATATCCTAAATTTATTAGGATAATTTTTATCAACGTGATATGGTTGAATGGTTAGGTTGTTGAAACAAAATACCTTCTTATGGAACCATACAACCTCCTCCTCATGTACAAAAAGGATAGAGATGCCCCTCCTTACCCCCTTGAATAGACACACCTAACTCCTCCTTTATCTCTTTCTTGGATGCCTAACACTAACTTTCTCTCTCTAAAATATCATTTCTCTTTCTAGAACATTCCTCTCTCTCACATCCCTCGTTGTTGGATGGTTGAAGGAAGCTTTCTCTCTCTTCTTGGTTGATCAAGATTTGATCTTGATCAAGAAATCTTTTCTTTCTTGATTGATCAAGATTTGATCATGATTAAGAAATTATTTTCTTTAATAGATCAAGATTTGATCTTGATCAAGAACTTTTTTCTTGATTTAAGAAATCAATTGAAAAAGAAAAAAGAACTAGCACCCCTCGCAAGAAGGTTATCATCCAATCTTGAGAGGACATCATCCAAAGATTCACCATTAGAGGCTGGACACGTCGATGGCTAGTGGTAAATTATTTATCGGCTTCATCAGGCTTCATACCAAATAAAGAACACATGTATGATTTATTATCTAATCATGTAATTTTTCTTATTAACTGAATCTATTCGCTCAGGATCTTGGGCTTTGGGAATTAAATTCATATTTATTTATACAAAATTCCCAACAATAAACTCTTAAGTTTATCAAATAACCAACTAACCTCATCAAATTAAATTCTTAATTAATTAGGTCTTTTATATAAATCTCTTAATCAACTTGACTTTCTAAATAAGCCTCTTTTCAACAATTTGGAATTAATAATTTTGATATTTTAATTAAGATGTTTATTGAATGTCAAAATTATTGAAGCTTAAAATTATAATGTTCATAGTTCCTCTGGATGGCTCCATTAAATTATGTGAACTTTATGATATGTTGGGTTGAGTTATTAATTTAGAATTAAGAATTTTAAATTAATTTTTACATATAAATTAATTAGATTAATTTTTATTTTAAATAATATAATTATTTAAAAATAAATTTAAAATTATTTTAAATTAAAAATTATATGGTGTGCTAGGGAATACATCGTAGGTGTTCCACAAGAAGTGTTTATATGAAAGTTATTTTGTTGTTGAAGAAATATATGAGATTATCGGAGAGATTTTCTCTCTTCAATATCATCCCACGATAAAAATATCAAAAGAAACCAACAATGGATTGTTGGATAGAGATATGGGATTGTAAAAAAGATATTCTCTCTTTCGCACATCACCCCATGTTAAATTAATCTTCAAGAGTTAAAAGTTATCTTAATATTTTAATTAATGAATTAATTAATTAAAAGGGATGGTAGTTATTATTCTCATAGTATATAAGATTATGAGAGAAAAATAACGTAGGATGATTGTCATCACCTATAGAGAGTTTTCTCCTTTGTCTTTACTTTATCTCATGAGTTGAGAATACAAAGTGAATAAAAAACTTAATTGTGTGATCTCAACCTAAATCAGAAATGCTCACTCGTTCGTGTTCATCATAATTTAGAGAACATTTGAAAAGATCCATGGTGATTAAAAGGATTTGGAAATTCCAAGATGGTGTTGGCGAGTTCAAGACATTTGACAAAAATATCATCTTTAAATGGTAGTAAGTACTACATTATGTTTATCGATGATTATATCAGATTTTGCTGAATTTATTTTCTTAAATCTAAATATGAGGTTCCTAATATATTCTAAAAATATAAAGCATTGGTGGAGAATCAAAGTGGTTGAAGGATGCAAAAGATAAGATCTGACAATGGAACGGAATACACAAATAAAGTCTTTGACAAATTATATGAAGAAGTTAGTATTGAGCACCAACTTATAGCACCTTACACCCCGTAACAGAATGGAGTAAGTGAGAGCAAAATCAAACTATTATGGAGATGGTGAGGTGTATGATGTATGAGAAAGATTTGCCAAAAAAATATAGGCAAAAGCTGTAAACACTACTATTTTCTTGTTAAATAGGCTGTCAACTAAGCTTTGCAGAAAAAAAACTTCATTTGAAGCTTGGTTTGGTTATAAATTTAATTTACAGAATCTAAGAACTTTTGATTATATCTATTTTTCTTATGTGCCACAAGTGAAGAGAGACAAACTTAATAAGAAGGTAGAACTGGGAGTCTTCATTGGATATAGCAACTCCTCTAAGGCTTACAAAACTTTTTAATCTCAAAATGAAAAAGTTTTTATAAGCAAAGACATCAAGTTTATGGAGGATAGAAAATGAAATTGGGATGAGTCAATAAAGAAACAATTGTTAGAGATTTCTAAATATTTTAATGATGACATAGATGATGTTCCAGTAAGAGGTACAAGGTCCTTATCTGATATTTATGCTAGAAGCAATGTTGTTGTTTTTGAACCTACAGAATTTGAAGAGGCTGAGAAGGATGACAAGTGGATTGAAGCAATGAAAAAGGAGCTCAAAATGATAAAAAAGAGCGATACTTGGGTGCTTGTAGATAGACCACTTTACAGAAAAGCCATTGGAGTAAAATGGATTTATAGAACCAAACTTAATGTAGATGGTTCTATAATAAATATAAAGCTATATTGGTTGTGATGGGATATAGTAAGTATTTGATGTAGATTTTTTTAGATACTTTTACTTTAGTAGCATGCTTAGATATATTTCAGATGTTACTAGCCTCAGCAACTCAAAAAGGATAAAAGATTTATTAGTTAGATGTAAAATTAGCTTTCTTAAATGGTTATATTCAAAAGAAGATTTATGTAGAGCAGTCCGAGGGTTTCCAAGTCAAGGGACAGGAGGAGAAAGTCTACTTGCTGAAGAAGGCCTTATATGACCTTAAATAGGCTCCTAGGACCTGGTACAACAAGATTGATGAACATCTTCAAAGTTTTGGATTTATTAAATGTCCAAGTGAAGCTACACTATATGTAAAAGGAGCAGATGCTAACTTAATTATAATTTCTATTTATGTTGATGGTTTGCTTGTAACAGGTATCAATGAGAAATTGATAGAGATTTTAAAGAAAATGCTCAAATAATTTGAGATGACGGACCTTGGTTTGATATCCTACTTTTGAGAATGAAAATGAAGAAGGATCGTGATGGAGTTTTCATAAGCCAAAATAAGTATACAAAGGAAATAATCAAGAAATTTCATTTCAAAGACTGTAAAAGCGCCACCACACCTATGAATCAGAAAGAAAAATTCAGCAAGGATGATGAAGGAAAAAAAAATGATGCAAGCTAATACAGGAGATTGATTGGGTTCTTGATGTATCTTATAGCTACCAAACCGAACATAATGTTTTCAATAAGTTTGCTCTCAAGATTCATTCATTGTGCTTGTGAAGTGCATTTTCAAGCTGCCAAAAGGATTGTAAGTTATATCAAGGGCACAGCAAATTATTCTAATAGCAATTGGGCAGGTTCAGTTGATGATATGAGAAGTACAATAAGTTCAGGAATATTTACGTGATCCTCAAGGAAGTAAGATATAATAGCTTAAAGTACAGCAGAAGCTGAATATGTAGCAACCAATGACATAGTAAATAGCAGTTTGGATTAGGAAAATACTTGCTGACTTACATATAAACAAAATGAGTCAACATAGATATATGTAGATAACCAAGCTGCAATTGCAATTGCAAATGATCCTATTTTGCAAGGCAAAACTAAGCATTTCATGATCAAATTGTTTCACTTAATTAAGAGAAGAACAAAAGAATAAAGAAATCAAGCTGTTGTATTGCAAGATAGAGGATCAGATTGCAGATGTTCTAACTAAGGTTCTACCAAAAATTAGATTTAAAATTTTAAGAAGCAGATTAAGCCTTTACAACTACTAAGGCAAGGAGGAGTGTTGAAAACATGCCTTTGGTTGCAAAAATTATGGCAGAATAATCAGTCAACAACCAGATCTTTAGGATATAATCGATCAATAACCAAATCTTTAGGTTTTTTTTTTTGTTGCATATTTCTATTATGGCTTGATATCAAGAATCAAATCTTAATATTATAATCTGTTAGAGAGAATTCTGAATTATTATTTTTTATTTGCTTTCTGTTATATTTTAGCTCTATATAAAGAGCAATACAATGAATAAATTAATGTGTGCTTAAATATAAAGCTCTTTTCTTCTCTTTTTTTGTTAAATACTTTTCTATCTTCTTTCTTGCAAACCAACGATAGCTAAATCAAGATTATATAGTCTTGATTATATGTTACATAACAACAGAAACAAATAAATAATTTATTTTTATATTCCATGAAATTTATTTTTCATATAAGTCTTATACTATAAAATTACAAAACTATATAAACATGTGTCATCAAAACTAATGCATCATTATTGAAGCCTCAAGTCAAAAAAATATTAATCCAACAAAAACAACAAAACTTTTCCCCTATCTTAAAATCTCTATTCAGCTTGATCTAATCTGATTAACATGGCTAAACGACACTCAACCTGAATGTACTTTTAGATGGGATTGAGTTAGGTTAGGTTATGAAATTCCAATACGAGGTCAAGAAGTCAAAATTGGGAGAATTTAATGATGTTGGGTTAGTGTTAGGCTTCATCTTGATCTGACCCACTTGATCAGTTTTAGCCCTATTGCTAATCAAATCTTCTACATGGCATTCAAAGTTCTGACTTTTATAAGGCATTTCTACAGTTGGGTTATTTGCATAACATTACCTCCAAACAAGATCAATATGACATTGATTATTTTGCCTTGGAAATAACCTAGTCAACAAATAATTTGGCATCACATTAGCATACTCCTGAAGGAAGGGTTTAAATATTCCAAGTGTTACTAAGATTTTCTTACCTATTCTACTTTATCTATAAAACATATTGTTCCTCTAGTATATAATTTATCACAATTCAAGCTAGCATGTATTTAATCTCACATCATTTATGCATCGAATATATCTTAGGTACTTATATAGGTTTAAGAAACTAAATAATGTCTTTCAGCATAACTCTTTGGGTGGAGTCATATAATTAGAGCAAACCTAGCCTATGTAGATTAGGGGATAATATTGCAAATAAGATAATAATATTTGTGATGAATTTAGATTTAGATTTGAATTCTTAGTTTAATAAGTATACCAAAACTTATGTGAAAGCCCACGTATATTTAGTCCCATATCAGTTGTGGATTAGATAGATCTCGTATACTTATATAGTCAACAAATCTAAAAAATACTTTTTTAATTAACTTTTTTAGGTAGTATCATGAATTGTTATAAATGCTATCAGAGCAAACCTAATCTCATGGTGTTTGAGATATGATTTGATAGGATTTGAAAACTTTTAAGCTTAATAAGGGACACTAGGGATTAAATAAGCAAATTATGTGAAAGTATGTATTGATGCACTTTTAGTATCTTACTAATTATGCAACGGGTTCCTCATATTCAATGTGCTTGGAATCGCTATCCATCTTAGATAATCCCAAATTCACTTTCATGCAAACCTTCACAACGTATATTATTCTTGCAATCATGATGGATCACTTTCAAAATCATATGAGCTTATATGGTGTCGGACTAGATTTATCTTCAACTTCATTTGTTCCCAAACTTCCTTGTCTATGGTAAAGAAAACTTCCTATAAACAACTCACAAAATATGGATGGTTTTGTGATTCCATCAATTGTCCATGTCTTTATTATCTTCCAAGACCTCACCATCCCAACTTCAACTAGTCTCATCATTCTTAGCATGCGACATTAAAGTATAGGTCTGTCTACTCTACTACACCATCTTTCAAAAAAAAAAAAAAAAAGATGATTTAACAAAACCGAACTTTCAATAATTAATTCATTCCACTATGCTAGTGTTTGAAAGTTTTGTTGATTTAATCAAGATTTATTGCTACTGTAGAAGAATTAAAATATTTTATTATTAATTATCTCATCTTTGTCCAACAAAGTTTTAAGTTTTGGCCAAATTCAATTCATTATAGAACAGAACCAAAACCAACTCCCAATTTTAGGTTTCGAGTAACTTCTTCAATTAGTTTTAGCTTAAACTAACCAAAACTAATTACAATCACCTTTCTATATATGCTATTATATTAGCATATGCTATTATATCATATTCATTTTCCCATTTATTTACTTTAATATCCATTTAGATCTTAATTCCACTGATATAAAAATATGACTTTTGTGCATACTTAGTCCCAATCTTCAAACAAGGAGGAGTGTTGCAGTTCGTTGAAAGCCAACATAAAATTATAATGAAATCCTATGAATATAAACCTGCTAAAGAAAATTATTGGAGCATCCACTATTTATGACATGCTACGTTAGAGTCAGATGCAGTCAAAAGTTTGCAAGGGTTAGTGTGATGCATCACATCGATACCCATATATAATGAAAATAGAAAGAGTTTTCATAATTTAATAGACATGTGTAGTTAAAAGAAATTGGTCTAAAAAAGTAAAATAAATTTGGCAACTTAGAATATATATATGGTCATTAATAATAACTAAAAAAGAATTAAGATAGCTTATATGTAAGAGAGTAAGCAACAAGAGCAAAAGCAAAAGAAGTTATTGTCCATAATCTTGGTACATAGGAAAACATACAAATAAAAGTTGGAGAAAGAATTATTATATACAAAAATTTAAAAGATAATGTTATAAACGTTAATAAAGTATAAAAACTGAAGTAATTTTGATTAAATTGATGTTAAAAGAGGGGTCTCTCAATATTATTAGTACTTATACTTCTTAAGTAGGTTTAATGATATTAGAAAATGATGCTTTTAGGAAGATATAGATGGAATAATTTAAAAGATTTCTAATAAAAAATATCTATCATAAAAGATCTGAATGGATATATGAGAAATATAATGTAGGTTTTGAAATAGTGCATAAAGATTATAGTGTTAGAAATAGAAAGAAAAAAGGAACACCATTTTAGAGCTTACAAAGACATAATTTAGTAATAACTAACATATATTTTAAAAAGAATGATACGTATAACTTGTTTAAAAGTGGATATAAAATGCTTATCAAATAGATTTTTTTCTTATTAAAAAAATTAAAATTTTTTATAAATATTATAAGATTATATTAAGTGAGAGTTTATTTATTCAATATAGATTAATGGCCGTGAATTTATGTATTTACTTTTATTGAAATATAAAAATTAAGTAATGATAGCCAAAGAAGAGAAACTAATTGACTTTAAAAATAGAATATTGAAAGAAGAAAAATAGAGTCTAAAATAAAGAAATCAATACTATAGAGGATAATATAAAAATAGCTACAAAAACTATAGGAGAATCAAAGAGAAAGAGATATATGGTAAGAAACTTTAATCCTAAAATGAGAAAGTTTAGTTCATGAATTAAGGATAAAATAGAGTTATCGATCTTCGTATCATCTTCCACCTCGATATGAATGATGTGGGTACAAGAGCATTTTTGTTTTAATATTTTATATTTTTTTAATGGTGACTTATTTTTAGGTGATATAAGATTCAGATTTTTAGTGGATATAAGTCTGTTAATTACTCCCACCTTAAATTAGGAGTGAGGCTTATATTTGGTTGATTTGAGTGGATGTACATTTGAGTGTAACTCAAATGTACATTAAAATAATAGGAGGGAAGCTTGTAAACGGCTTCGAGCGCACCCTGGCGCAATTCACCCGAGTTTTTAGGTTTTAATGGACCATGCGGCGACCAATTCAATAGCCCTACCAACTCAGCTATCTAGAGCCGCCCTTCCATTAAAAATTACTCCCGTCTTTGGTGCACTCCAGCTCTTTTCTTTACTGTGCCTTGTGGCCTTTATATTTACTCGCATCAAACGCTGCCCTGGTATCACTTTGCCCTCCACAAACAGGCGCACGCGCAACTGAAGACCCTTAGCTCCACGCTCCCTGAGATGGAAGCTGTTGGAATTCCAGAGTATTTGAAGGATAAGTGCATCCTGGTTACTGGCTCCACTGGCTTCTTAGCAAAGAGTAAGGATCTTAACTTTCTTCTACTGGGTAATTTTGAGAAAATTCCTTCCAGGGTAGTGACGTTTATGGAGCTTTATAATCTTCAACTTTCCTTGTCTTATGCCTGCAGTTTTTGTGGAGAAGGTGCTTAGGGTTCAACCCAATGTTAAGAAGCTCTTCCTGCTGGTGAGAGCCGTGGATGCCAGGTCTGCCATGCGTCGCGTGCAAAGTGAGGTGCATCTTCTCCTCCTCCATCCCTACTCTGCAAAGAATTTTGCAATGCTTTGGTAGTGTTTGCTAGCTAAGTCAGCGTGTTAGTGGTTTGTACACTTTTTTCGTCTTACAAGCAACGTACTGTCTCAGTCTATAAGATTAACTTTTCTAGGACACTCCAACACAAGTTAATTAGTTTATGCGATTAGGTTAGACTAGAATGAAGTCCAACACAATATTAATTTACGATATATGAACTGTCTATTTGTAGGGAATTATGCATGTAGTCACTTTTCTTAGATAGAAATCTTTTCTGTGCCTATATTAATCATTGCCTTGAGAAAAATAGTAACAAGGAAGCATGTATTTAAAGGTAAACCGTAACCCCCCAGCATTTATTTTTGGACACATGGCATCCAGGGAATCCTCTTGTCGCTTAGGTTACTGTCATGACGTTTAGGTCCCCGACTTGTCGATTGGATGCTCAAGTCGTCGTGTGTCTATTGAGTTCCCGATATTTTTACTTGACTGAAGCGTCATGTTGGGGGGGGGGAGGGTTTAAAGGGTGACGGAGGGTGACTCCCTTCTTCTTCTTCATCCTTGTAGATGTCTCTCTCTCTCCCATTATCTCTCCTTGGCGTCTCTATGTTTATCTCATTTCCCATCGCGATGGCAGCCGAGGAAAAGACAATGAGCAAAAATTTTGTGACCGATGAGTTATGCATGTTAAAAACTTGTATGTACTCTTTGTTTCCGGTCGGACTTAATTCTCACCCTAAATTATCTTTTCCTACTTTTGGGCACCAATTTACAAAGGATGGGTTAGATTTGATCATAAAATTAAGATTTGATCATAAAATTTCTTATATTTTGATAAATATTTCCTTGACTGGAATCCCATCCATCAAGATGGGGTACTTGTGCTTGCTCCATTAAAATGAAAAGAGGAAAGAAACATGGGAGAGGGCTTGCAGCTGGTTCAAGTTTCTAGCTGCTAGTCTCTAAGGTAGTGTTTGATAGAAAAAATATTATCCTTGGATAAGTGTACAGGATAGAGTTTGTCCTCTGGCTATCCCTAGGGATATCCCTTGACTATCCCATTGATCATATCAAATGCAAAAAGGTAAATCTATAGGATAACTTTTTTTTTATTCTTATTTGGAGGGATAACCAGTTATTCCTGTATTTTTTAGGAAATAAATTGAGGGGATATCCCATGGTTAACCATGGTTAATCATGGATTATCCCTTTGGTTAACTTTATTCCAGCTATCCCTTATAGTTATGGCTTTTGGGAATAAGAGGAGATATCCCTGAATATCTCCTCTTATTCCCAAAAGTCATAACTATAAGGTAGTGTTTGATAGAAAAAATATTATCTATGGATAAGTGTACGGGATAGAGTTTGTCCCTTGGCTATCCCTAGGGATATCCCTTGGCTATCCCATTGATTATATCAAATGCGAAAAGGTAAATCCATAGAATAACTTTTTTTTACTCTTATTTGAAGGGATAACCAGCTATTCCTGCATTTTCTAGGAAATAAATTGAGGGGATATCCCATGGTTAACCATGGTTAACCATGGATTATCCCTTTGGTTAACTTTATTCCCAGCTATCCCTTATAGTTATGGCTTTTGGGAATAAGAGGGGATATCCAGGGAATATCCCCTTTTATCCCGTATTTCAAACACTACCTAAGGAATAGCTGGGAATAAAGTTAACCAAAGGGATAATCCATGGTTAACCATGGGATATCCCCTCAATTTATTTCCTAAAAAATATAGGAATAGCTGGTTATCCCTTCAAATAAGAGCAAAAAAAAGTTATCCTATGAATTTACCTTTTTGCATTTGATATGATCAATGGGATAGCCAAGGGATATCCCTAGGAATAGCCAGAGGATAAACACTATCCAGTACACTTATCCATAAATAATATTTTTTCTATTAAACACTACCTAAGCTTCTATGGGATGCTATGATATCAAGAGCTTACTGTACTAACAATGCAGTCACTGTGTATTCTGCGCGGCAACCAACTGCAAGCAAAGTTGCAGTGCTAAATGCAGAGCCCTGGACTCTAATGCAGGTCCCCGGAGACATGGTTGTGAATGCTATGATTGTGACCATGGCAGCTCATTTAAATCAGCGGTCAGAATTCATCTACCACATAAGCTCAAGCGTGAGAAATCTAGTCACATACTCCATTCTTGATAAATGCGGCTACCGTTACTTCCTTGAGAAACCTCTTGTAGGAAAAGATGGAAAAACCATTAAGACAAGGAAGCTTTCCGTCTTCAGCACAGTGTCCAGCTTCCATGCATACATGACCCTACGATACAAACTACCATTGGAAGTTAGTGCTCTATATTCTCTCTCTCTCTAGACTCTGGAACTGAAAATAACAAAATTGTTTCTACTCAACTTATTTCTTTAGTATTCAATTAGAATTGGTATCATAATCTCTTGGTACTTCATTCTATTAAAAGATAATGGTTGTTAGTTTGTTAGTATTTTATTTATTTTATTTAGTCTGAGTTAGTTTTTTAAATAATGAGCCTATCTTTTTATGATTTGATAGGATAGCCTTAGATGGATAAGGTCATAAGAGGATTATGCTTATCCGTAGAAACAAGAAACAATATTTATATGGTGATGTGCTTAATGAAACGTAATAGATCAATTTTATTTTTGAGAGAAAACCCTTCTTCTTCCTTGATTTCCTCCCCAAAATAATCTGAGTTGGAAACAATTCCAACAAAAATTGGTATCAGAGCCTGGTTCCCCAAAAGAAAAAACAAGAAGGAAAGAAAAGAAAGCGAGGAGGATGAAAAGATCTAAGCCCAGTACTTTCCTTCCACGCGTAGCCGACGAGTTCTTCCATCAGGTTCTTCCATCCTGCAATTTCCTCTTTCCAAAAAAAAAAAAAAAATGATGACATTGAGGAAGCAACCGAGATTCCGCACGAGCACAGGGAAGAAGCCCCATTTTCTTCCGTTTTCAAATTCCACTTGGTGTTAGATTTCCTTTCTTTGGCGTTAGTGGGTCAGCCTCTAATTGAAAAACAGCATCCAAGGTACACAACAAGTCCTTTCTTTTACAACGGAAGTTATCTTTTAGAAAAAAAAATGCTGCCTCTATTCAAGAAACGTGCACCATCTCTCAAGAAGCCCAGGCCTCCTCCTTCAAAGCAACAAAAAGGACCTGAGAGCCACCAAAAAAAAGATAAAGGCTGACAATAAGGCATCAAGAAGACGCAGGCACCTTGGTACGCTCGTGGTGAGAAGGGGCTATCTTCATGAAAGGGTACGGTCTGTTCAAGAAGCGCTAAAGAAAGCCATTCAAGAAGCGGTAAAGAGAAGACGAAGGAGCATAACCATAGCCATTAGAATTTTTTTCTTGAAGCAAAAGGGAAAGCAACGTGAAGGCCAAAGATCCGCCTATCAAATCCATGGCAACCCCAAGCAATATTGGTATAAATATCCACCAACCTTCTATCCCTATTTTTGATGGAAAAAATTATGATTATTGGAGCATCAAGATGAAGACTCTTTTTATTTCACAAGAAGTATGGGATCTAGTTGAGAACGGGTACGAAGACCCAGTTAGTCCAACAAATAATCAGAAGGAGCAACTGAAAGACTACAAAAAGAAGGATACCAAAGCTTTGTTCTTTATCCAACAAGCTGTATCTGAGAAATTTTTTCCCAGAATTATTAGAGCCACCAAATCAAAGGAGGCATGGGATATCTTGCAGGAGGAATTTCAAGGCAACATAAAGGTAAGAGCTATCAAACTTCAAACTCTAAGAAGAGAGTTAGATAATTTAAGAATGCAAGAAAATGAAAAATTGAAGGATTACTTCTCCAAAATTATGGAGACTGTTAATCAAATGAAGAGCTATGGTGAAACCATCACCGAGCGAAGAATATGTGAGAAAATCTTGGCTAGTTTATCTCCAAAATTTGATACAATAGTTGCAATTGTTGAAGAATCTAAAGATCTTTATGAATTAAGTGTTCATGAATTAATGGGATCTCTTGAAGCTCATGAGCAAAGATTGTTTAAGCACAAAGAATCATCAATTGAAAGTGCCTTTCAATCTAAACTCAAAGTGGTTGATAAAAATTCTCAAAAAGAATCATCTAGTCATGCTCCAGTCAAAAGAGA
Source organism: Calamus simplicifolius (assembly GCA_900491605.1). NCBI lineage: Eukaryota > Viridiplantae > Streptophyta > Magnoliopsida > Arecales > Arecaceae > Calamus > Calamus simplicifolius. Next base: position 443,246 of record UESW01004645.1, on the reverse strand, counting down.
GTCATTCAGAGGTGAAAACCAAAATAAAGGAAGAGAAGAAATATGAAAGGAAGAGGTAGAGAAATGCAAAGAAATAATTTTTCAAAAAGGCAATATGATGAGAGCACTCAACAAAGGTGCAATATATGTAAAAGGTCTTCTCATGCTGAAAAGGATTGTTGGTTTAGAAGAAAACCCCAATGTTATAATTGCAAAAAGTTTGGACATGTTCAAAAAGATTGCAGATACAAAGCAAATGAACAAGCACACTTCTCAGAAAAAAATGAAGGTCAACAAAGCACATTATATGCATGTCAAACTGCAGAAGAGCAAAGTAATAATATGTGGTATTTTGACAGTGGTTGCAGCAATCACATGACAAGAGACAAGTCTATTTTTGTGGATATTGAAATTCTTCAATTTCACAAGTGAAGATGGACAATGGTGCATTAGTCCAAGCAAGAGGCAAAGGCACAATTGAAATCAATACCAAGAAAGAAAAAAATTCATTCACGATGTTTTACTTGTTCCTGATTTGAAGCAAAATCTCTTGAGTGTTGGACAGCTGATTGAGCATGGCCATATGGTACACTTTGAAAAAAATGTTTGCAAGTTAATGACAGAGGGATGAAAAAGCAACTTATGGCAAAAATCAAGATGGAGAAAAATAGAAGTTTTCCTCTTATTTTGCACTATGCAAAGGATGCATGGAAGATGGAAGTAAATGATGAGTCATGGTTATGGCACAAAAGGTTTGGGCACTTGAATTTTCAAAGTTTGAGAAGTTTATATCAAAAGAATATGGTGTATGGTCTACCAGCAATATATGACAAGGAAGAACCTTGTGAAGGATGTGCACTTGGAAAACAATATAGAGAGGCATTTCCAAAAGAGCATGCATGGAGAGCCAAAGCACCATTGGAGCTTATTCATACTGACATATGTGGGCCTATGAAAACTCCTTCTCATGCAGGTAACATCTACTTCATTATTTTTATTGATGACTATTCAAGGATGATATGGGTATATTTTATGAGGCATAAATCATAGGCATTTCTTATCTTTAAGAAGTTTAAAAATTATGTGAAAAGACAAAGTGGGTATTATATCAAGGTGCTGAGAAGTGATAGAGGTGGTGAATATAATTCAAATGAATTTGAGAAATTTTATGAAGATGATGGTACAAAGACAATTAACTGTTAGCTACACACCAGAATAAAATGGTGTTGCAGAAAGAAAGAATCGTACTATTGTTGAGATGTCTAGATCTATACTCAAAGACAAAGGCCTTCCAAATTCTTATTGGATAGAAGTAGTAAATACAGCAGTTTATCTGATGAATAGATGTCCAACAAAAGCTCTTCAAAATATGACACCATTTGAAGCCTGGTATGGTAGAAAGCCTTCAGTGAAGCATTTCAAAATCTTTGGATGTGTGTGCTATGCACATATTCCAAAGGAAAGGAGACATAAACTTGATGAAGTAAGTAAAAAATGTATCTTTGTTGGATACAGTTCTAAATCAAAAGGTTACAGACTTTTTAGCTTGAAGCAAAATCAAGTGATCATAAGAAGAGATGTTATTTTCAATGAGAAAGTTGCATGGGATTGGAAGCAAAAGAAAGTTGAAGAAAATATTATTTCTCTATATGAAGAAATTCATGATGCTCAAAATGAAGAAAATAAGGTTGAAGGTTCACCACAAACTACTTCAAGTTCAAGTCCATCTTCAAGTTCTACTCCTATAAAAATGAGAAGGTTAAGTGACATTTATGCTTCTTGTAATTTCTGTATGATTAAGCCTGAAACTTATGAAAATGCTATGCATGAAGAAGTATGGAACAAGGCAATGCAAGAAGAAATCAATATGATTGAGAAGAACAAAACTTGGGAATTAGTGAAGAAACCAAGTGATAAGGAAGTCATTGGCTTGAAGTGGATCTACAAAACAAAACACAATCTAGATGGCACCATTCAAAGATACAAAGCAAGATTAGTAGCAAAGGGATATTCTCAATTACCTGGTATTGATTATCAAGAAACTTTTGCACATGTTGCTAGACATGATACAATTAGAACTCTTATTTCTATGGTAGCTCATAAAAGTTGGAAACTACATCAACTATATGTAAAGTCTACATTCTTGAATGGAGTATTGGAAGAAGAAATTTATGTTGAGCAACCTCATGGCTTTATTATCCAAGGTCAAGAAAACAAGGTATACAAGTTGAAGAAAGCATTGTATGGGCTGAAGCAAGCACCCAGAGCATGGTACTCTCAAATTGACACCTACTTCAATGAAAAAGGTTTTCTAAAAAGTCCAAGTGAACCAATACTTTATGTGAATAAGCAAGATACAGTGCATTATCTTCTTCTGAAGCAGAATATGTTTCAACAACTTTGGCTGCTCAACAAATAATTTGGTTGAGAAGAATGCTTGAAGATATTGGTGAAAAGCAAGAAGAAGCTACTACTCTGCTATGTGACAACAAATCTACTATTTCTATGACAAAGAATCCTATATATCACAGCCGCACCAAGCATATCAAAATCAAGTACCATTTCATTAGAGATGTGGTAGAAGAAAAGAAATTAAAGTCAAGTATGTGAAAACTGAAGACCAAATTGCAGACATCTTCACCAAGGCACTACCCAAGAAGAAATTCATTCACTTTAGAGATCTCATGGGTATCCAAGAACAACCATTAAAGAAAAGTGTTAAAAGATAATGGTTGTTAGTTTGTTAGTATTTTATTTATTTTATTTAGTCTGAGTTAGTTTTTTAAATAATGAGCCTATCTTTTTATGATTTGATAGGATAGCCTTAGATGGATAAGATCATAAGAGGATTATGCTTATCCGTAGAAATAAGAAACAATATTTATATGGTGATGTGCTTAATGAAACGTAATAGATCAATTTTATTCTGAAGAGAAAACCCTTCTTCTTCCTTGATTTTCCTTCCCAAAATAATCTGAGTTGGAAACAATCCCAACACATTCATAGTGCTTAAGTTTAGACAGTTTGATATTCATATTGTCATGCATGGGTGGCTTTTCCTTGTCAGGGATTTCGCCTGGTCAATCTGGCATTTTGTGGGCTGTTCGATGATCGCTACACTGAGCTAAGCCGGAAGTATAAGTTTGTGATGCATCTTGTTGATCTTTATACTCCATATGCCTTCTTCAAGGGATGGTATGCTTGGTTGCTCCTAAAGTTTCTTCTTCTTTCTAACGACTTCTATTTGTAGAATATAATACTTCAATCAGAGTATTTGCACAGTTTATTTCCATGACATTATTATCATCATTTTCACAAGCATTGTTAATCTTTTTTTTTTCTGCATGATGTGATTTGTTTTGCAAAGTCTGAAATACTTTTCTATTTTAGGAAGAGGGAGAAAAGAGGAGATGATCATTTCACCTTCCCCTCCCAACCCAACCTCCCAAAAAAATAAATAAATAAATAAAGGAAGACTTAGTCCCATGATTATTTATGTAACCAATGTTTTGAACTGATCTGGACCTTGTTTCTTGGTGAAGCTTTGACGATATAAACTTGGAAAGATTGCGGATGTCCATGGCAAAGGACAATGTCGTGGCTACTTTGTTCAATTTCGACCCCAAATGCATTGACTGGAAGGACTACTTCTATCACATCCATATATCCCTGGTGTTCTAAAGTATGTGTGCAAGTAAACAGACAAAAATAGAACAATGCATTGCAAGCTCTATTCCTTCTGTCCATTTCTCCCTATCTATTGGAACAATAAATCTTCATGTTGCCGAAATGTATTTTAATCATATTTCCTACTCCAAGCAGAGTGGAAGATGCTGTTGTATTGTTATTTTGTGTTACATGCCACGCCATCTTATTGTGTACGTCATGTTTGTAGAACTTCTGTGAATTTCGTTGACTGAAATGAAAGTGAACCAATGAAAAGGGATTTGTGAAGCTCGATCTTTTTCCCTTTTTTTAAAATAAAGTTTTTGAGGAATAATTGACTCCAAGCAATCAGCAATTTTGAATTCTGGTTGACAACTTGAAGTTAGGATTTGAAGTTATTGATACTAGAAAAGCAAATAAGCTTGTAAAGTTGCTTCAACAACTCAGAAGCTTTTTTACTTGATGTTATGATCATAAAGCAGCTTCTGCTACTACTTGATATAACGAAGGTGCACAGGAAACTTTATGTGGTTCAGACCATTGACTTACGTCCATGAGCAAAAAGGAGTAGATAGTTTTACTATTAAAAATATTTGGGATATACCCAATAAAGCTCTCTTTAATGCTCACAATAACTCTTGAAGTTATTTGGGATATACTAAAAGCTCAATTTACATATGCTTATATAAAGAAGGGATATATAGTGTGCTACAACTATTAAGATTAGAATTCTATAAGGATATTGATATATTTTATATGGATATGAAAATATATTTTAAGTTCCAAGATTACACAAATTAGGACTAAAGTTTTACATGGATATAAAATTTATTCTTTTTGAGCTTATGAATTTCAAGACAAACTCTAATAAATTTGTACCTTACCTTGAATTCATAAGCAACATTGAAGAAATAGCTAAAAAATTTCTTCACTTTCTTCACATACCCCTAATGGGATACATCTCATATGTTGCATATGCCAATCAAGTTCAAGCAATGCTTGAAATTAGCTATTAAAGAGACTCATCAAAATCACTATCTCTTGTGTTGTTGTCAAAGCATAAGCTATCAAGTCTTTGGAATCATATCTTTGTGATGACTTTATCGCCCTTTTTGATCTATTCCTATCAATAATACTAAGTATTCAACTACATAAGTGCCCAGAGTTTTAATTGGAGATGTGTGCTACAACGAATCTGATAAGGAGGATAAGCATACAACATCTACAATAATAGAGCACCGCAACACATATAGCTTCTTAGACTATGTGGCTTTCATTACAATACAAGCACCTTTGTTGATCTTCATAATTTTATTCTTAGTTAAATACTTAAAGATTTTCTTATCAAGAGTGCACAGAGAAATGAGATTCTTCTTCAAATTTAGAATATACCAAATATCTAATAAAGTTTTCACTATGATATTAAATATCTTAATTAGAACTATTTCAATTCTAGCAGCAGGGCATTTGGCATTACTGCTTATCAGCACAACTCCATCTTGAATGGATTTATATGCAAAGAACCAATCTCTATTGGCATATATATGAAAGGAACAAGCCTAATCCATATTTCAATTCTTTAATCTAGCTTCTTTAGTCACGAAGAGAACATTATTAGAATCATCACAATTTCCTTCTGCCAAATTAGTCTCAACACTCCTATCAACTTTATTCTGACCTTGATAATCAAAATTTTGCTTCTTGTTTTTTAGCTTATAATAATCAACTTGATATACCCTTTCTTCTTACAATAGTTGCAAGTCAAATTTTTGTGATTCAATTTTGATCTGGACTTGTCTCCATCATTAATGAAACCCCTTTCATTAGATCACCTTCTAATTACCAAGCCTTCTCTCCGATCATCACTTATATTACCCATTATTTGGCCATTAATTAAGTCTTTAGAAAACAAGGTTGCTTTCATCTATTCTGTAGAAAAAGAATTTTTTTTATAAAGTAAAGTATCTCAAAAATGTCTATATCTTAATGCAAAAAGTACAACAATAAGAGGGCTCCATATTTTTTCTTCACCTTAACATCAATTAATTGCAAATACATAATAATTGAATTGAATTCATTCAAGTAAGACTTAATGAATGTACTTGGTACATATTTTTTCAAATATAATGACTTCAATTTCTTTCATAACTAAGCAGCTGTCTTTTCATCCATAGCTTCATGCAATATCTCATCAGACATATATAATTGTACTGCAATTAGAACCTTGGTATCTATATCTTCCTTCCTCTCATCCATTAGCTTAGGAGGTATATGTTCCTTTCCGAACAATACCTTCTACAATCCTAGCTATGACAAAATAGCATGCAATTTAATTTGGCATAAGTTGAAGCTATTAGTGTGAACAAACTTTAGTCACTAACTTCACTATCATCTCTAATAAAAAACTAGGTCTTTCACCAAAGTATTAAGAGGATTTTTGAGTTCACCGAATAATCCTTTCAATCGACTGAACTCCAATAAATAATGTTCTCAACTAATTGGGCTTACCAAATAGGCTTTTGATCTAACTTAACTCACCAAATAAATGTTAGTGTGTGTCCTATATCCAATCGGATTAGAAGCTAGTTTGTATACATTTCATTATGAATACAAATCAAATATTATTGGTTTCTTTATCTATTCAGGTGTTTTTCTTATAAATATATTGGGATATATTTTACCTATGAGATAAAGTCCAAAAGAATATGAACTATGCATATTAATTTTTTAATAGAGATTGCAAATTGTGAGATCCAAAAACTGTATATTATGGTTTGATTCTTTAAATTTTTTTAGTCGATGCGTAGATAGGACTGGATACTATCGAACACTATGAGACTAGCACACATTGCATATCTTCACCCTTGTGGTGAGCAGCTGATCTCGCAAGCTAAAGTATGGAGATACTTGGATAGGTGTGTGGATGCTCGTTATTGTAACGATGCATTGGATGACCCACATAGAGATTCCATATAGATATTCTATATAGTATGAATGGTTGATATCTGATAATGGTGACGCAAGTGATCCTTTGACTTGAGATCTTCATTGCACCTTATGTGTAGAATGTCATGCTTTGACGGCATACAAACATCGCTCTAGCCACGAATGGCAAATATGGTGTCGGTTGGATATAACATGAAGTACTTGAAGGTGGTATTTGATCAAGATAGGATTTCTCTTCCTTGATAAAAAGGATTATATCCCATGGCCATTTGATGGATTAAATTGACTGTTAAATCCTTGCAAGGTTGAGTTAAAATTTGAAATGGTTTTGAAGTTCTAATTCATGTGAGTTAATTTTTTCTAAGATCAAGTAAATAAAGATCAATTACAACGTTGACGCATTCCATACCACTGATTGATTTGGGATATGTGATGAAGAAATTTAATCGTACGTTAACCATTTATGGATAGGTGTTGATGACCACGTCTACAAAACACTTAACACTTGGATGTCATGATGCTTTGCTAGAGGTTGCTCATGATGTATAATCATGAATTCTTTAGTTTGATCAAGGGATTGATTTGATCAAAGAGAATTGACTTGGATAAAGTGTTGACCAAGTCATCCTTAGGGTCAATATTAGGAACATGATTATTGCCAACATGTCAAGGGACCTAATGGGTCATATGCATTAAGAAGATTTTGGATGAAGTTGAAATAGAAATTAAGTTGAACTTAATTCAGATTAGATGACCAATTAATTATGATTGGGTTTGACTCAATCTTAATGACAGAACATGAAATTAATGAATAGGATTCATCTTAGAGGAAAGAATTTTGTGTTCAAGGAAGAGACCTTTTGTACATGTGATGTACATAAGAAATTCATTAATTAAATACTTAATTAGGCTTAATCCATATGATGGATGGCTTAGATTAATTGAGATTAATAATGTAGTATTTAATTGGATCCATATGATGGCATGATTTGATTCATGAAAATCCAATTGAACCGAGGGTTGAAATCATACTGTTGGCCCAGATGACAACCCAAGAGGGGGGGTGAATTGGGTTCTTTAAAAATTTAGCCTCTTAAAAAAATTGTTTGCTTAAGATGAATGAAAATAAATGCAATGTAAATATAAAGCACAATGAATAAAATAGAGATAGAGATAGAGACAATGGAAGCACGACAAACACAAAGATTTTATAGTGGTTCGGTGTATCCAACACCTACGTCCACTCCCAAGATCCTACTTGGGTCCACACTATAATCTCCTCGATTACAGCCGAGTTGTTTTACAAGTTCACAACTCAAACTTGTTGTTTTACCCGGGATCACAACGAACCCAGCCGGTTTTCGGGCTCACCAGCACAAACCCAAACTCAAGCTAAACTAGCTTGACCCGAGGTTAACAACCTCCACTAGTTCAATCCCCTTTGATTGAACTAGGCACAAACAAATATAAGAATGTTTTACAAATTTTCACAGCTCCTTAATGAGCAAATATTCAAAGAAAAGTAAATAGGTTTAGAAAAGCCTGGTTTGAAGTTGTTTGGCTTTGAGCTTTTCTTCTTTTCTTCTTTTCCTCTTCTCCTTGCTGGGTTGAATCAAGCCTCAGCTCCGATTCCTCACAGTAGATGCAGTTGAGAAGATTGAAAAGTTGGTCTCTTTCTTCTAGTTGAGAATCCTCCGATTTTTCTCTATTTGAACGGCTTGGATTCTTCTTTGAGCTTTGTGGAGTGGAAGGTTTTGAATTTGAAAGCTCCTCTCTTGGATATAAGGCTCAAGACTTCTCGGATTTTGATTTTTGATTTTTGTCTATCCGTTTCTATCTCTCTTTTTTTTTCAAACGGTTGTTTTTCCCCCTTTTTATAGATTTTCCTTTGATTCATTTTTGGGTGGAAATCTAGCCGTTGGAGTGTACCTGGAAGGATTTTCCATTCATAAAAAATAGCCGTTAGATGTCAGAAATCAAAAATATTACCGTTAGAGCTGATCTGGCATTTTTGATTTTTCGTCCAGGTGGGTTGGAGTCGGCTCCAGCTTTTCAGGTGTCGGCTCCGAATCGTTTTTCCATAAATAGTAAAATCTGAGTTCGTCGTGGAGTCGGCTCCGCAAAAGTAAGTGTCGGCTCGCCGTCGTCAGGTGTCGGCTCCCGAAACTGTAGGTGTCGGCTCCAGGATGCTCAAAAATCAACGTTCTGTCCCGCATCGGAGTCGGCTCCAGACACAGTAAGTGTCGACTCCGAAACCTTAGGTGTCGGCTCCGAAACTCTAGGTGTCGGCTCCAGGTTGTATCAAAAATCAGATTAAAATTGAATTGGCCATGGGGTCGGCTCCAGACTTTCTAGGTGTCGACTCCAAGCTCTGAAACTTTGAAATCTCTGATTTGTATTTGATTCAAAATTCATTTCTTAATTCCTTTAAATTGATCAAATAAATTTAAGTCCTGAAACACTTATAAAATCCATTAGTAATCAAATAAATATACTCAATTCCTTTATTAATCATCAAAATCAATGAATGGATCAACAATCTCCCCCTTTTTGATGATTATAAAAACATTGAGTATATGCATAGAATTCTTAAATTAAAAAAATATCAAGGAAGTGATCTTTACGAGTAAGCTCCCCCTGAATAAGGTAGCTTCTCTTATGAAGTTCAAATTCAAATTCTTCCTCTTACTTTACACATTTGGTACTTAAGATTTCTTTGTGCATAGACAATTCAATTTGATTATTAATCCAATCAATAATATCACATCATCAATAATCAATTAACATTCTCACACTATAATTCTTTCCATATAATTTTCTCCCTCTTAATGCATATACAATCCTAATTCTCTCCCCCTTTTTTGTAATCAACAAAAAGGTAAAGAATATTTTACTGCATCAAAGGATAATTGCATCAAAAGTCAAATATTACAAAAAACTTTTCATTCAACATAAGCTTCACTACATCAATATAGTCAAGTATTACATAATTCTCTCCCTCTTTAACTTCATTATATTAACTTCATTACATCAAAATGTAAACAACATTTCAACAAGATTGAACATACATTACATCAAAAGTTCTTTCTAACTATTCTTGTTAAATGGTCTACTATATTTTTCATTCCATCACATTGAAGTCTAACATAATCTTTTAGTCTCTCATCCACAAATGTGCAAGCTGTTGTGATTTTGTCTTGAAGTTCGGCGTTGCACTTTGAATAAGTTTCACCATCTCCACAAATCTCTTTAAGCTCTTCAAAGATGTTCTTCAAATCACCATTTAAAGATTCTGCGGAGGAGTTGAGAGTTGATTCAATCTTTGCAATCCGATCATCAAGGGAGTAAAGTGATTCTTTTAAATTCATAAATTTACTGTCAAACTCATCCTTCTGAGCTGCAAACAAACTTTTTAATTGCTCCATTTGAAGGTCTGAGAATCCAGTCGAAGAAGTGGATGGTTGATCATAAACTTGTGCAGGTGCAGGAGCAGGAACAGGAGCAGAAATGGGACTCCTAGGCTGTGGAGAAGGAACCCTAAATGATGGTCCAGCCTCGCAAGGCTCAGAAACTCTCGGCATAGGGGCTCTTTCATCTAGGTGTCCTTTCCTATCCCATTGACCATTCACCTTGACAAAACCCATCCGATGCAATGTAGCTAAGCTATAGTAATCTGTGTGCCTTAGGTTCTTGGAAAGTTCATTCTCTTGAATTTAACCCCTTGGCTCTTGAATACCATAGTTAGTACCATTCCATACGGTAGGGATGATCTCCTTTTCCCTCCAGCTTCTGCCATATAAAAAATCATCATTGCTGCCAGATTGATCGGCTGCCCAGTTAGAACACTGTCCATAACCACAATGTCTCGCTCCGAGACATACTCAAACCGACCAGTTTTGGAAACAAGATCCTACTGCATATATTGTGTAATAATCTCAATTCTAGGGGTAGTTGATTGGCTCTAATTTCTTCAAACTCAGTTACATCCCTTCCTAACATCCTTGAAAGGGCTGCTGACCTATCACTATGCATGTCAGCTGCTAAACCAGTGATCGGGATGCTGAGGAGGTTTCCGAGCTTTTGAAAGGTGAGATGAATCCTTTTCCCTTTAACATTGCTTACTAAACCTCCATCCCTCTAGCCAAATTGAAATAGAATTCTTTTACTAGGGCTGGATAGGTAGGAACATCAAGAGAACACAGCTTATCCCAGCCCATTTCCTTCAATTGTCTCCCGATTGAAAAACCCTTCGGATTCAAATAGGTCAAAATCGACTTTTCTACCCATTGTGATGACTCTATCAGCTAGGGTATCTACCTTTGTGGAAGATGTGTTGGGGTTGTCAGAATCTGTGGACGAATCGCTGCTTGGAGTCGGCTCACGAACGGGACGACGTGCGGACCGCTTTCCCGTAGTTACCGGCGCTCCAACCACTGATTCTCTCCTTTTGGGTGCCATTTGATCTTTGGAAAGGTTCGATTTGGATGGAATTAGAGATGGGGAAGTTTTGGAAGAATTTTGGAAGAGTTTGGTTAGGATTTGAGAAAGTGATGAAGTGACGAGGTGTCGACTCTGCCCTAATAAATCAATTTTGATTCCCAGGTGTCGACTCCCGCAAAGTCGGGTGTCGACTCCAAATCGCTAACACAGTCAGCGCTCGAACTGGAGTCGGCTCCGAATTCACAGGTGTCGGCTCCAAGGTCAGGGACCGAGAGCGACACAGTCAGAGGTGTCGACTCCTCATTCTGAGGTGTCGACTCCAAAAAGTTTCAGCAAAAATATATGAAATTCAAATGACTGAAACTCGTCAAAATAAATTTTATAAAATTTTGATAAAATTTTGGAGTATTAAGGATCAAATAGCTCAAATGACTAGATAATTTGTCCTTAAAATAGTGAAGGGAATATCAAGAAATTGATAGAAATTTAGATTCTCATTCCTTAATGTATCAAAATCAATCCATAGGGTCACATATCCCTAATTCACCTCTAAGATAACAAAATCTCTCTTCACTCAAAGGTTTTGTAAATATGTCAGCTAATTGTTCCTCTGTATTAACATATTCAAGACAAATTTCATTATTAGCTACATGTTCTCTTATGAAATGATATCTAATTTCAATGTGTTTTGTTCTTGAATGTTGAATTGGATTTTTAGTTAGATTTATTGCACTCGTGTTATCACATCTAATTGGTGTTTTGTCGGGGGTTATGCCATAATCTTCAAGTTGTCTCTTAATCCAAAGGATTTGAGCACAGCAACTTCCAGCTGCAACATATTCTGCTTCAGCAGTAGATAATGCAACCGAATTTTGCTTTTTGCTAAACCAAGAGATTAAGTTACATCCTAAGAATTGACATGCACCACTTGTGCTTTTTCTATCCAATTTACATCCAGCATAGTCAGAATCAGAATATGCAATTAAATTTAAGGTTGAGTCTCTAGAGTACCATAAACCTACATTTTTAGTTCCACTTAAATATCTTAAAATTCTTTTTACAGCAATTAAGTGAGATTCTTTAGGTTCAGATTGAAATCTAGCACATAGACATACTGCAAACATAATATCTGGTCTACTAGCAGTTAAGTAAAGAAGAGATCCAATCATACCTCTGTAATTTTTGATCTACTTTCTTACCATCTTCATCTTTGTCCAATTTGCACGAAGGACTCATAGGTGTCCCAAGTGGTTTGATTGACTCCATTCCAAATTTCTTGAGCAGTTCTTTTGTGTATTTGGCTTGATTGATGAAGATTCCATCTTTGCTTTGTTTGATTTGAAGTCCTAGGAAGAAGTTGAGTTCTCCCATCATACTCATTTCAAACTCACCCTGCATTAACTTTGCAAATTCTTGACATAACAAATTGTTAGTAGCACCGAAAACAATATCATCAACATATATTTGTACTACTAATAAATCTTTGTCTTTTGTTTTCAAAAATAGTGTTTTATCGACATTTCCTCTTACAAAATCATTTTCAATCAGAAATTTACTTAATCTTTCATACCAAGCCCTAGGTGCTTGTTTCAAACCGTATAGTGCTTTGTGTAATTTAAAAACATGATTTGGAAATTCATGATCTTCAAATCCCGGTGGTTGTTCAACAAAAACTTCTTCATTTATAAATCCATTTAAGAATGCGCTTTTAACATCCATTTGAAATAAATTGATATGCATATGACATGCAAATGCAAGTAACAATCTAATTGCTTCAAGTCTAGCTACAGGTGCAAAAGTTTCATCAAAATCAATTCCTTCTTCTTGATTATATCCTTTTGCAACTAATCTAGCTTTGTTTCTAATTACTATGCCATTTTCGTCTAATTTATTTCTAAATACCCATTTTGATCCTATTACAGAATGATCTTTAGGTCTATCCACTAATGTCCAAACATTATTTCTAGTGAATTGATTTAATTCTTCTTGCATGGCTAACATCCAGTTATTATCTTTTTCAGCTTCTTCAATAGTTTTTGGTTCAATTTGAGATACAAATGCAAGATGATTATTGATGTTTCTCATTGATGATCTAGTTCTTACTCCTTGAGATGGATCACCTATAATTAATTCTCTTGGATGACCATAGGCATATCTCCAATCTCTAGGTAGATCTATATCATTACGATTTCCATCAACAACATCAACACTAGGAGAATCATTATCTTTAGCTTCTTGTTCATGATCTGAAGATACATCTATATTTAATTTTTCAATGTCTCTTTCTAGAATGTTTGTATCTTCCTCATCATCAATCTTTTTAGAACTTGATGCTAAAGATTCATCAAAGATTACATGAATAGATTCTTCTACTATTAAGTTTCTCTTGTTAAATACTCTATAAGCTTTACTAGATGTTGAATATCCTAAGAATATGCCTTCATCAGATTTTGCATCAAATTTTCCTAGGTTATCTTTGCCATTATTATGAATGAAACACTTACAACCAAATGCATGAAAATAACTTATGTTTGGTTTTCTATTATTCCATAGTTCATAAGGTGTTTTCTTAATGATTGGCCTAATTAAAGCTCTATTAAGGATGTAGCATGCCGTGTTTATAGCTTCTGCCCAAAAGTATTTTGGTAAGTTGCTTTCACATAGCATGGTACGGGCCATGTCTTCTAGGGTTCTATTTTTCCTTTCAACTACACCATTTTGTTGCGGGTTCTAGGTGCAAAAAAATTATGATGGATGCAATTTTCTATGCAAAAATTTTTAAATAAATGATTTTCAAATTCGGTGCCATGATCACTTCTTAGAGACACTATGGTGTTTTTTCTCATTTGTGACCTTCTTGAAGAATTTCAAAAATAGTGGAAAGGTCTCATCCTTATGAGCTAAAAACAATACCCAAGTGTATCTAGAATAATCATCTACAATCACAAGACCATATTTCTTTCCTCCTAGACTTGTGGTTCTATTAGGTCCAAAAAGATCCATGTGAAGTATTTCAAGTGGCCTAGAAGTGGAAATAATATTTTTAGTTTTGAAAGAATTTCTAGTTTGTTTTCCAAATTGACATGCATCACAAATTTTATTATTTTCAAAATCTAATTATGGAAGTCCTTTTACTAAATCCTTCTAATTAATTTTGAAATAAGGTGTGTGCTTTCATGACCTAATCTTTGATGCCACAACCAACCAATCTCATTTATATTAGCATTATTAGCAACTAAGCAATGATTACTAGTAGACAAATTGTCTAAATCAATCAGGTATACATTGTCATTTCTATTTCCAATAAAACAATGCTATTATCAATGGGATTAGAAACTGTGCATATAGAAGATTCAAATGATACTTTAAAACCTTTATCACATAATTGACTAATGCTAATTAAATTATGTTTCAAACCATTAACATATAAGATATTTTCAATATATGTGGAGGGAGTTATTTGAATGTTACCAAACCCAAGATTTGGCCTTTGCCATTGTCGCCAAATGTAACTACTCCTCTTTTGCTTTCAAGGGTGATGAATTGATCCTTGTCACCCGTCATATGCCTTGAGCAGCCGCTATCGAGATACCACTTTCTCTTTGATCTTTTGGCCGCAAGACACTCCTGCAAAAATAATTAAGTCTTATATTTAGGTACCCAAGCTTTCTTGGGTCCTTCATGGTTAGTAGCATAAAAAATTGTTCCTTTGGGAACCCAAATTTTCTTTCCTTTATTATTTAACTTCTTATCAATTTTCTTAAATTGCATTCAAAAACTTTGTGTCCCTTCTTGTTACAGTAATGACATGTAACATTATCATTGTTTTGTTCCTTTCTAAAAAGGTTTTTGACAAATTTTTGTTTCAAATTAGGTCTATATCCTAAACCAGCCTTATCATATATAGCTCTTTGATTACTTAACAATAAATTAAGTTTTTCTAAACTATAAGTGAATTTATCAACAATACTTTTATATTTATCAACTTCTTCTTTAGTTTATTATTTTCATTGGAAATTGATTCTTTTCTTTAGTCAAATTATCTTTTTCAGATTTCAGCACTTTAGTTTCATTATTAAGATTTTTTTTTCTTCAATCAAAGTTAAATTTTTATTTTTTAAAAACTTATATTTCTTTTTCAAAATTTTGAAATCACCAACAAGTTCATTAAAAGCATCAAACAATTCATCAAAAGCAAATTCATCGCAAGGTTTTTTAGAACTTACCTCATCCTCTTCGTTTGCCATAAAGCAAATGTTGGCAACCTCCTTTTGTTCTTCCTCCGATGAGGATTCATCGCTGTCGCTCCAAGTTGCAACATAGGCTTTCTTTTTCTTCTTGAAAGTCTTTTTCAGTTGAGGACAATCATATCTATAATGCTCCGTTTCTTACATTCATAGCAAATTAAGGGGTCTTTCTCTTTATCCTTGTCCTTGTCTTTTTCTTTCTCTCCTTCCATCTTAGTTCCAAATTTCTTCTTGTGGAAGGGTCTCTTTCTCCTCACGAATTTTTTGAACTTTCTTGCTAGAAGAGCTATCTCATCATCATCTTCTTCACTATCACTGCAGCTCTCCTCATTTTCAGCAGCCTTAAGAGCTATGGTCTTTTCTTTTTCACATCTTCTTCTATGTGCTGCTTCATGTCAATTCATGGGTCATTAGGGATCCTAGAAGCTCCTCTAAGGGTAAGGTGTTGAGGTCCTTTGCTTCTTGGATTGCTGTCACCTTCGCTTCCCATGTTCTTGGAAGTGACTGAGAATTTTACGGACAAGTTCAGAGTTAGAATATATTTTGCCTAAACTTTTCAACCCATTTACAATATCAGTAAATCTAGTGTACATGCTAGCTATAGTTTCAGTTTGTTCCATGCAAAATAACTCATATTTATGAACAAGAATGTTTATTTTAGACTCTTTACTTGGTTAGTACCCTCATGGGTAACCTCTAATCTATCCCAAATCTCCTTTGGAATTACATGTGGAGATTCTATTAAATTCATTAGCATCTAAAGAGCAATATAAGACATTCATGGCCTTAGCATTGAGCTGTGTCATTTTCCTATCATTATCATTTCAATCCCTTTCGGGCTTAGGAACAATAGTGCCATCAATAATGTGTGGGTGTACTAGGTCCATTAGTTATAACACCTCACAATTCATAATCAGAAGCTTGAATGAATATCCTCATTCTTGCTTTCCAATAAGAATAGTTGGAACCATTAAATAAGGGAGGTCTATTCGTAGAATGACCTTCGGCAAATGATCCAACTTGAGCTGCCATTTGGATCTTTAGCTCTTGATCATATGATCAAAATCTAATGAGCACTTGCTCTGATACCAATTGTTGGCCCAGATGACAACCCAAGAGGGGGGGGATGAATTGGGTTCTTTAAAAATTTAGCCTCTTAAAAAAAATTGTTTGCTTAAGATGAATGAAAATAAATGCAATGTAAATATAAAGCACAATGAATAAAATAGAGATAGAGATAGAGACAATGGAAGCACGGCAAACACAAAGATTTTATAGTGGTTCGGTGTATCCAACACCTATGTCTACTCCCAAGATCCTACTTGGGTCCACACTATAATCTCCTCGATTACAGCCGAGTTATTTACAAGTTCACAACCCAAACTTGTTATTTTACCCAGGATCACAACGAACCCAGCCAATTTTATGGGCTCACCAGCACACAACCCTAAACTCAAGCTAAACTAGCTTGACCCGAGGTTAACAACCTCCACTAGTTCAATCCCTTTGATTGAACTAGGCACAAACAAATATAAAATGTTTTACAAGGTTTCACAGCTCCTCAATGAGCAAATATTCAAAGATAAGTAAATAGGTTTAGAAAAGCCTGGTTTGAAGTTGTTTGGCTTTGAGCTTTTCTTCTTTTCTCTTTTCCTCTTCTCCTTGCTGGGTTGAATCAAGCCTCAGCTCCGATTCCTTACAGTAGATGCAGTTGAGAAGATTGAAATTTGGTCTTTTTCTTCAAGTTGAGAATCCTTCAATTTTTCACTATTTGAATGGCTTGGATTCTTCTTTGAGCTTTTGGAGTGGAAGGATTTGAATTTGAAAGCTCTTCTCTTTGATATAAGGCTCAAGACTTCTCGGATTTTGATTTTTGATTTTTGTCTATCTGTTTCTATTCTCTCTTTTTTTTTCAAACGGTTGTTTTTCCCCCTTTTTATAGATTTTTCTTTGATTCATTTTTGGGTGGAAATCTAGCCATTGGAGTGTACCTAAAGGATTTTCCATCATAAAAAACAGCGTTAAATGTCAGAAATCAAAAATATTACCATTAGAGCTGATCTGGCATTTTTAATTTTTGTCCAGGTGGGTTGGAGTCGGTTCCAACTTTTCAGGTGTCGGCTCCATATCGTTTTTCCATAAATAGTAAAATCTGAGTTCGTCGTGGAGTCGGCTCCGCAAAAGTAAGTGTCGGCTCACCGTCGTCAGGTGTCGGCTCCCAAATACTGTAGGTGTCGGCTCCAGGATGCTCAAAAAATCAACGTTCTATCCCCGCATCGGAGTCGGCCAGACACTGTAAGTGTCAACTCCGAAACCTTAGGTGTCGGCTCCAAAACTCTAGGTGTCGGTTCCAGGTTGTATCAAAAATCAGATTAAAATTGAATTGGCCATGGGGTCGGCTCCAGACTTTCTAGGTGTCGACTCCAAGCTCTAAAACTTTGAAATCTTTGATTTGTATTTGATTCAAAATTCATTTCTTAATTCCTTTAAATTGATCAAATAAATTTAAGTCCTGAAACACTTATAAAATTCATTAGTAATCAAATAAATATACTCAATTCCTTTACTAATCATCAAAATCAATAAATGGATCAACACATACTATGTGAAGTATGGATCCATGCACATATGATGGACATAACCCATCTTCAAGTCATGAAGGAGGAAACACCCATGATTTTGGCATCATCATGAAGCTAAATCTAAGGTTTGGGGGTTGGTTTCATGGGATAACCAATTTGGTAGTTGTAATCCTAACATTCATGATAACAAATATCCTAAATTTGTTAGGATAATTTATTATCAACTTGATATGGTTGAATGATTAGGTGGTTGAAACAAAATACCCTTTTATGGAATCACATAACCTCCTCTTTATGTATAAAAGAAGAGAGATGCCCCTTGAATAGACATGCCTAACTCCTTTTTCTCTTTTTTGGATAACTAACATCCACTTTATTTCTCTAAAATATCCTTTCTCTCTCTAGGATGTCTCTCTCTCTCTTGAAGGGTTGAAAGCTCCTCTCTCTCTCACGTCCCTCTTTCTTAGGTGGTTGAAGGAAAGCTTTCTATCTCTTCTTGGTTGATCAAAATTTGATCTTGATCAAGAAATTTTTTCTTTCTTGATTGATCAAGATTTGATCTTGATTAAAAAATTATTTTCTTTGATAGATCAAGATTTGATCTTGATAAAGTAATTTTTTTGATTTAAAAAATTAATTAAAAAAGAAAAGAGGTGCTAGCACCCCTCGCAAGATGGTTATCATTCAATCCTGGGAGGGGACATCATCAAAAGATCTTCGTGTGGATCACCATTAGAGGCTAGACACGTGGACAACTAGTGATAAATTATTTACCGGCTTCATCAGGCTTCATCCTCAATAAAAAATACATGTATGATCTATTATTTAATCATGTATTATTTCTTATGAACTGAATCTGTTCCCTTAGGATCTTGGGCTTTAAGAATTAAATTTATATTTATTTTATCTTCCACTGCATGATATACAAGATTTGATTCATGTAAAATATATGAAATTTCCAACAAATGGTATCAAAACCACCTCAGGCTTCAAATTCAGTTAATTTGATAGATTGCCTAAGTTCTAGTTTTTATATACATAGATCTAAATTTTACATGCGATGTAAAAAATAAATCTTTCCATATGGTGAAGATTAAATATTTAAAATTTTTATTATATGATAATAAACATGAATTATTTAGATTTGATCATGTTAAAAATTAAAAATTATGATTTATGTATGACATAATCAGCTGAAATTTAAGATATCATGTTTAGAATTTAATTTTGACATGATAAATAACATAATTAAAATCTAAAATAATTATATTGATAAAAATTAAATATTTAATAATTTTATTATATAATAATAAATATGAATTATTTAGATTTGATCATGTTAAAAATTAAAAATTATGATTTATGTGTAACATAATCATAAAGGCTGAAATTTAAGATATCATGTTTAGAATTTAATTTTGACATGATAAATAAAGTGATTAAAATCTAAAATAATTATATCATGATAATATGATAATCAAGATTAAAATTAAAATTTTAAATTTTGACATGTTATTGTGATCATAGTTGTTAGGGATGTTATGATAGAGACCAATTAGGATTTTCATGTGATGAAAATAAATTTATTATAACAGATAATGATAAGATAAATATTTAAAATAAATTATTATAAAATATTTGATACTTATCATAAATCTCTAATAATCATTATCTCATCTTATCATAATATGTAATATAGATGATAAGGTTTAGAAAAAATTAGACTTAACCATATCATTGTTTGATCCTATACCCATAATTGGTCTAATCAATTAGACTTAATATATTGGTGTCTAAAAAAGTGCGATCATCGTTTTTAATTGCTTCGTTCACTGCCTAAAAAAATCATTCAATGGGATTACAGGGTATGCTAAATAGGACTCCATTGATCTGGTCATTGTTAAGGAAAGCTCTTAATTGATTAGATCAATAGGGTTAATCAGGATGGTAGCAATTGATTTGGTCACATGATTAGAGTTCCTAAATTAGATAGTGATCAGGATCATAATTTGATTAGGAGTCTCGATCATAAGATTTAATCTTATGAACTTTAGGTTAATAAAGATTAATCTAAAATCTATATACATAATATGTAACCTAGCATGGTACAAATATTGTACATGCATGATGAGACATAGATGTGCTAAATCCCTCTACGAATATTAAGTCATTAGCCTTCCATTGTTCACATGATACAAAATCATTAGGGCATAAGATTTGTTGTGCCATAGCCAAGATTAAGTGAACCTATAAGGAGTTGATTAGGGAATAATGGGTTGACTTAACTAGGTTAGCTGGCATAATTGGCCATAGTCAAGGTCAGTCTAATCTAGAGGCAAAGTTTAGGGTGATCACATTGGATGTGATTGACAAGGCAATGTCCCCTAAATGATCTAGGAGTCATATTTGATGTGATTGATAAAATCTACCTAATTTGGCTTACTAAGATTTGTTGTGCCATAGCCAAGGTCAAGGTAATTCAATTTGAGGGTTCTAGCCCACTAAAAAATTATTTGATAATTTTTCTAGATTAATATAGAAGGCTATTGAGCTCAATAAAATAGTGGGAGTAATTGATTTAATTAAAAATTTTAAAATTATCATATTAAATCGATAATTTGCATTCATAATAATTGACTCGTTCTATTTTCTACATAGTTGTAAGAGACACCATGAGTGTGAACATTAACCTAAGAGGTATCCTAGAGTCCAACAACTGATCGGACCCAATTTTCTACACAGTTGTAAAAAATGTTACTTCTGTGGCAATGATGGGCATTGAAAGTGTAACTGTAGGGCTTATCGGGCCAGCCTGAAAGATAAGAAGCATACGAATGCTTCTACATCAGGTGTGTATATAATTGAGATGTTTTCTTCTATTACTTCTTATTCCACTTGGTTATTGGATACCAGTTGTGGGTCCCATACTTGTATCAATATAGAGATGATAAGAAATAGTAGAAGATTGAGGAAAGATGAAGTGATCCTACGCATAAAAAATAAAGCAAAGGTTGTTGTATTAGCCATAGAAATTTATTCTTTATCTTTGCCCACAGGGCTTATAATTGAACTTAGTAATTGTTACTATGTTTTGAACATAACAAAAATATTATATTTGTTTCATGTTTAGTAATGGATGGGTATTTATTTGAAATTGAATATAAAGGTATTTCTATTTTTTAAAATGAAATGTTCTTTGGTTCTGCTGAATTATTCAATGGAATTTATGTTCTTAATCTTCAAGCCCCTATTCTTAATATTGAATAAAAAAGATTAAAATTAAATAATTCTAGGGACTCATACCTATGGCATTGTCATCTGGGCCATGTAAATGAAAAGTATTTAACCAAGTTACATAAGGATGGATACTTGGGCTTATTCGATTGGGAATCATTTAAGGAATGTGAGTCATGTTTACTTGGCAAGATGACCAAGTCACCTTTTACCAAAAAAGGCGAGCGAACAACTGAATGTTTAGGTTTAGTACATTTGGATGTATGTGGATCCATCAACATTCAAGCCATAGAAGGTTTTTCTTATTTCATCACGTTCATAAATGACCATAGTAGGTATGGCTATGTGTATTTGATGAAGCATAAATCTGAAGCCTTTGAAAAGTTCAAAGAATTCAGATGTGAAGTAGAAAAACAAACCAGCAAGAGTATTAAGATACTTCGATCAGATCGAAGTGGTGAATACTAGAGCCATGAGTTCATATATTATTTGAAGAAGAATGGAATTCTTCCTCAATGGACTCCTCCTGGTACACCATAACATAATGGTATGTCAAAAAGGAAAAATTGCACACTGTTAGATATAGTATGTTCCATGATGAGTCTTGTAGATCTTTCAAAAATATTTTGGAGTTATGCGTTAGACACTACCGAATATACCCTAAACCAAGTTCCATCTAAATTAGTCAACTTGACTACCTATGAGATATGATATGGAATGAAACCATTCCTTAATCATTTAAGGGTTTGGGGCTATTACCTTATGTGAAGTATAATGAATCAGATAAGCTTGAAGCTAAATCTGATAAACGAAATTTTATGGGGTATCCAAAACAAACAAAAGGATATTACTTCTACCACTCACTTGAGAAAAAGGTGTTTGTCTCAAGACATGCCATATTTCTAGAGAATAAGATTCTCACAAAAATGGGTAGTGGAAGTAAGATTGAACTTAATGAAGCTCAAGAACCATAAATTGATAAAGACCGATTAGATGGAACGGAGCACATGCCGAATGCATGGAAGTTGAGCTGGAGACTCAACCCATATACAGGCAGTCGTTGCATAAGTCTCTATTAGGAGAAGTAAAGCAACATGTAGCTTAAGTACACATAAGCTACGTAGATCTAGTAGGACAATTCATATCCCTAAGAGATATGCATTTCTCATAGAGGATGATAAACCTACCAACTACAAAGAGGCAATATCTAACATTGACTCTGAGAGATGGCTTGAGGCCATAAATCTGAAATGAACTTCATGTATCACGATCAGGTAACATTGGGTACAAATGGGCTTTCAAAAAGAAGACCGACATGGATGGTAATATGATTACCTATAAGGCAAGGCTAGTTGTAAAAGGTTACAAGCAAAGACAAGGTGTTGACTTTAATGAAACCTTTTCATTTGTAGCCATGCATAAGTTTATAAGGATTTTGCTTGCAATAGTAGCATATTTTGACTATGAGATCTAGCAGATGGATGTCAAGACTGCCTTCCTAAATAAAAATTTAGAGAATGATGTGTATATGACACAACCAAGGGTTTTGAATCCTTTGATCCTAAGAAAGTGTGCAAGCTATAAAGTTCTATTTATGGACTTAAGCAAGCCTCTAGAAGTTGGAACATTTGATTTGATGTGCAATCAAAGAGTTTGATTTCATAAAAAATGATGACGATCCATGTGTGTACAAGAAGGTTAGTAGGAGTGATATTATTTTCTTGATATTATATATGGATGACATATTATTAATATAAAACAATATATCCTTCCTTAAAAAGTGAAGGATTGATTGTCAGATAAATTCTTCATGAAAGATTTGGGAGAAGAAGCCTATATACTATGTATAAAGATCTATAGAGATAGATCTAGAAGATTGCTTGGATTGACCCAAAGTATGTACATATATAAGATGCTAAAATGGTTTAGCATGAAGAAATCCAAGAAGGATTTCTGCTAATGTTGCATGGGATATATCTCTCCAAGGACATGAGTCCTAAGACCCAAGAGGAGAGATAGCATATGGATAGGATACCATACGCATCAGCAATTGGATCCATCATGTATGCGATGCTATGTATGAGGCTTGATGTTTCTTATGCCTTGAGTATCACGAGTAGATATCAAGCAAACCCTAATGAGAAAAATTAGATAACAGTCAAGAATATCCTTAAATACTTGCGAAGGACTATGGATATGTTCTTGATTTATAGAGGACCCGATTTTATAGTTTGGGGTTACACGATTCTAGTTTTTAGTCTGATAGAGATGATTATAAATTACAATCAGGCTATATGTTCATACTCAATGATGGTGCAGTCAGCTAAAAGAGTTTCAAGTAGGAGACGACCATCGACTCTATGACTAAAGCCGAGTACATCGCAACATCAGATGCAGCTAAAGAAGCAGTTTAGATCAAAAAGTTCATCACTGAACTTGAAGTGGTTCCAAGCATTGTTAATCCAATATTCTTGTATTGTCATAACAATGGAGCTATTGCACAAGCCAAGGAGCCAAGGTCTCATCAGAGGTCCAAACATGTACTCAGAAAATATCATGTAATTAGAGAAATCATTGAACAAAATGATATAAAAATAGAACGAGTCTCCATGGATGACAATATTGTCGATCCATTCACTAAAGTTCTGTCAAAGCAGAAGTATGACAGTCATGTTGAGTCACTTGGTATTAGATACATGGGTGATTGGCTCTAGTGCAAGTGGGAGATTGTTAGTATGTGCCCTATATCCAATCGGCTTAGATACTAGTTTGTACATATTTCATTATGAATGCAGATCAAATATTATTGGTTTCTTTATCTATCCAGTTATTTTTCTTATAAATATATTTGAACATATTTTACCTGTGAGATAAAGCCCAAAAGAATGTGAACTGTGCATATGGAATTTGTAAAACAGATTGCAAATTGTGAGATCCAAAAACTGCACATTATGGGTTCAATTCTTTAAATTTTCCTAGTCGATGCATAGACAGGACTGGGCACTATTGAACACCGCGAGACTAGCACACATTGCATATCTTCACCCTTGTAGTGAGCAACTGATCTCGCAAGCTGAAGTATGAAGATACTTGGATAGGTATGTGGATGCTCGTTATTGTAACAATGCATTGGATGACCCACACAGAGATCCCATATGGATATTCTATATAGTGTTGATGGTTGATCTCTGATGATGATGGTGTGAGTGATCCTTTGACTTGAGATCTTCATTACACCTTATGTGTGGAATGTCATGCTTTGATGACATACAAATGTCACTCTAGCCATGGTTGACAAATATAGTGTCGGTTTGATATAACATGAAGCACATGAAGGTGGTGTTTGATAAAGATAGGATTCATCTTCCTTGATAGAAAGGGTTATATTTCACTGCCACTTGATGGATTAAATTAATTGTTAAATCCTTGCAAAGTTGAGTTTGAATTCGAAATGGTTTTGAAGTTCTAATTCATGTGAGTCAATTTTTTCTGAGATCAAGTAAACAAAGATCAATTACAGGGTTGACACATTCCATGCCACTGATTGATATGGGATATGTGATGAAGGGATTGAATCGTGCATTAACCGTTCATGAACAGGTGTTGATGATCACGTCAACAAAACCCTTAACACTTGGGTGGTCGATCATGATACTTTGCTAGAGGTCACTCATGATCTATAATCATGAATTCTTTGATTTAATCAAAGAATTGACTTGAACAAAGTGTTGACCAGGTCATCCTTAGGGTCAATATTAGGGACATTATTATTGCCAACGTGTAAGGGACCTAATGGATCACACGCATTAAGAAGATTTTGGATGAAGTTAAAATGAAAATTAAGTTGGACTTAATTCAGATTAAATGACCAATTAATTATGATTGGGTTTGACTCAATTTTAATGAGAGAACATGAAATTGATGAATAGGATTCATCATAGAGGAAAGAATTTTGTGTTCAAGGAAGAGAGCTTTTGTACATGTGATGTACATATGAAATTCATTAATTTGATACTTAATTAGGCTTGATCCATATGATGGATGGCTTAGATTAATTGAGATTAATAATGTAGTATTTAATTGGATCCATATGATGGCATGATTTGATTCATGGAAACCCAATTGAACCGAGGGCTAAGATCATACTACGTGGAGGATGGATCCATGCTCATGTAATGGACATGACCCATCTTTACATCATAGAGGAGGGAACACCCATGATTTGGCATCATCATGAAGCTAAATCTAAGTGTAAGGTTTTGGGGTTGGTTTCATTGGATAACCAATTTCCTATTTTTAGGATACAGTTTGGTGGTTGTAATCCTAACATTCATGATAATAAATATCCTAAATTTGTTAGGATAATTTTTTATAACAAATATCCTAAATTTATTAGGATAATTTGTTGTCAACTTGATATGGTTGAATGGTTAGGTTGTTGAAACAAAATACCTTCTTATGGAACCATACAACCTCCTCCTCATGTACAAAAAGGATAGAGATGCCCCTCCTTACGCCCCCTTGAATAGACACACCTAACTCCTCCTTTTTCTCTTTCTTGGATGCCTAACACTAACTTTCTCTCTCTAAAATTTATTTCTCTCTCTAGAACATTCCTCTCTCTCTTGAAGGGTTGAAAGCTCCTCTCTCTCACATCCCTCTTTGTTAGATGGTTGAAGGAAGCTTTCTCTCTCTTCTTGGTTGATCAAGATTTGATCTTGATTAAGAAATCTTTTCTTTCTTGATTGATCAAGATTTGATCATGATTAAGAAATTATTTTCTTTGATAGATCAAGATTTGATCTTGATCAAGAAATTTTTTCTTGATTTAAGAAATCAATTGAAAAAGAAAAGAGAACTAGCACCCCTCGCAAGAAGGTTATCATCCAATCCTGAGAGGACATCATCCAAAGATTCACCATTAGAGGCTGGACACGTCGATAGCTAGTGGTAAATTATTTATCTACTTCATCAGGCTTCATCCCTAATAAAGAACACAGATATGATCTATTATCTAATCATGTAATTTTTCTTATTAACTGAATCTATTCGCTCAAGATCTTGGGCTTTGGAAATTAAATTCATATTTATTTATACAAAATTCCCAACAATAAACTCTAAAGTTTATCAAATAACCAACTAACCTCATCAAATTAAATTCTTAATCAATTAGGTCTTTTATATAAATCTCTTAATCAACTTGACTTTCTAAATAAGCCTCTTTTCAACGGAAAATTCTATTTGGCTTGCACAAAATGCTCAGTAGCCCCCCCATTTTTCTTTTTTTTTACTCAATAGCCCCCAAAATTACTCAGTAGCCCCTCTAAATTTAGAAATATCTAAAATACCCCTTTCCCCCTTCACCCCTTCACCCCCACGAAATTTCTTAGCATCCCCCCTTCCTGCAGGCCCCCCCTCTCGCTCACGGTAGCCCCCTCCTTCTCAGGCCTTCCCCGGCACGCCCAGACTCTTCTTTCCCGGTGAGTCTTCCCCAACAGCAGCCATCTTTCCCGGTAAGCTCTTCCTTCCTCCCTCCCTCCCTCCTTCCCTCCCTTGCTCGGCTCCGCCTCCCTTAACCGACTCCTCCACCTCCCTTAGCCGAGCTTCACCTTCCTTCCCGACTTCCGCCTCCCTCCCAGACCTCCGCCCCCTTTCCTCCTCCCTCCCTCACTCCATATTTGGTCGAGTCTCTGTTCGGCCCTGGTTGGCCGAACAAAGACTCTGTTCGGCCAACCAGGCTGAACAAACAGGATCTGTTAAGCCCAACTGGCCCAAGCAGATCCTCTCTGTTCGGCCAACAGGCCGAACAGAAAAATTTGTTCGACCCAGCAAGCCAAACAGTGAGAAAATTTTAATATTATTATAAATAATTATAATTATAATTATAATTATAATAAATTATATTTTAAAGTATAATAATATAGACTTTATAATAAAGATATATAATTAAAGATATATTAAAAAAATTGATAATATATATCTTTTAAAATTTTTATTTTAAATGAGTTTATATTATTAATATATTATTAATAAATATATTTTGTTAATATATTTTAAAAATAAGAAATTAAAATTAAAGAGAGTTATGTTATTAATAAAGAGTTATTAATTTTTTTAAAATATATATTATTAATGTTATCTTTTAAATTTTTTTATTGAATGAGTTTATGTTATTAATATATTACTAATAATATATGTTACTAATATAAATATATTATTAAAATAGTTTAGGTTATCGGTGAAATATTTTGACATAATTTTATCTTATTTTTTAATGATGAATAATGCAATGTTTCAGATATGGATGCTGGTCCCTCACGAGTTAGACCCACAGCATCTGCCAGGAGACATCGTAGCAGGCATGCTGAGCTTGAGGTTTCTATTGCACCATCGCCCCCAAATTGAGACAGCAGACAAGGACATTCCAGCTATGGATGTTGATGATGATGGAGCGGATGGGCCTTATCCAAGCGGTCTTGAGGATGAGTCTGTCCTTAGGAGTTTCAGGACACATATTGCAGCCTCCATCTGGAGGCAATAGGTATTTGTTCATTGTTCTACTGTATTTTATTTAATGTATTATTTGATGCTGTTGTATGTGTTATTCATGTTATCCATTTATATTTCATAGGAACGGACACCACTGAAGTGCATGAACCACCAGTGGTGGGCATGCCAAAGTAGGTGCAGCTCTTATCGGGCGATAAGAGTGAGATGGCAGCCCGAGACGAACACTTCCATCTTCCCTTTGGCGAGATGGCGTTGGATGATGTTGCCGCCATATTAGGGATTAGTGTCAGGAGATTGAGTGAGTGAGGGTTCTCACATCTCAGGAGGTCTGCGGTCAGTCTGTGAGGTTAGAGTGGCTGAAGAGTCATTTCTATACTGTATCATATAGAGATAGCCACCATAGGATAGAGTGTGCAGCGCGAGCGTATTTGCTTTTTTTGTTAGGGTGTACCTCTTTGTCGATAAGAGCGAGACGAGGGTGCCACCAGCTTATCTTGCTCTGCTTCGAGATTTGGATAGAGTGAGCACATATGCCTGGACTGCAGCCTTGGCTCATTTATATCGGCAGTTGGGGATTGCATCTAGGGCATCCATTAGACAGATCAGTGGATATATGACGCTTCTCTAGGCATGGATTTATGAGCATTTTTCCTTTCTCACTCCTCACTCAGCCCTGGACTATACTAATGCTAGGCCCCGCGTACACCGATGGACTCCCGGTAGTCCACCCCATACTACGATGCACCATTTAGTGATTCTATGCGAGTCATTGAACGTTTTGAGGGCAGATGAGGTATGTACCATAAGACCATGCACTTGTATATTTCTATTATTTGCCATATATTATCAAACTGATTACGATTTATTTGTTGCAAGTAGTTTGGGATCCCCATCATCTTATCCGGGATGATCGTCCATTCCTAGATATTACATTCTTTAGTGGATGCCTGAAGTGCATGGATATCGTAGAACCCTATCATCCTGAAAGAATTTTACGACAATTTGGTAGGATACAGATGATCCCCCGTGCGCCACTAGCCCCTGAGCGAGCCAGCAGAGGATCGATAGCAGCATCGTACCGCATTCGGTACGTCTTCTAAGAGCAGTTATGGGAGAGGTGGGAGGATCACCTGCTGAGCCGAGCGAGCAGGAGCCATCCGGTGACCCAACCCTCAGATTGCGTACCAGGATATTTGGAGTGGTATTCTCGGATCACGCATCTAGTTGTTTACCCTCCAGAGAGCCGATCTAGTATCTATTCTCAATCACGTCCCGATGATATTGATGCTGACGTGCAAGGCCGGCTTATTGCAGATGCAATTGGCCTTTGCATCAGCATTCTTGATATGGATCGGAAGGAGGCTGCATCACAAAGGACCTACATGTACGATGTTATTCGCAGATTGCACATGTGTTGCAGGATCTGCATATCTCTACGGTTGAGCCTGATGTCTCTGGCCCTAGTCATGCATCGCCATAGCAGTACAGGTGTCGACGACGGTGAGGTGGGGATCCCTGATGTACCTCATGTATTTTGTATCTTTTATCATATAGTGCATCTTTTTGTAAAAAACATTGAAATTTGAATAAAATTTTACTTCCTTTTAGCTCAATTTGAATGAAAATTTTTGGAATTAATATAAATATGTCAAACATTATACAAATTTGATTGTTGATAACAAATTAACTCAACAACTCAATAGTCTCGCTAATAATAACATCTGACGAGATCGTTTGTCTGAACTGGTGAATCCTAAATTCATATGAAGTAACCCATCCGGAAGCACAGGGTAAATGATGTCTTCGCCAATTGCTTGCTATTGGGGAACGGGATGACCCGGTAACAGAAATACCTGCAAAATATATAAATTAGTAAACAGAATGAATTATTAGTCATTTAAGGATGATTAAGAGACATTTAATTAATACCTCCATAAAATTATTGCCATTTACGAACGCCGCGGGATAAAGGAGGAAGAGGCACCGATCGTAGAGGTAGGAATGTAAGACATTGTTGTAAGGAGAGGTGGTATAGGACAACATTATACGGGATGCTATAACGTGCCCCATATCCGGCATAGTCATCCACCGGTCAGAAGGTGGACAATTATCAAAATATGATAATGCATGTTCAATCTCCTAATACCTCCCTTCGACAGCAAATAAAGCGTGATAGTCCTCTGAATGACATTGCAACTCATGTAATAAATCCTTCCTAACACAGAGCCAATCCTCCTCTCAAATCCCAGCAAGTCAGCTATTGCTCTAAATCCGCAGTTGCCATCAGCTTTAACATCCTTGATATGTTGGATAAATGGCCTCAACCCATCTGGAATTTGATCAATATAGATTGTTGGCTTATATGACCGGGTTCGATGACGAAAAACCTGCAAACCATTTACGAATGAATCTTATTAGATTGTAAACAATCGCTTTGTAATAACAAATGGCACGGGTCCGGCCTTTAGTCGGCACAGGCCCGGCATGTGTCGGCATAGGTCCGGCACGTCCAGGCAAGGGTCCAGCATCGATCCAAAAGTTGCCGGCATGGGTCGGCACATCTCGGCAAGGGTCCGGCATGGGTCCGAAAGTTGCCGACACAAGCTCAGATGTTGCCGACATGTGCCGGCACATACCAGCATGGGTTTGGCACGGGTCCTTCACGTGCCGGCACGGGCCCGAAAGTTGCCAACATCGTCCCATGGGTGAAAGAAATGCTTCTTACCTTCTTCCTTGGCTGCCTCTTTTGCAATTGCATCATTGGTGGAGTGCTTGTACCAGGTGAATAACTATCTTGTCCTGAAAGAACCAACTCAAAGGCTGAAGGATCACGACGGGTAGATGTATCAACCTTCAATGAAGTGCGGCCAAGTGAACCAGTCATCCTTTTGGCAGGTTCTTCAAGAGAAGTACTATCTGGGCTAGCAATCTCTCTCAATTTTCTTAACATCTGCAATTGCGAAGACGTATCTAGTTGTTTGAATTTCTAAGCAATTATATCCAACTCTAGTTCACAACTCAGCTTTATACTTTGCACTTTTTGTTGGAAATTATGTATTCTAGATATGAATCAAATTCATGAAAATATAGCAGGAGATATAATACAAAATTCCCAGATGCCAGATCCTTAGGAACATATTCATTAAATTACAAATAAAATCTAAAATATTAGATTTATTCATACCTGAGTCCTTTATCAATGTAGAAAAGGATGAAGTCGGTAAATCCTCTGCCATTAGCCGTCCACATGTCCGAGCCTCTAACGGTGATCCACGTAGAGAAGAGTGGATGAAGACCTTCAAGGTATGAAGATAACACTTAGGAGAGGGGTGCTAGCGCCTCTTGAATCCCCTTATAGAAATATCCAAAATAGAAGATATCTCCGAAGATCTAAAAGATCTAATCTTTTTCTTCTCACGTTCTACCTTCCTAGGAGGAAGGAACCATATTTATAGAGAGAGAGAAAGAAATATTTCAAGGGAGAAGAAGAGACCTCTTTTCATGGTAACGTCAAGAAAACAGAAGAGACCTCTTTTCATGGTAACATCATGGTAACGTTAATCCAAGGAAATAGAAGAAACTATCATTCTTATGGTAATATTAATCCAAGTGTCACAATCTCAGCCTTTGAAATTAAGAGTTGGTTATCTCATAACTACATGCCCCAATCTGTACGTGTTCATCATTGAACCGTAGAGATTCATCATGCCTCATCCCATGGACATGATTCCATCTTCACATGGCTGAGATTTTTCATCCATACCCAAACAATCAGAGCCATCCATCACATGGATCAAGTCATATTTGGGTATCCAACTATTTGTTCATCATATGCACAAATAATTTCTCCTTAACATTCCTTCTACTATATTGGATCATATCCATTATTATTTTATCTTCTTTAAATTGGGTCATACCCAATTATTTAATTGATCATCTTATCTGAATTTGTTGGCTCAGATGGCAACCCAAGAGGGCGGGGGTGAATTGGGTTCTTTAAAAAAAATTTAACCCTTTAAAAAATATTGGCTTTGAGATAGATGAAATTAAATGCAATGTGAATATGAAGCACAAACAAGGAGATAGAGATAGAGATAATCGAAGCACGGCAAACACAAAGATTTTATAGTGGTTCGGTGTATCCAACACCTACGTCCACTCCCAAGATTCACTTGGGTCCACACTATAATCCTCTTGATTACAGTCGAGTTGTTTTCCAAGATCACAACTCAAACTTGTTGTTTCCCAGGGATCACAACGAACCCAGCCGGTTTTCCGGGCTCACCAGCACAAAACCCTAAACTCAAGCTAATCTAGCTTGACCCGAGGTATACAACCTCCACTAGTTCAATCCCTTGATAGAACTAGCACAAACAAGAAGAATAGTATTTTTCAATAATACAAAGCTCCTCAAATGAGCAAATATTCAAAAATAAATGAATAGGGTTAGAAAAGCCTGTTTGAAGTAGATTGAATTTGAGATTTTCTTCTTTTCTTCTTTTCCTCTTCTCTTTGGAGATGTTGAATCAGCCTCAGCTTTGATTCGTTGCAAATGTTGCAGATGAGAAGTTGGAAAATCTTCAAAACAGAGCTTCTTCTTCCTTTTTGAGAATCCTCCGATTTTTCAAGTTTGAATGCCTTGGATTCCTCTTTGAGCTTTTTGGAGTGGAAGGATTTGAGTTTGAATACTTTTCTCTTGGATTTCAGGCTCAAGACTTCTCGGATTTTTGATTTGAATATTCTCTCTATTTTCGTTTTTCTTCTTGTTATTTTTCAAACGGGCGTTCTCCCTTTTTATAGATTTCTTTAATCCATTTTTGGGAAGAAACTAGCCGTTGGAGTGTACCTGAAAACAAAATATATCCGTTAGAAGTTAGGTAAAAAGGAAATATTACCGTTAGAGCTGATCTGGCATTTTAAAATTTCATCCCAGACAGGTTGGAGTCGGCTCCAACTTTTCAGGTGTCGGCTCCAAGTCGTTTATCCAAAAATAGAAAGTTCTGAGTTCGTCGAGGAGTCGGCTCCGAAAAAGTTAGGTGTCGGCTCGCCATCGTCAGGTGTCGGCTCCAAAAGACTGTGTGTCGGCTCCAAGATGCTAAAAAAATAAGCGTTCTGTCCCGCATCGGAGTCGGCTCCAGACACTGTAAGTGTCGACTCCGAAACTCTGGGTGTCGGCTCCGAAACTCTAGGTGTCGGCTCCGGACCGTATCAAAAATCAGAAGAATATTTGACTGGCCATGGGGTCGGCTCCAGATTTCTAGGTGTCGACTCCAGGTTCTGAAACTTTGAAACTTATGATTTGCAATTGATTCAAAACACGTTTCTTAATACCTTTATATCAATCAAATATTTTTAAGCCCTGAAACACTTATCAAATCTATTAGTAATCAAATAAATATACTCAATTCCTTTATTAATCATCAAAATCAATAATTGGGTCAACAATCTCCCCTTTTTGATGATTATAAAAACATTGAGTATATGCATAGTATTCTCAACTTAAAATTTTCAAGGAAGTGATCTTCACAAGTAGGCTCCCCCTGAATAAGGTAGCTCCCCCTATGAAGTTCAAATTATCAATTGTTCTTCCTTTGCTATACATATTTGATACTTAAGATTCATTTATATCAATTTTCACTTTTATATCAATGTTCACTTAAGCTTATTTATGTATTTTCAAACTAATTTGATACTAATCAATCAAATACTAATCAATGCATATATGACATACTTTCATTCAAATGCATATACGACATAACTTTCTCCCCCTTTTTTGTAATCAACAAAAAGATAAAGAGAAATTAAGTCAAAAGATAAAATTGATAGATCAAAAGATAATTTCATTTCATCAAAAGTCAAGTATTACAAAAAGAAATTTCATTACATCAAAATTTAAACTTTCATTACAACAAAATTACACTTTCATTTCAAACAAACATATCTCATTACATAAAAAAACTTTACTTCATTACAAGAAAATTACAGATTGTTTCTAATGATTCTTGTCAAATGATCCAAAATCTTTCCCATTCCATCACTTTGAGTAGCTACAAATTCTTTAACCTTCTATCAACAAAAGAGCAAGCAGTCATGATTTTATCTTGAAGCTCTGCATTGCACTTTGAATAGGTCTCAGAATCTCCACAGATATCTTTAAGTTCTTCAAATATATTCTTCAGATCATTACTTAAAGATCCAGCAGAAGAGCTAAGAGTTGATTCTATCTTGCTAATGCGATCATCTAGGGAATAAAGAGTTTCTTTAAGATTCATAAATTTATTATCAAACTCAGTCTTCAGTTCATCCTTCTGAGCAGCAAGTAAGTCTTTGAGTTGCTCCAATTGAAGGTCTGAAAATCCAACTGATGAAGTAGATGGCTGAACAGAGTTTGAGCAGGTGCAGGGGCCAGAACAGGACTCCTTGGCTGCGGAGAGGAAACCCTCACAGATGGACCAGCCTCACAAGGTCAGAAAGTCTAGGCTCAGGGCTCTCTCATCCAAGTTACCTTTCCTTTCCCATTGCCCATTCACCTTTACAAATCCCATCCTATGCAAAGTGGCCAGACTGTAGTAATCGGTGTGCCTGAGATTCTTGGATGGTTCATTCTCTAGAATCACTACTCCTTGGCTCCTGAATACCATAGTCAGAATCATGCCGTAAGGTAAGGACGACCTTCTTTTCCCTCCAGCCTCGGCCATATAGAATATCATCATAGCAGCTAAATTAATAGGTTGACCGGTCAATACACTGTCCATCACAACAATGTCCCGCTCAGAGACATACTCAAAACGACCGGTTTTGGGGAACAAAATCT
Organism: Calamus simplicifolius; assembly: GCA_900491605.1. Classification (NCBI taxonomy): domain Eukaryota; kingdom Viridiplantae; phylum Streptophyta; class Magnoliopsida; order Arecales; family Arecaceae; genus Calamus; species Calamus simplicifolius. The sequence goes on along the minus strand of UESW01004645.1, from coordinate 408,828 downwards.
ACTGCAAATGTTATGAAGTAATCTTAATTCCAAGGGCAATTGGTTAGCCCTAATCTCTTCAAATTCTGTAACCTCTCTCCTAACATCCTTCGACAAGCTGCTGATCTCTCACTGTGCATATCGGCTGCTAATCCGGTAATGGGGATGCTTAGGAGGTTTCCTAATTTTTGAAAAGTAAGATGAATCCGTTTACCTCTGACAGAGCTCACTAAACCACCATCACCTCTCGATAAATTGAAGTAAAATTCTTTTACTAGTGCTGGGTATGTAGGAACATCAAGAGAACAAACTTTATCCCAGCCTAATTCTTTGAGTTGTCTTCCAATCGAGAAACCTTCGGAATCAAAGAGCTCGAAGTCAACTTTTCTACCCATAGTTATTACCCTCCCTGCTAGGGTATCTACCTGAGGAAGAAGAGTTGGGATTGTCCGAAGCGGTGGAGGAATCCTCGCTTGGAGACGGCTCGCGGACGGGTCGCCTCACGGAGCATTTTTCGGTCACCACAGGCGCTCCAATCACTGAACCTCTTCTCTTAGGTGCCATTGGATCCTTAGGAAAGCTTGGGTAGAGAGGAATTAGAGATGGGGAGGCTTTGAGAGAGTTTTGGAAGAGTTTGGTAGAGGATTTGAGAAGATACGAAATGACGAGGTGTCGACTCTGCCCTAATAAAGTCGATTTGGGACCCCAGGTGTCGACTCCCGCAAAGTCGGGTGTCGACTCCAAATCGCTAACACAGTCAGCGCTCGAACTGGAGTCGGCTCCACTTATACGGGTGTCGGCTCCAAGGTCAGGGACCGAGAGCGACACAGACAAGGTGTCGACTCCTCATTCTGAGGTGTCGACTCCACTGACAGTTTCAGAGAAAAATAATTGAGATTCAAACATCTGAAACTTGTCAAAATAAATTCGATAAAATCTTGATAAAATTTTGGAGTATGAAGAATCAAGTTACTCAGATGACTAGATAATTTGTCCTTAAAATTATGAAAGGAATATCAAGAAATTAATAGAAATCTAGATAGTCATTCCTTAGTGTTTCAAAATCAATCCAAAGGGTCACATATCCCTAATTCACCTCTAAGATAACAAAATCTCTCTTCACTCAAGGGTTTTGTAAATATATCAGCTAATTGTTCTTCAGTATTAACATATTCAAGACAAATTTCATTATTAGCTACATGTTCTCTTATAAAGTGATATCTAATTTCAATGTGTTTTGTTCTTGAATGTTGAATTGGATTTTTAGTCAAATTTATTGCACTTGTGTTATCACATCTAATTGGAGTTTTATCAAGTGTTATGCCATAATCTTCAAGTTGTCTCTTAATCCAAAGGATTTGAGCACAGCAACTTCCAGCTGCAACATATTCTGCTTCAGCAGTAGATAATGCAACCGAATTTTGCTTTTTGCTAAACCAAGAGATTAAGTTACTTCCTAAGAATTGACATGCTCCACTTGTGCTTTTTCTATCTAATTTACATCCAGCATAGTCAGAGTCAGAATATGCAATCAAGTTTAATGTTGAGTCTCTAGAATACCATAAACCTACATTTTTAGTTCCACTTAAATATCTTAAAATTCTTTTTACAGCAATTAAGTGAGATTCCTTAGGTTCAGATTGAAATCTAGCGCATAGACATACAGCAAACATGATATCTGGTCTACTAGCTGTTAAGTAAAGAAGAGATCCGATCATACCTCTGTAATATTTTTGATCTACTTTCTTACCATCTTCATCTTTGTCCAGTTTGCATGAAGGACTCATAGGAGTTCCAAGTGGTTTGATTGACTCCATTCCAAACTTCTTGAGAAGTTCTTTTGTGTATTTGGCTTGATTGATGAAGATTCCTTCTTTGCTTTGCTTGATTTGAAGTCCTAGGAAGAAGTTGAGTTCTCCCATCATGCTCATTTCAAACTCACCCTGCATTAACTTAGCAAATTCTTGACATAACAAATTGTTAGTAGCACCGAATACAATATCATCAACATATATTTGTACTACTAATAAATCCTTGTCTTTTCTTTTCAAAAATAGTGTTTTATCAACATTTCCTCTTGTAAAATCATTTTCAATCAGAAATTTACTTAATCTTTCATACCAAGCTCTAGGTGCTTGTTTTAAACCATATAGTGCTTTGTGCAATTTAAAAACATGATTTGGAAATTCATGATCTTCAAAACCAGGAGGTTGTTCAACAAAAACTTCCTCATTTATAAATCCATTTAAAAATGCACTTTTAACATCCATTTGAAATAAATTGATATGCAAATGACATGCAAATGCAAGTAGTAATCTAATTGCTTCTAGTCTAGCTACAGGTGCAAAAGTTTCATCAAAATCAATTCCTTCTTCTTGATTATATCCTTTTGCAACTAATCTAGCTTTGTTTCTAATTACTATGCCATTTTCGTCTAATTTATTTCTAAATACCCATTTTGATCCTATAACAGAATGATCTTTAGGTCTATCTACAAGAGTCCAAACATTATTTCTAGTAAATTGATTTAATTCTTCTTGCATAGCTAACATCCAATTATTATCTTTTTCTGCTTCTTCAATAGTTTTAGGTTCAATTTGAGATACAAATGCAAGATGATTATTGATGTTTCTCATTGATGATCTAGTTCTTACTCCTTGAGATGGATCACCTATAATTAATTCTTTTGGATGATCATAGGCATATCTCCAATCTCTAGGAAGATCCATATCATTATGATTTGCATCAACAACATCAACACTAGGAGAATCATTATCTTTAGCTTCTTGTTCATGATCCGAAGATACATCTATATTCAATTTTTCAATGTCTCTTTCTAAAATGTTTGTATCTTCCTCATCATCAATCTTTCTGGAACTCGATGCTAAAGATTCATCAAAGATTATATGAATAGATTCTTCTACAATTAAGTTTCTCTTGTTAAATACTCTATAGGCTTTACTAGATGTTGAATATCCTAAGAAAATGCCTTCGTCAGATTTTGCATCAAATTTTCCTAGATTATCTTTACCATTATTATGAATGAAACATTTACAACCAAATGCATGAAAGTAACTTATGTTTGGTTTTCTATTATTCCATAGTTCATAAGGAGTTTTCTTAATGATTGGCCTAATTAAAGCTCTATTAAGAATGTAACATGCCGTGTTTATAGCTTCTGCCCAAAAGTATTTTGGTAAGTTGCTTTCACATAGCATGGTACGGGCCATGTCTTCTAAAGTTCTATTTTTTCTTTCAACTACTCCATTTTGTTGTGGTGTTCTGGGTGCTGAAAAATTATGATGAATGCCATTTTCTATGCAAAAGTTTTTAAATAAATGATTTTCAAATTCAGTGCCATGATCACTTCTTAGAGACACTATGGTGTTGTTTTTCTCATTTGTGACCTTCTTGAAGAATTTCAAAAATAATGGAAAGGTCTCATCCTTATGAGCTAAAAACAGTACCCAAGTGTATCTAGAATAATCATCTACAATCACAAGACCATATTTCTTTCCTCCTAGACTTGTGGTTCTAGTAGGTCCAAAAAGATCCATGTGAAGTAGTTCAAGTGGCCTAGAAGTGGAAACAATATTTTTGGTTTTAAAAGAATTTCTAGTTTGTTTTCCAAATTGACATGCATCGCAAATTTTGTTATTTTCAAAGTCTAGTTGTGGAAGTCCTTTTACTAAATCCATTCTTATTAATTTTGAAATTAGGTGTGTGCTTGCATGACCTAATCTACGATGCCATAACCAACCAATCTCATTCATATTAGCATTATTAGCAACTAAGCAATGATTACTAGTAGACAAATTGTCTAAATCAATCAAGTATACATTGCCATTTCTATTTCCAACAAAAACAATGCTATTATCAATGGGATTAGAAACGGTGCAGACAGATGCTTCAAATGATACTTTAAAACCTTTATCACATAATTGGCTAATACTTATAAGATTATGTTTTAAACCATTGACATATAAAATATTTTCAATATATGTGGAGGGAGTTATTTGAATATTACCAAACCCCATGATTTGGCCTTTGCCATTGTCACCAAACGTAACAACTCCTCCTCTTTTGCTCTCAAGGGTGATGAATTGATCCTTGTCACCCGTCATGTGTCTTGAGCAGCCACTATCGAGATACCACTTTCGCTTTGATCTTTTGGCCGCAAGACACTCCTGCAAAAATAATTAAGTCTTATATTTAGGTACCCAAGCCTTCTTGGGTCCTTCATGGTTAGTAGCATAAAATATCGTTCCTTTGGGAACCCAAATTTTCTTGCTTTTACTACTTAATTTTTTGTTACTGTTTCTTGCATCACATTCATAGGATTTATGGCCTTTCTTGTTACAATAATGACATGTAACATTATCTCTATTTTGTTCTTTTCTAAAAAAGTTTTTGATAAATTTTTGTTTTATGTTAGGTCTATATCCTAATCCAGCCTTATCAAATATAGCTCTTTGATTACTCAATAATAAATTAAGTTTTTCAGAACTATAAGTAAATTTATCAATAATATTCTTATATTTATCAACTTCCTTCTTTAATTTATCATTTTCGTTGGAAATTGATTCTTTTTCTTTTGTCAAATTTTCTTTTTCAGATTTCAGCATCTTAGTCTCATTAGTAAGATTATCTTTTTCTTTAATTAGAATTGAATTATCATTTTTCAAAGATTTATATTTCTTTTTCAAAACTTTAAAATCATCTACTAGTTCATTAAAGCTTCAAATAATTCATCAAATGCAAACTCATCACTAGGGTTTTCGGAACTTACCTCGTTGTCGTCGTTTGCCATAAAGCAAATGTTTGCAACTTCTTTTTGTTCTTCCTCTGAAGAGGATTCATCGCTGTCACTCCAGTTGCAATATATGCTTTCTTCTTCTTCTTGTAAGTCTTCTTCAATTGAGGACAATCGTATCTGAAGTGCCCCGGTTTTTTACACTCATAGCATATCAAGGGGTCTTTCTCTTTGTCCTTGTCCTTTTCTTTTTCTTTTTCTCCTTCCATTTTAATTCCTGATTTCTTCTTGTGGAAGGGTCTCTTTCTTCTCATGAATTTTTTGAACTTCCTAGCTAGAAGAGCTGTCTCATCATCATCATCATCATTATCACTGCAGCTCTCCTCACTTTCTGCAGCCTTAAGAGCTATAGTCTTTTTCTTCTTAACATCTTCCTCTATGTGCTGCTTCATGGTTAGCTCATGGGTCATTAAGATCCAAGTAGCTCCTCCAAGGGTAAAGTGTTGAGGTCCTTGGCTTCTTGGATTGCTGTCACTTTTGCTTCCCAAGTCCTTGGTAGTGACCTAAGAATTTTGCGAACAAGTTCAGAGTTAGTATAGGTCTTGCCTAGACTTTTCAAACCATTTACAATATCGGTGAATCTAGTATACATGCATGCTATAGTTTCAGTTTGCTCCATGCTAAATAATTCATATTTATGAACAAGAATATTTATCTTAGATTCTTTAACTTGGTTTGTACCCTCATGGGTAACTTCTAATCTATCCCATATCTCTTTTGCAGAATTACATGTAGATATACGATTAAATTCGTTTGCATCTAAGGAACAATATAAGACATTCATGGCCTTAGCATTGAGCTGAGCCATTTTCCTATCATTATCATTCCAATCCCTTTCGGGCTTAGGAACAATAGAGCCATCAATAATGTGTGTGGGTGTGCTAGGTCCATTAATTATAACACTCCACAATTCATAATCAGAAGCTTGAATGAATATCCTCATTCTTGCTTTCCAATATGAATAGTTGGAACCATTAAACAAGGGAGGTCTATTTGTAGAATGACCTTCGGCAAATGAAGATCCAACTTGAGCTGCCATTTGGATCTTTTGCTCTTGATCGTGTGATCAAATAAACAATGAGCACTAGCTCTGATACCAATTGTTGGCCCAGATGGCAACCCAAGAGGGGGGGTGAATTGGGTTCTTTAAAAAATTTAACCCTTTAAAAAATATTGGCTTGAGATAGATGAAATTAAATGCAATGTGAATATGAAGCACAAACAAGGAGATAGAGATAGAGATAATCGAAGCACGGCAAACACAAAGATTTTATAGTGGTTCGGTGTATCCAACACCTACGTCCACTCCCAAGATTCACTTGGGTCCACACTATAATCCTCTTGATTACAGTCGAGTTTTTCCAAGATCACAACTCAAACTTGTTGTTTCCCAGGGATCACAACGAACCCAGCCGGTTTTCCGGGCTCACCAGCACAAAACCCTAAACTCAAGCTAATCTAGCTTGACCCGAGGTATACAACCTCCACTAGTTCAATCCTCTTGATAGAACTAGCACAAACAAGAAGAATAGTATTTTTCAATAATACAAAGCTCCTCAAATGAGCAAATATTCAAAAATAAATGAATAGGGTTAGAAAAGCCTGTTTGAAGTAGATTGAATTTGAGCTTTTCTTCTTTTCTTCTTTTCCTCTTCTCTTTGGAGATGTTGAATCAGGCCTCAGCTTTGATTCGTTGCAAATGTTGCAGATGAGAAGTTGAAAATCTTTAAAACAGAGCTTCTTCTTCCTTTTTGAGAATCCTCCGATTTTTCAAGTTTGAATGCCTTGGATTCCTCTTTGAGCTTTTTGGAGTGGAAGGATTTGAGTTTGAATACTTTTCTCTTGGATTTCAGGCTCAAGACTTCTCGGATTTTTGATTTGAATATTCTCTCTATTTTTGTTTTTCCCTTCGTTGTTATTTTTCAAACGGGTGTTCTCCCTTTTTATAGATTTTCTTTAATCCATTTTTGGGAAGAAACTAGCCGTTGGAGTGTACCTGGAAATAAAATATATCCGTTAGAAGTTAGGTAAAAAGGAAATATTACCGTTAGAGCTGATCTGGCATTTTAAAATTTGTCCCAGACAGGTTGGAGTCGGCTCCAACTTTTCAGGTGTCGGCTCCAAGTCGTTTATCCAAAAATAGAAAGTTCTGAGTTCGTCGAGGAGTCGGCTCCGAAAAAGTTAGGTGTCGGCTCGCCATCGTCAGGTGTCGGCTCCAAAAGACTGTGTGTGTCGGCTCCAAGATGCTAAAAAAATAATCGTTCTGTCCCCGCATCGGAGTCGGCTCCAGACACTGTAAGTGTCGACTCCGAAACTCTGGGTGTCGGCTCCGAAACTCTAGGTGTCGGCTCCGGACCGTATCAAAAATTAGAAGAATATTTGACTGGCCATGGGGTTGGCTCCAGCATTTCTAGGTGTGGTTCTGAAACTTTGAAATTTATGATTTGCAATTGATTCAAAACACGTTTCTTAATACCTTTATATCGATCAAATATTTTTAAGTCCTAAAATACTTATCAAATCTATTAGTAATCAAATAAATATACTCAATTCCTTTATTAATCATCAAAATCAATAATTGGGTCAACAGATTTAAATCTAATTTAATTCTCATTTTAATTCATCCAAAATTCTTCTTAATGCGTGTGACCCATTAGGCCCTTTAACATGTTGGCAATAATCATGTCCTAATCATAGACCCTAGGAATGATTGGATAACTCTTTGTCCAAGCCAACAACATGATTGTAGATCATGAGAGGCCTCTAGCAAAGCATCATGACCACCCAACTGCTAAAGGTTTTGTTGACATGACCATCAACAACACCTATCCATGAACGGTTACCGTATGATCAAATCCTTTCGTCACATATCCCAGATCAATCAGTGGTATGGAATGTGTCAACCCTGTAATTGATCTTTGTTTACTTGATCTCAGGAAAAGTTGACTCTTATGAATTAGAACTTTAAAACCATTTCGAATTCCAACTCAACCTTGCAAGGATTTAACAATCAATTTAATCTATCAAGTGGCCGTGGGATATAACCCTTTCTATCAAGGGAGAAGAATCCTGTCTTGATCAAATACCATCTTCATGTGCTTCATGTCATACCCAACTGACACCATATTTGCCACCCATAGCTAGAGCGACGTTTGGATGTCGTCAAAGCATGACATTCCACACATGATATGCAATGAAGATCTCAAGTCAAAGGATCACTCACACCACTGTCATTAGAGATCAACCATCGCACTATATAGAATATCCATATGGATCTGTATGGGTCATCCCATGCATCGTTACAATAACGAGCATCCACACACCTATCCAAGTATCTTCATACTTCAACTTGCGAAATCAGCTGCTCACCCCAAGGGTGAGGATATGCAATGTATGCCAGTCTCACTTTGTTTAATGGTTTTCAGTCTTATCTACACATCGACTAGGAAAGTTTAAAGAATCGAACCATAATGTGCAATTTGAATCTCACAATTTGTAATCTCTATTACAAATTTCATATGCACGGTTCACATTCTTTTGGACTTTATCTCACAGATATATATCAAATAAAAGACATCTGGATAGATAAAGAAACCATTTTATTTGATTTGTATTCATAAAATATATAAAGCATTCAATCCAATTGAATCTAGGGCATACACTAACAATCTCTCACTTGCACTAGAGCCATTCACCCATGTATTTAATACCGAGTGACTTAACATGATTATCATGCTTCTGCTGCGGTAGGGCTTTAGTGAGTGGATCAGCTATATTATCCTTAGTGGGGATTCGTTCTATTTTTACATCATTTCTACCAATAATCTCTCTAATTACATGGTATCTCCTGAGTACATGTTTGGACCTCTGATGAGACCATGGCTCCTTAGCTTGCACAATAGCTCCATTATTGTCACAATACAAGTGTACTGGATCAGCAATGCTTGGAACCATACCAAGTTTGGTGATGAACTTTTTGATCCAAACTACTTCTTTGGCTGCATCTGATGCTGCTATGTACTTGGCTTCGATTGTAGAGTCGGCAGTCATCTCTTGCTTGGAACTCTTCCAGTTGACTGCACCGTCATTAAGTGTAAAGACATAGCCTGATTGAGATTTATAATCATCTTTATCAAACTGAAAACTAGAATCCGTATAACCCTGAACTATGAGTTTGGGTCCTCCATAAACCAAGAACATATCCTTAGTGCTTCGTAAGTACTTAAGGATATTCTTGACGGCCATCCAATGATTCTCACCAGGGTTTGCCTGGTATATCTACTAGTGATACTCAATGCATAAGAAACATTAGGTCTCATACATAGCGTCGCATACATGATGGATCTGATTGCTGAGGCATATGGAATCCTATTCATGTGCTCTCTCTCCATTTGAGTTTTAGGACTCATGTCCTTGGAGAGATGTATCCCATGCGATACCGGCAGGAATCCCTTCTTGGATTCCTTCATGTTAAACTGTTTTAGCACTTTATCTATGTACGTTGATTGGGACAATCCAAGAAACCTCCTAAATCTATCTCTATAGATCTTAATACCCAGTATGTAGGCTGCTTCTCTCAAATCTTTCATGGAGAACTTATTGGACAACCAATCCTTCACTTCTTGCAGCAAGGATACATTGTTTCTTATCAATAATATGTCATCTACATATAATATTAGGAAAACAATAACACTCCCACTAACCTTCTTGTACACACATGGATCATCCTCATTTTTGATAAAATCAAACTTTTTGATTGTTTCATCAAAATGGATGTTCCAACTTCTAGAGGCTTGCTCAAGTCTATAAATGAACCTTTGCAGCTTGCATACCTTTTGAGAATCTATGGACTCAAAACCCTCAGGTTGTGTCATATACACATCCTCCACTAAATCACCATTAGAAGGTGGTCTTGACATCCATTTTCCATATCTCATAATCATAATAGGCTGCAATCGCAAGCAAAATCTTTATGGACTTAAGCATGGCTACAGGAGAAAAGGTTGCATCAAAGTCAACACCTTGCCTTTGCTTGTAACCTTTTGCAACTAGCCTCGCCTTATAGGTAATCACATTACCATCCATGTCGGTCTTCTTCTTGAAGACCCGTTTGCACCCAATAGGTTTTATCCCTTTAGGTGGATCAACCAAAGTCCATACTTGGTTGTCGTACATGGAGTCCATTTCAGACTTCATGGCTTCAAGCCATCTCTTGTAGTCAATGTCACAAATTGCTTCCTCGTAGTTAGTAGGCTCATCATCTTCTATAAGAAATCTATATCTCTCAGGAATATGATGTGCTCTACTAGACCTACGTAGCTGATGTGTACTTGGAAGTACTTGTTGCTCCATCATTTCTGATAGAGGCTCACGTAAATGTTGCCTGAATGTGAGTTGAGTCTGCTGCTCAACTCCCACTGCATTTGGCATTTGCTCCATGTTATCTAATCGGCCTGTGTTAATTTATGGTTCTTGAGTTTCACTAATCTCAATATTTCTCCCATTGTCGTTTCTTAGAAAAATCTTATTCTCTAGAAAAAACCTTGAGACAAAAACCTTTTGCTCGAGTGTGTAGTAGAAGTAGTTTCCTTTTGTTTCTTTAGGATACCCCACAAAATTACACTTGTCGGATCTAGCTCCTAGCTTGTCCGACTCATTACACTTTACATAAGCATAGCAACACAAAATCCTTAGATGACTAAGGGTTGGTTTCTTTCCACACCATATCTTATAGGGAGTGGAACTGACTGACTTAGACGGAACTCGGTTTAGAGTGTATTCGGCTGTGTGTAGGGCATAACCCCAAAACATTTTTGAAAGATTTGCAAGGCTCATCATTGATCACACCATATCTAATAATGTGCGATTTTTTCTTTCTGATACACCATTATGCTGAGGATTTCTTTGAGAAAGAATCTCATTCTCCTTTAAATATTTTAAGAACTCATGGCTTAAGTGATAAACGCATAAATAATTATCATTAAACTTATTAATTAATAATTTAACGTACCTATTTTTATTTAATATTTTAATATTTTATATAATATTTTTGATAAAACCTTATCAGTTTAAAGAGCTCGATTTTAGGGATTTAATGATGCAAACGGCACTCAAATCGGAGTTAAGATGAGCCCGGAATTATTTTTATTTATTTATCTATTTAGCATGGATTTTAAAGCGAAGTCGGCAAATCAAGTGCCGACTTCCTCGTTTTTTCATCCCTCCTCTGTTTCCGCCGATTCTTCTCTAAATCCAATCTAATCGTTTCCTCCATTAATTAAGGAATAAATTAGATTGGAAGTTATAAAATTAGATGAATTAAATTCTGAATTTGAATTTTATTGAAGATTTCTTAAGATTTTCTCACTTGATTTCATCGCTTCCGCACGGCTCTGTTTTCTTAAACGATTCTTCTCCAAATCAATTTCTAACCGTTTCCTCCATTAATTAAGGAATAGATTAGATTGAAAGTTATCAAATTGAGTGAATTAAAATCCTCTAGAAGAAATTTGAATTTTATTGACGATTTATCAAGGATTTACTTCGTTGCTTCCACGTCTCTTTTTCTATTACAGAAATAGTTTCTTCTCCACGTCTTCTCAGCATCAAAGATTCTACAAATAACAGCAGCAGCCATCCATGGAGGGGGCATCGTAGGGAGGTCCATTCCAGCAGCTGTCCGTGAGTTCTCTGTACGTCCGTGGAGCATGCAAGGCGTCCGTGGAAGGCTCTGTTCTTCTTCCAGCCGTTCCGTGGAGACTCTGTTCGTGAAGGCCGTTATCTGTTCGTCCGTGGATTGGAGGGGGGCTCTCAGGCATTGCTCTGCATACCAGGAGACGATCGTGGCTTAGTTCATCCCAGTTTATTTTATTACTTTTGTTGCATGTTAGAAATTAAAACTCTTCTATGTTAGATTTTAATATGCACTTTTGAATATTATTGAAATAAAATTTTATACATGTTTAATTGTTATTAAATTATAATTAAGTGAAAATAATTTAGACTGATCTATTCCTAAAAGGACGGGCCGTGATCTACGGGTACGGGCCATGCTCTTATAAGATAGAGCATATCTTATTATTTTACACTATTAATTATCTACTTAGTTATATATTTAGTAAATTTATAAAATTATTTCAAGATAATCGCTAAAGTCCCATGTGGAATCGATCCCTTACTCTCGCTATTCTAATTAATAGTGAAATTAAGGTGTTTAAATCGTTGCGCTACGACACGCATCAGGCTTTTTTAGCGCCGTTACCGGGGACTTAAGTATGTTATTTTGAAAAAAAAAATTTAAAAAAAAATTAAAAAAAAAAAAAATTTTAAAAAATATAAAAATATATAAAAAAATTAGATTAATTTTCTCTTAAATTTTGAATAGTTATTGCTGCTTTATTTTATTTCCTTAATTGTTAGAATTGCATATTTTCTTTTTAACATAAAAAAAATAAAAAATTATTACTTTCTTTTTGCCACAAATCCAATTTTAACCTAATCAAATTTTCCTTTTAATTAACTTTAAAAAAAAAACTAAAAGAAAACCCTAAGACATCTTCCATAAAATATAATTAATTTAAAGAAAAAAAATAATATAAAAATAAAAATAAAATATATAAACAAAATAATTATTTTATAGATTGACTTAGGTGAATTTATTTTCTGCAAAACTCAAAATTCTTCCATTGACATCTCATAATTTATTAGGAAATTAGAAACTTAATTACAAAAATTAAAGAAAAAAATTAAAAAATAAATAACTATTTGCTTTAGAGGCATTGGTAGGGTGTATGCTTGGTCGCCGATCGTTGCAGCCCAACCTTGTACCCTTAGATCCTGAGATAGAAAGAACTATTAGAGCAAACAGACTCAGAATTATGGATCCTAATAACGAAAATAATCAACCAAGACAGCTGAAAGAGTAATTTACTCCTTCAAGGTATACCTACTCTTCCTGTATTCAAGTGCCTCCAGTAGAGGCTGCCCAATATGAAATTAAGTCAAGTGTAATCCAAATGTTACCATCTTTCTATGGACTTACAAATAAGGATCCCTACAAACACTTAGATGAATTCTTAGAAATTTGCTCAACTGTCAAAATTCAAAATTTCTCTGATGATGCACTTAGGCTTAAGTTATTCCCTTTTTCCCTAAAAGATAAAGCCAAGTATTGGTTAAATTCATTAGACACTGTTATAATTTCAACTTGGGATCATCTTCAGAGAGAATTTCTTAAGAAATATTTTCCTATAGGAAAAACGAATCAAATTAGAAAAGCCATAACAAGTTTTTCCAGACAGATGGAGAAATGTTCCATGAGACATGGGAGAGATTCAAAGAACTAATTAGAAAATGTCCACATCATGCTATACCCAAATGGCAACTGGTTCAGTGCTTTTATGATGGATTATCAGAAAAGCATAGGCAAATGGTTGATGCTTCGTGTGGTGGGACATTTATGTTAAAAAATGAACATGAGGCTTGGCAACTTTTTGAGACATTGAGTGAGAATTCATTACATCATATGTCAGTTGCTCGTTGAGACCCTCCCGTAGAACCTAAAAGAGGTGGAATATATGAAATAGGTCATTCTACAGATATCTATACTAAGGTAGATGAATTATCCCATAAACTTGATCGGATTCTACAAATTAGAAACAGCTCTTCTCCATCTACTCAATTACATGAGGTTTGCATAAATTGTTCGAGTCCAACCCATTCTATAGGTGAATGCTCAGCTGCATACCAATTTCCTGAACTTGTTCAAGAGCAAGCCCACCAAGCCCAAACCCGATTAGCTCCTAGAACAGGAAATGATCCGTTTTCAAATACTTACAATCCTGGCTGGCGAAATCATCCAAATTTTTCTTGGAAACCTCAACCTATAACCAATTCATCGATCAGACCTAATTACCAAGAAACCAATTTTAGAAACATGCTATACTCACAATATCCAAACATCCCACAACCTCCACCGAATAATCAGCCTACTTTTGAAGATAAAGTGTTACAAGCATTGAAAGGGCTAGAAATGAATACTCAAATCCTTCACTCACACACACAATCTATTGCAAAACTAGAAACTCAGATAGGTCAATTAGCCACAGCATTCAGTAAAAGGGAGGAGGGTAAGTTACCTAGTCAGCCTATCGATAACCCGAAAGGACAATTCATGGCTGAAGGTTCCAATAGTCCTGACAAATTTCCAGAACATGCTAAATCAGTCATGACTCTCAGAAGTGGAAAAGTATTAAACCCACCTGAACCAACCCAGAAATTAGAAGTGGCTAAACCAAAAGAGAGAAGAAATGAAAAATAAAAGGAATTCAATGATCAAGCAATCATACCTAAAGCCCCATTCCCTAGTGCTTTAGAATCTCCTTTGCCTTCAGATAAGAAGAATATAAAATGAATGAGATGCTTGAGTTATTTAAGCAAGTCCAAATAAACTTACCTCTTCTCGATGCTATCAAGCAAGTTCCAGCTTATGCTAAATTTTTAAAGGATCTATGCACACAAAAACGGAAAGCCAAGATACAAATTCCAAAAAAGATACATTTGACTGAGCAAGTTAGTTCAGTTGTTCAGCAAATAACCCCACCCAAACTAAAAGATCCTGGTACCCCGATTGTATCATGTGTCATAGGAAACTTCACAATCAAGAAAGCATTATTAGATTTGGGTGCGAGTGTAAACCTTCTCCTAAGTTCAGTATATGAATTATTCGGATTTAGAGAGTTGAAACCCACGACAGTAACACTACAATTGGCACTACAATTGGCAGATAGATCAGTCAAAGAACCTCGTGGAATATTGGAAGATGTGTTAGTAAAGGTGGATGAATTTTATTTTCCTGTCGACTTCCTTGTGTTGGATATGGAATCTAGTGGTAATCCTAACCAAATTCCCATCATCCTTGGAAGACCTTTTCTAGCTATTGCTAATGCATGCATAAATTGTAGAACATGTGTGATGGATGTATCTTTTGGAAACAAGAAGATGAGATTAAATATTTTTAATGCGTCCCAAGGACCACCTGTGTATGATTTAAATGAAGTAAATATGATAGAGGAAGTAGTGGATAAAAAATTCCAAAGTTTGATTGATTCGGATCCTTTACAAACATGTCTTACACATTTTGGAATAGATGACTTTGATATTGATGAGTATACCAAAGAGATAAACATGTTATTAGAACCACCTAAGTTTGACACCATCCCTCCATGGACTATAAAATATGAACCACTTCCAACTAAACCAAGTCCTTTAATACCATCCTTGGAAGAACCACCCCAACTAGAATTGAAACCTCTTCCAGATAACTTAAAATATTCATTCCTTGGACCCAATGATACCCTTCCAGTAATCATTGCATCTACCCTAACCTCTGAGCAAGAAGATAAATTGGTAGATGTACTTAAAGAACATAAAGAGGCGATTGGATGGACAATAGCTGATATTAAGGGAATTGACCCTTCCATTTGCATGCACCATATTCATAGTGAAATTGAAGCCAAACCACATAGAGACATGCAACGAAGGCTAAATCCAAACATGAGAGATGTTGTTAAGAAGGAAGTAGTAAAATGGCTTGATGCTGGTATCATTTATCCAATTTCAAATAGCCAATGGGTTAGTCCAATCCAAGTAGTACCTAAAAAATCAGGTATTACCGTGATTAAAAATGAAAAGGGCGAATCAATTCCTACTCGCACATCAACTAGTTGGAGAGTGTGTATAGATTATCAAAAGTTGAATGCCGTGACTAGGAAAGATCACTTCCCCTTGCCTTTTATCGATCAAATTCTAGAACGGCTAGTGGGACAAAGTTTCTTTTGTTTCTTAGATGGATATTCAGGATACAATCAAGTCCCAGTATTTCCTGCAGATCAAGAAAAGACCACCTTCACTTGTCCCTTTGGAACATTTGCCTTTAGACGAATGTCGTTTGGTCTTTGTAATGCACCAGCCACATTTCAACGATGTATGATGGCCATATTTTCTGATATGATTGGTCAATTTTTGGAAGTATTTATGGATGATTTTTCAGTCTTTGGTGCATCATTTGATAGCTGCCTCGAGAACTTGACTAAGGTACTAAAACGATGTATGGAAATGAATTTAGTCCTAAGTTGGGAGAAGAGCCATTTTATGGTTCGTGAGGGAATTGTGCTTGGACACATTGTTTCAGAGAGAGGTATTGAGGTTAATAAAGCCAAGGTTGAATTGATCTCAAATCTATCACCCCCAACCTCAGTTAAACAAGTACGATCTTTCCTTGGTCATGCTAGTTTTTATAGACGTTTCATTAAAGATTTCAGTAAAATTTCTCGACCATTGTGTAATTTGTTGACCAAGGATAGTTCTTTTAATTTTGATAAAGATTTTCTAACAGCCTATAACATCCTTCGAACTGCTTTGACCACTGCACCCATTATCAAGCCCCCATATTGGACCATACCTTTTGAAATCATGTGTGATGCTTCTGATTATGCTGTAGGAGCAGTTCTAGGATAGAAACTCAATCGAGAACCCCATGTAATTTATTATGCTAACAAAACTCTTTCAGATGCACAAATGAACTATACTACCCTTCGAACTGCTTTGACCACTGCACCCATTATCAAGCCCCCAGATTGGACCATACATTTTGAAATCATGTGTGATGCTTCTGATTATGCTGTAGGAGCAGTTCTAGGATAGAAACTCAATCGAGAACCCCATGTAATTTATTATGCTAACAAAACTCTTTCAGATGCACAAATGAACTATACTACCCCTGAAAAAGAATTACTAGCAGTTGTGTTTGCCCTAGAAAAGTTTAGATCATATATGTTAGGGTCTAAAGTTTTAGTTTATTCAGATCATGCAGCGTTGAGGCATCTTATATCAAAAAAGGATACAAAACCCAGACTAATTAGATGGATCCTACTCCTACAAGAATTTGATCTAGAAATCTTAGATAAGAAAGGTTCTGAAAATATGGTAGCAGATCATATCTCTAGGATCTTAGTGGAATAATAAAGAAATAATCAGAGATAAGTTTCCTGATGAGCAATTATTCTCAATTTCTCATAGCAGTCTTCCCTGGTTTGCCCACATTGTGAATTATTTGGCAACAGGAAAAGTACCTTCCCACAGGACAAAACAAGAAAAAGATAGATTTTTCTCACAAATCAAATATTACTTTTGGGAAGACCCTGAATTATTTAAGTACTGCTCGGATCAGGTGATTAGGCGATGTGTACCAGAGAGTGAGTTCAAAAGTATACTTAACTTTTGTCATTCTCTTGCCTATGGAGGACATTTTAGTGGAAAGAAAACTGCAGCAAAGGTATTGCAAAGTGGGTTTTATTGGCCAACTCTTTTTAAAGATGCACATAAATTTAGCCGTAATTGCCTCCAATGTCAACAAACAGGAAATATATCTCGAAAAGACATGATGCCCCTAAATCCTATCTTGGTTGTAGAAATTTTTGATGTATGGGGTATTGATTTTATGGGCTCATTTCCTTCCTCTTTTGGATTTGAATACATTCTAGTGGCAGTTGATTATGTGTCAAAATAGATTGAAGCCATGGCAACTCGAACTAATGACCATAAAGTGGTAATCAAGTTTATTCAGCATAATATCTTTAGTTTTGGATGCCCAAGGGCTATAATTAGTGATGGGGGTACACATTTCACGAATAGACACTTCGAAGGATTAATGAACAAATATGGAATTACTCATAAGGTAGCTACACCTTATCATCCCCAAACTAGTGGCCAAGTTGAAATATCAAATAGAGAAATTAAACATATCCTTGAGAAAACAGTGAGACCTGATAGGAAAGATTGGTCAGAACGTTTGGATGATGCATTATGGGCTTATCGTACTGCATTTAAAACTCCCATAGGAATGTCTCCTTATAGGCTCGTATTTGGAAAAGCCTGTCATTTACCTGTAGAATTAGAACACCGTGCATTTTGGGCTATCAAGCAATTTAATTATGATATGAAGAATGCAGTGCCAATAGAAAACTTCAATTGAATGAGTTAGAAGAACTACGAAATGAGGCATATGAGAGCTCAAAAATTTATAAAGAACGAACCAAGGCATATCATGACAAATTTATTAGTAGAAAAACTTTTGAACCAAATCAAAAAGTATGGCTTTATAATTCAAGATTACATCTTTTTCCTGGAAAACTCCGTTCACGATGGAATGGACCTTTTATAGTAACTCAAGTATTTCCCTATGGAGCTGTAGAGCTTAAAGACCCTAAGCAAGGAAATACATTCAAAGTAAATGGCCAGCGATTGAAACCATATATAGAAGAAATTAATGATGGAGAAATTGTTGAATCAATTGATCTTGTGAACCCAACACTATCATAATAAGTAGCACAGTCTGGCTGAAGACTTTAAACTTAGCGCTCTTGGGAGGCAACCCATTTTATTAGTTATTTTTAACTTTCTGTTCTTTTAGTGTGTTTTTTTTTAGTATGACTAGAGAAGAGCAACAGAAGCAGATTGAAAGAAGATGGCAACAATGAAACTTCCAACCTTCAAATACTCTATCAGGTAGTATCTTTCCTTAAAATTATTATTATTATTATTTTTCTTCCATTAGGGACAATGGAAATTAAGTTGGGGAGGAAGGAAAAAGAAAATAAATCATTGAGTAAAACTACAATCAGATGTGTTACCAAATTCTGTCTCGATTTGAAGTTAATCAAGCAGTCTATTAATGAATTAATGGTTAGATTATTATTAAGTAAACCTAATAAAAGGTAGGGTTTAGCCCAGAATAATTTTTAGAATAATTTCAGACCCTTCTGACCACTGATCTTAATAGTACAATCTACTTAATAAGGGTATGGGCGAAAATGTTATTCAAAAAAAAAAAAAAAAAAAAAAAGAGAAAAAAATCTCTCTTAAAGTTAATAGATTAGGTTCTTAGCATTTTTCATTGAGTAACCGGGCCCCGTCACCTAAGAAAGTAATGTTGTTCGCGTAAAAAGGTGAGAATGTAAAAGAACCTAAGTAGAGTCAGTCCTACCTAAAGCCTTTTTAACTCGAGTAAGTAAGTCCGAGGGGTATTTTATACCTAATGCCCTAAAACCAACTGGTTTGGGAGCCATTGGCCTAAAGCTCACTACAAGGGTTAATTAGAAAGCAAGGGGTTAGGACATTGCACTGACTTTACATATAAATAAATAAATAAAGAATCAAAATTACAAAAGACATTACACCCAACCCAAATTAAGTTAGAAGACTTAATCAGAGAAGTGAAAGTTGGTGAAGAAAGACTTTTATAAATTCTTATTGACTACACTTTATCACTAAAAATAAAAAAATAAAAATCCAATGAAGTACCTTCCTTATGATTTAAAAAAAATAATAATAATAAAATTTTAAAAAAAGAACTATAAGATAACTATCAATTCTTAGACTAACTTGGTACATATTTCTAAATTTATTATTTGCTCGAGGACGAGTAAGATTCAAGTTGGGGGGAGTGATAAACGCATAAATAATTATCATTAAACCTATTAATTAATAATTTAACGTACCTATTTTATTTAATATTTTAATATTTTATATAATATTTTTGATAAAACCTTATCAGTTTAAAGAGCTTGATTTTAGGGATTTAATGATGCAAACGGCACTCAAATCGGAGTTAAGATGAGCCCGGAATTGATTTTTCATTTATTTATCTATTTAGCATGGATTTTAAAGTGAAGTCGGCAAATCAAGTGCCGACTTCATCGTTTTTTCAGCCGCACTCCTCTGTTTCCGCCGATTCTTCTCTAAATCCAATCTAATCGTTTCCTCCATTAATTAAGGAATAAATTAGATTGGAAGTTATAAAATTAGATGAATTAAATTCTGAATTTGAATTTTATTGAAGATTTCTTAAGATTTTCTCACTTGATTTCATCGCTTCCGCACGGCTCTGTTTTCTTAAACGATTCTTCTCCAAATCAATTTCTAACTGTTTCCTCCATTAATTAAGGAATAGATTAGATTGAAAGTTATCAAATTGAGTGAATTAAAATCCTCTAGAAGAAATTTGAATTTTATTGACGATTTATCAAGGATTTGCTTCATTGCTTCCGCGTCTCTTTTTCTGTTACAGAAATAGTTTCTTCTCCGCATCTTCTCAGCGTCAAAGATTCTACAAATAGCAGTAGCAGCCATCCATGGAGGGGGCATCATGGGAGGTCCATTCCAGCAGTCGTCCGTGAGTTCTCTGTACGTCCGTGGAGCGTGCAAGGCGTCCGTGGAAGGCTCTGTTCTTCTTCCAGCCGTTCCGTGGAGACTCTGTTCGTGAAGGCCGTTATCTATTCGTCCGTGGATTGGAGGGGGGCTCTCAGGCATTGCTCTGCATACCAGGAGACGATCGTGGCTTGGTTCATCCCAATTTATTTTATTAATTTTTGTTGCATGTTAGAAATTAAAACTCTTCTATGTTAGATTTTAATATGCACTTTGAATATTATTGAAATAAAATTTTATACATGTTTAATTGTTATTAAATTATAATTAAGTAAAAATAATTTAGACTGATCTATTCCTAAAAGGGACGGGCCGTGATCTATGGGTACGGGCCGTGCTCTTATAAGATAGAGCATATCTTATTATTTTACACTATTAATTATCTACTTAGTTATATATTTAGTAAATTTATAAAATTATTTCAAGATAATCGCTAAAGTCCCTGTGGAATCGATCCCTTACTCTCGCTATTCTAATTAATAGTGAAATTAAGGTATTTAAATCGTTGCGCTACGACACGCATCATTAAGTATTCCCCACCTCGATATGATTGAAGTATCTTAATACTTTTGCCACTTTTTTTTCTGCCTCGGATCTGAATTCTTTGAACTTTTCAAAGGCTTCAGATTTGTGCTTCATCAGATATACATAACCATACCTGCTATGGTCATTTATAAATGTGATGAAGCAAGAAAAACCTTCAATTACCTGAATATTGATAGGACCACATGCATCCGAATGTACTAGTCCTAAACATTCAATTGCTCGCTCAGCCTTTTTAGTAAAGGATGACTTAGATATTTTGCCATGTAAGCACGACTCACATTCCTCAAACGATTCCCTATCGAATGAGCCCAAGTAGCCATCCTTATGTAACTTGGTTAAATGTATTTCCTTTACATGGCCTAAATGACAGTGCCATAGGAATGAGTTCTTAGAATTATTTGATTTTAATTTCTTAGTTTCTACATTGAGAATATGGCATTGTAAATTCAAAACATAAATTCCATTGAACATTTCAGCAAAACCAAAGAACATTTTATTTTTAAAAATTAAAATTTTTTATTTCTAATTTCAAATGTATATCCATCATTTACAAGACATGAAACAGAAATAATATTCTTTGTTATGTTTGGAACATAATAACAATTATTAAGCTCCATTACAAGCCCAGTAGGCAAAGACAAAGAATAAGATCCTATAGCTAAAGCAGCAACCTTTGCTCCATTTTTCATGCGCAGGACCACTTCATCTTTTTCCAGCTTTCTACTGCTTCTTATCATCTGCATATTAATACAAATATGAGATCCACAACCGGTATCCAATACCCAAGTGGAATAAGAAGTAATAGAAGAAAACATCTCAATCATAAATATACCTGATGTAGAAGTATTTGTATGTTTCTTTTCTTTCAGGCTAGCCAGATAAGCCTTGCAGTTTTTCTTTTAGTGCCCTTCCTTGCCACAGAAATGACACTTCCCCTTGGCTACTTTATTTTCTTAATTCCCTTATTGGTTTAGTCGCCTTGGCTTTTTGGACCTTATTCTTCTTTTGTCGCTTCTTATGAGCGCCAGAGGACTCCACGACCATAAACTACCCCTTTTCTTTCTTAATGTTGGGCTCGGCATTCGTTAGCATAGACGTCTCTAGCATGTTCATGTTGGGCTCAGCATTCGCGAGCTCAGGTAGAGACGTCTCTAGCATGTTCATATTGAAATTAAGAACAAACTATGAAAAGATGGGAGGTAATGACTGTAAACCAAGTCAATAGGTTCATGATCCATCACAAAATCCAATCATGCAACTTCTCAATCAGATTGATCATTTTCAGTACGTGGGCACCCACTGATGAATCCTCAGTCATTTTGCACTGAAACAGCTCTTTAGAAGTTTGAAACCTCTCATATCAAGACTGTGCACCAAACAACTCTTGCAAGTGCATCAAAATCTCCCGAGCATTCATATGCTTATGTTGTTTCTAAAGATCAGGTGACATCGAGGCTAACATCAAACATATGGCCATGTCTTCAGCATTTTATACCTGTTGTATGCCACATGAACCTCAGTCGGAGCATCCGTTGATGGGACCTCGGTGCAACCTCATCTAGGACAAAAAGAATTTTTTAGATCGAAGAATGATCCTTACATTCCCTTAGCCAATCAGAGAAGTTGAGTCCAGTCAATTTGTTGGATTCTAAAATATTCTTAAGGTTGATGTTTACACTCATGGTTTCTATGATAACCCACATAAAATTAGAACAAGTCAATTACTATGAATACTAATCACCAACTTAATATGGTAATTTTAGATTTTTAATTAAGTTGGTTTCTCCCACTATTTTATCAAGGTTAATACCCCTCTCTATTAATCTCAGAAATTGGCATTCAATTTCCTTAGTGGGCTAGGATCCTCATTTGAATTACCTTGACCTTGGCTTTGGCACAACAAATCTCGGTAAGCCAAATTTGGTAGATTATCATCAATCACATCTAATGTGACTCTTAGATCATTTAGGGGACATTACCTTATCAATCACATCCATATGTGATCACCCTAAAGTTTGCCTCTAGATTAGACTAACCCTGACTTTGGCCAATTATGCCAACTAATCTAGTTAAGTCAACCCATTGTTCCACAATCAACTTCTCATAAGTACACTCGACCTCGGCTTTGGTATGACAAATCTCAGACCTAATGATTTTGTATTATGTGAACAATGGAAGGCTTATGACTTAATATTCATGGAGAAATTTAGTGCATATAGGTCCCATCTACATCTATAACATTTGTACTATGCTAGGTTACATATCTTATATGTAGATTTTAGATTAATCTTTATTAACCTAAAAAATATCATAAGATCAAATCTTATGATTTGGGATTCCTGATCAAATTAGGATCCCTGACCACTATCTGATACAGAAACCCTAATCATGTGACCAGATATATTGCTTCTATCCTGATTAACCTTATTGATCTAATCATTAAGAGCTTTTCATAACAATGGCCAGATTAGCTGATCAATGGGGTCCTATTTAGCATACCCTTCGATTCCATTGAATGGGTTTTTCCAGGCAGCGAATGGATCAATTAAAAACCATGATCACACTTATCTTAGACACCAATGTATGTAAGCCTAATTGTTCAGACCAATATTGGGATCATAGGATCAAGCAAAGATGTGGTTAAGTCTAAGTTTCCTAAATCTTTATCATCTATTACATTTTATGATAACTATAGATAGTGATCTTGTTAGGGTATTATGATAAGAATTCTTAATTCAAATTTTAAATTTTCTTATCATTTAATTACATGTTATGACATATCGATTTTATATCCCATGTAAATCCTAATGTTTCTAATAAACCCTAATCATATTCTTGTCTTGATAAGATTTTATATTCAAAATATAAAATTTTAAATTCCATATGATTACATTTAATCACAATCTTATCTTGATCTAAATATCCAAACTAAGTTTTCAACGTTCATTATCATAAGAATATCAGATCTTATTCATATCAATAATCATGTTAAAATTAAATCCTAAACATGATTTCTAGGATTTCAGCATATAGTATCTATCATGCATAAATAATAATTACTATTTTAACATGACACATATATGATTAAATCTAATTAATTATTATTTATTATCATATAATAAATCTTTATCTCTAATATCACATATCGAAGTACTCTATTTTAACATGATAATGAACATGGATAAATCTAAATAATATTATTTATCATCAAATAATAAATATTTATTATATTTTAGATTTATTATCAATATATGAAAACTATTCATGATTTTAAGCATAATAAAAACTCATATTATCAATCATATTGACTCAAGTATCCTATCAGATTAATGAATCTATAGCCTAAGGTGGCTCTGATACCACTGTTGGGAATTATGTATTCTAGATATGAATCAAATTCATGAAAACATAGTAGAAGATATAATACAAAATTTCTAGATGCCCAGGATCCTTACGAACAGATTCATTAAATTACACTGTTGGGAATTATGTATTCTAGATATAAATCAAATTCATGAAAACATAGCAGAAGATATAATACAATATTCCTAGATGCACAGGATCCTTACGAACAGATTCATTAAATTACAAATAAAATCTAAAATATTAGATTTATTCATACCTGAGTCCTTTATCGATGTAGAAAAGAATGAAGCCGGTGAATCCTCTGCCACTAGCTGTTCATGTGTCCGGCCTCTAACGGTGATGCGAAGAAAAGTGGATGAAACCTTCAAGGTATGAAGATGAACTTAGGGAGAGAGGATGCCAGTGCCTCTTGAATCCCCTTATAGAAATATTCAAAACAGAAGATATCTCCGAAGATCTAAAAGATCTATCTTTTTCTTCTCACATTCTACCAAGGAACCATATAGAGAGGGAAGGGAGAAGAAGAGACTTTTCATGGTAATATCATGGTAACATTAATCCAAGGAAACAGAAGAGACCTCTTTTCATGGTAACGTGACGTTAATCCAAGGAAATAGAAGAAACTCCCATTCTCATGGTAATGTTAATTCAAGTGTCAAAATCTCAACCTTTGAAATTAGGAGTTAGTTACCTCATAACTACATGCCCCATTTTGTACGTGTTCATTATCGAACCGTAGAGATTTATCATGCCTCATCCCATGGGCATGATTCCATCTTCACATGGCTGAGATTTTTCATCCATACCCAAACAATCAGAGCCATCCATCACATGGATCAAGTCATATTTGGTATCCAATTATTTGTTCATTGTTGGCCCAGATGGCAACCCAAGAGGGGGGGGTGAATTGGCTTCTTAAAAAATTTAACCTTTGAAACGATTGGCTTTGAGATAAATAAAATGAAGTGCAAAGCAAATATTAATCACAAACAAAGAGATAGAGAGAGAGACAATCAAAGCACGGCAAACACAAAGATTTTATAGTGGTTCGGTGTATCCAACACCTACGTCCACTCCCAAGTTCCACTTGGGTCCACACTGTAATCAACTAGATTACAATCGAGTTGTTTTATAAGATCACAACTCAAAACTTGTTGTTTCCCAAGGATCACAATGAACCCAGCTGGTTTTCCGGCTCACCAGCACAAAACCCTAACACAACCTAATCTAGCTTGACCCGAGGTATACTACCTCCTCTAATTCAATCCCCCTGATTGAACTAGCAAAAACAAGAAAGAATAATGTTTACAATAACACACAGCTCCTTAAATGAGCAAATATTCAAAGTAAATAAACAAGTTTAGAAAAGCCTGATTTGAAGATGATTGGATTTGAGATTTTCTTCTTTTCCTCTTCTCTTTTGAGAT
>UESW01004645.1:224680-379045 GCA_900491605.1 Calamus simplicifolius | reverse complement strand
AAAAGCTTGCTTATACATGTGGAGAATAATATCAAACCAAGAATATATTGGTAGAACCAGATACAAAGTTAATCCATTGAATGCAGGGAGGTCAAGATCATGTAATGACGTTTGCAGATCAATGGACCAAATGCATTCAGAATTGAACATTACCTTAAAGCAATACAAATTCAGCCTTGGCAAAATACCAAAAGAGAAGAAACTGAGCGGTACAGCTGACCTTTTCTTTCTAATTTTCATATGGAATTTAGAATTGGAGTGAACTGTCTCTGGCATATATAGGTTGGCAAGAAGAGATTACTGAAGGCATCTAAGGAAGGAACTTAATATCAACTGTGATTAATATCAACTATGATAAAATCTAGAAATATTGCCCATTGTTTCACCCAAATGCTTGGTGAGGGCATATAATTGAACTAAGTAATACTATTAGTCATAACTTTATTTAGAGTTATTTAAAAACAGAAATAGCCAAACAACTATATCTTCAAGAGGTCTTAGATTTTTTTCTTTTTTCTTTTAACACGCTACCACCTGATTGCCAAGCTCATGTTGCAATGAAGTGGTAATAACAATAGATCTCCTTGCAAATATGAAAATACAGTAATGAAATTGATACTCACGCTTATTCCAAGACTATTTGAACATTGTGTAGTATTGTAAACAAACTGATTCTCATGAGTGCAAAGATTATTCTGTTTTACTAATGAAATGAAGACTTCAAGTACTGCAGTGTTCTACTAAACTTGCAGTGAACCAAAATGCTAGATTAAAAGATCCAATAATGATCTTGCATGAAGGACTAGTAAGTTTGTCCTTGCAAAGGAAAAAAGAAAAGAAAAGAAAGCAATACTTGAAAAATCACATAGATGCGTATGTGAAATTTTGACTACTTCAGATTCATATTCAATTTTTTAAACTATGTTCAAGCATTCTCATTTCTTTCTCTGCACTTTCCCTTTTAGGATATAATTCCTCCACAATAAAAATAGAAAATCATGTATAGTATTCAAACATTTTGGACCCAGAGCTAGGAAATAAAAGGAGCAAGCTGAGGTATTATTTGTATAAGCACCTGAAACACTAACAATAAGCTTACAATTGAGTCATAGATACAACAAAGAGACAAGTTGAAGAAGACAGGAAAATCTATAGCCAGCAAGCTGCATTGCCTGCAGAGTTGATCGGTATGTATCAAAGTGATGACCAAAGAGATATAACATTATTTTAGGCCCAGTCTTGACATAATGCAATCCTCTTGATTGGTACTGAGTTTTTAGCTAAGGCAACTCAATGCAAAACATGGGCCTTCCAAAGTACATGCTTGTCTTATATAGTTGAATATGATGTAAGAAAAAGATAACAAATGCAAATGCACCTGAGGAACTATATGCAACTATCTCAGATAAAAGCAAATGGACCATGATAATTTTAGGTGGCCAGCTAATAAGAAGACAGAAAAGCTGATATGAACAACATCAAATCAGTTGTCAGAACACTAATCAAGGTCCTTCACAGACCTCAAATACCACTTGAACCCTACGAACTGCAAGTTCCCAAAAATAACGTCAAACTGATAAAAATGATAAAGTAGACAATAGTCACTCAAAAACCTTGTTTTAAACAGATTCCTTTTCAATATGACAAATATGTTGTGACAAATAAGTATACTCATTTTATACCAAAAGCATTCTCCGTCGGGTAAGTAACTTAAGGATCATTAATTTTGTTTTACTTGGATACTTAGCTTTTAGACTCTTAGACACACTGAACACACAAATAAGATACTTATCACTCCAAAAGCAGAGCACCCTACTTTTGCCAATCCAAAGCATTGATAATCAGCAGATCATCTCATATTGCAGCATAAACAAAGACTCAAGAACTAGCATTTCACTCAACCATTCTGAGTATCAAGTGAGATTGATTACATAGCATCAAGGAAAGCATATATGACAGGTGTGTGCACATCCTAGAGCTAGAATTGACTTGCCAAATATAATGTAGCTTAGATCAGAAGTAAAATCCTGTGTTCACTGACAAAATACAGGAACTAAGAGACATTGCAATGGCTGAACCAATGAAAGGCAAGCACTTTTTCCTTGAAACAGATATAAAAGGGCCAGGACTAAAACTTGATAACACAGGGAAGGCAATTCTGACAATAAGTGTTTCAACTTTCAACAGTCTCAATGGTTACTTACTTTAATTGTCTTACCCAAAAATTAAATCATTGATCATATGGAAGAAAACTAGGATGCTCTGTTTCAGAATTTCTCCTTTTTGTGAGTTATGATAAATTTTAGGGTAAGGCTGCAGATGGGCTGGGTTTGGATGACCAATAATCCTATTTGATTACATATTGCTTGCTGCCCTTTTCACTTAAAAAAACTAAGGTTGTTACTAGTAAAGACGATGAAATCTTCATTGTACTGCAGTCACATGAAAGACTGGGCATAAAAAGCCCAATTCTAGACAGATAGCTTATCTTTTGAAAACCACAAAGGATAAAATCGTTAGGAAATGACCTTACCTCACCGAAGAGCCTCTGTTCTTTTTGAGAAGCTCCAGCACCTGCCAGAAGAAAAAAAAAAGGAAAAAGAAATAAAGAAATTGAGACCGAAAGAAAAAGAAAGACGGAGGCGGAGGACTTGAGCGGATGGCCGGGCGGCCCTGGCGGAGGGGAGTTGCGGTCCGGATGGAGGTTTGGGGATCTACGAAAGGGGATTAAGAGGGTTCAGAATACATTTTTACCTTGTTTGTTCTTCCCTAGGGTTTGAAATGCTTGGACGGAGAAGAGGGAAGCTCGACGGTCGCGGCTCGGACGGAAGAGAGCTTCGACGGAGAAGAGGGAGGAAGCTCGACGGAGAAGAGCTTCGACGGAGAAGAGCTTCGCGGCTCAGACGGAAGAGAGGACGGACGACGGAGAAGAGTAGGGAGCTCGACGGTCGTCGCGAGGGAAGAGAGGAAATGCCAAACGCGCGGGGAGAATTTTTTAATGAAATATGGGCGCTCGCGGTCGGTTGAAATTATTAAGGTTTAATTTTTTAATGAAAGTGGGGAACGATCGCGCTGCGGTCGCCGAACGGCCTGGCCTTTGACTCCGGATTTATTTTTTTCACGCTAATTAAATTAATGCGGTAGGTCCGATAACCAATATGTAGTGGCGAAGAACCTTTAATTCTTTCTCTCCACAATTATTGCCGGAAAGAGAGAGAGAGAGAGGCCATTATATATATATATATATATCTTGGTTATCCGACGGGCAAGTTAGGTTGCAGTTATATATCATCTCTCAACTAAACTTGAATTTATCTCACATTCTTGGGATGCAATTTAAGGGCTTTTGTTGGAGGTAAACATCATGAACCAGATGTTGATATTCTATTAGTTAATTAGTGGTGTTGGTCAAGCGTCAAAACGAACCATTTAGCCTAAAAAAAAATTAGGTTGCGGTTGGCTGTTGTCAAAATGTGCCGACAATTGTATTCTCTCGCATCTAGAAAAAAGCCATGCCGTGAGGCCGGTGGTGGAATTCTAACGCCTTCTTCTTTTGTCTTCTTCCTCTTCGTTTGCGGAAGTAGTAGTAGTAGTAGTAGTAGGGACTTAGGACTCGACTACCGTCATCTCATGCTCACTAATAACAACAACTAACTTTCTTTGCAAAATAAAATAAGTTCGGTTGGTCATTAAGACTCGTTTTCAATAGCCATACTAATTCACCTGCAAATTAAAGACAAGCAACAACAACCAATTCTATATATATATAAATGTAGCAAAGCTTAGATCTAGTCATTTTTTTTATCTTTATATTTACATAGTTCATAAATTTTAAAAATTAAAAATAAATAAATAAATGAAATGTGGCTTCAGAGTCCATGTGTGCATAAACAAGTTAGACTTAACATAGCCAAACCTCATATCTAACTAGTCTTTTCATCTTTGAATTCATATAAATTGTAAACCAACTTGCAAGCCAAGTACAAACACCAGGTAAAAAGAAGGTATGTCTTTTTAAATTTCAGCTTCCAGTGCTAAAATAACAGCAAATTTTTAAATTTTTCTAACAAAATGCGTCGCTAATGAGTTGCAAACTAGCGACGCATTTAGCTGCGTCGCTAAATAAATTATTTTTTAAAATATTTAATGGCTTCGTTAATCCGATCGGCGACGATCCGACGGTTGCGATCAATCGGATCCATGATCCCGATCGGCGATGATCAATCTGACGGTTGCGATCAATCCGATCGGCGACGATCCGATGGTTGCGATCAATCAAGGACTGCATGATCCCAAATATCGGCGATGACCGGTTTAAGGGTTTTAGGGTTTAAGGGTTTAAGGGTTTAAGGGTTAAGGGTTTAGGGTTTAGGGTTTAGGGTTTAGGGTTTAGGGTTGATTGATCGCAGTCGTTGATGATATGAACGTTGGACGGTTGAACGTTGATGAGGGACTGATCGAGATCAAACGATGACTTGGATGATCATGATTGATCGCAATTTAATTTAATTTTAATATATTAATTTAAAATTCTTTTATAATAAGAATATATTTATGATTTATATATATAATTTCTTTTTTACTTTTTATTTCCATGCAATTTAAAATAAATTTAATTTATCACAAGAATTCTGCACACCCCCTCCCTAACGCACCGCCCGATCCATTCTTCCCCCTCTCCCTGCTCCTTCCACGGCACCAGTAGAGCGGCGTCCCGGCGATCTCCTTCCTCGGCACCGAGCGGCGTCCCCGGCACCGGCAGCAACCAGCGGCGGTGAGTTTCCTAATTAAACCCACCGCCTCCGCCTCCCACGCCTCCGCCCCCCTCCCTCCCCTCCGGCCTCCTCCCTCACCTTTGCCTTCCTTGGCTCGCCTCCGCCCCCTCCATGATCCCTCCGGTCCCTTCATCCCCTCCGCCACCCTTCGGCAAGGCCTTCCTTATTTTTCATTAATGAGTTATTAATAATTTTTTTGATAAAAATAATCCCTAGAAAAATCCCTCGCAAAATTATTTTTTTAGAATTTTCTATAATAAATGGCTTATTTGATAAAAAAAATTGGATAAAACAATCCCTCGGAAAATCCCTCGGAAATTATAATTTCCGAGGGATTTTTCGAGGGATTTGTTTTCCATTAATGAGTTATTAATAAAATTTTTTGATGAAAAAAAATCACTCGGAATTCCCTCGGAAAATTCCCTCGGAAAATCCCTCGGAAATTTGATGAAAAAATTCCCTCGGAAAGTCCCTCGAAAATTAAATTTGCGAGGGATTTTCCGAGGGATTTGTTTCATCAAAAAATTTAATTAATAACGCATTAATGAAAAATAAATCCCTCGGAAAATCCCTCGCAAAGTTAATTTCCGAGGGATTTGCCGAGGGATTTATTTTATCAAATAATTTTTAACAAATAAGCCATCGATTATAGGAAATCCCTCGGAAAATCCCTCGGAAATTTTTTGATGAAAAAAATCCCTCGGAAAATCCCTCGGAAATTTGATGAAAAAAATCCCTCGGAAAATCCCTCGGAAATTATTAATTTCCGAGGGATTTCCGAGGGATTTTTTTCATCAAAAAATTTTATTAATAACGCATAAATCCCTCGGTAAATCCCTCGGAAATATAATTTGCGAGGGATTTTCCGAGGGATTTTTTTCATCAAATATTTTTAAAAAATAAGCCATTGATTATTGGAAATCCCTCGGCAAATCCCTCGAAAATTTGATGAAAAAATTCCCTCGGAAAGTCCCTCGGAAATTAAATTTGCGAGGGATTTTCCGAGGGATTTGTTTCATCAAATATTTTTTAAAAATAAGCCATTGATTATTGGAAATCCCTCGGAAAATCCCTCGGCAATTTGATGAAAAAATTCCCTCGGAAAGTCCCTCGGTAATTAAATTTGCGAGGGATTTTCCGAGGGATTTGTTTCATCAAAAAATTTAATTAATAACGCATTAATAAAAAATAAATCCATCAGAAAATCCCTCGGAAATTTAATTTCCGAGGGATGTTCCGAGGGAATTTTTTATCAAATAATTTTTAACAAATAAGCTATTGATTATAGGAAATCCCTCGGAAAATCCCTCGGAAATTTGATGAAATAAATCCCTCGAAAATCCCTCGGAAATTATTAATTCCGAGGGATTTTCCGAGGGATTTTTTCATCAAAAAATTTTATTAATAACTCATTAATTAAAAATAAATCCCTCGGAAAATCCCTCGCAAAGTTAATTTCTGAGGGATTTTCCGAGGGATTTATTTTATCAAATATTTTTTAACAAATAAGCCATCGATTATAGGAAATCCCTCGAAAAATCCCTCGGAAATTTGATGAAAAAAGCCCTCGGAAAATCCCTCGGAAATTAATAATTTCCGAGGGATGTTCCGAGGGATTTGTTTCATCAAAAAATTTTATTAATAATGCATAAATCCCTCGGTAAATCCCTCGGAAATTTAATTTGTGAGGGATTTTCCGAGGGATTTTTTTCATCAAATATTTTTTAAAAAATAAGCCATTGATTATTGGAAATCCCTCGGAAAATCCCTCGGAATATCCCTCGAAAAATTAAATTTGCGAAGGATTGTCCGAGGGATTTTTTTCATCAAAAAAATTTTATTAATAACTCATTAATGAAAAATAAATCTCTCGGAAAATCCCTCGGAAAATTAATTTCCGAGGGATTTTGCGAGGGATTATTTTTACCGGAATTGTTTTGCAAAGAACTCTTTTATGTTAGAAATATCCCTCGGAAAATCCCTCGCAAAATTATTTTGCGACGGATTTTCCGAGAAAATTTGTTTTGTCGAAAATTTTATATTTTATATTTTTTTGTCGGAAAATCCCTCGGAATTGCGAGGGATTTTTTCCCTCGGTAAAATCCCTCGGTAAATCACACTTTTCTAGTAGTGAACTAAGCAATGATTACTAGTAGACAAATTGTCTAAATCAATCAAGTATACATTGCCATTTCTATTTCCAGTAAAAATAATGCTATTATCAATGGGATTAGAAACAGTGTAGATAGAAGCTTCAAATCATACTTTAAAACCTTTATCACATAATTGACTAATACTAATTAGATTATGTTTTAAACCATTGACATATAAAACATTTTCAATATATATGGAGGGAGTTATTTGAATTTTACCAAACCCCATGATTTGGCCTTTGCCATTGTCACCAAACGTAACAACTCCTCCTCTTTTGCTTTCAAGGGTGATGAATTGATCCTTGTCACCCATCATGTGTCTTGAGCAGCCACTATCGAGATACCACTTTCGCTTTGCTCTTTTGGCCGCAAGACACTCCTGCAAAAATAATCAAGTCTTATATTTAGGTA
Organism: Calamus simplicifolius; assembly: GCA_900491605.1. Lineage (NCBI taxonomy): Eukaryota > Viridiplantae > Streptophyta > Magnoliopsida > Arecales > Arecaceae > Calamus > Calamus simplicifolius. Next base: position 371,706 of record UESW01004645.1, on the reverse strand, counting down.
CCCAAGCCTTCTTGGGTCCTTCATGGTTAGTACATAAAAAATTATTCCTTTGGGAACCCATATTTTCTTTCCTTTACTACTTAAATTCTTGTTACTATTTCTTGCCTTATATTCATAGGATTTATGGCCTTTCTTGTTACAATAATGACATGTAACATCATCTTTATTTGATTCTTTTCTGAAAAAATTTTTGACAAACTTTTGTTTTATGTTAGGCCTATATCCTAATCCAGCCTTATCAAATAGCTCTTGATTACTCAATAATAAATCAAGTTTTTCAGAACTATTAGTGAATTTATCAACAATATTTTTATATTTATCAACTTCCTTCTTAATTTATCATTTTCATTGGAGATTGATTCTCTTTCTTTTGTCAAATTATCATTTTCAGATTTCAGCATCTCAATCTCATGAGTAAGATTATCTTTTTCTTTAATGAGAATTGAATTATCATTTTTCAAAATTTGTATTTCTTTTTCAAGGCTTTAAAATCATCAACTAGTTCATTAAAATCTTCAAACAATTCATCAAATGCGAAATCATCACAAGGTTTTCAGAACTTAGCTCGTTGTCATCGTTGCCATAAAGCAAATGTTTGCAACTTCTTTTTGTTCTTCCTCTAAAGAGGATTCATCGTTGTCACTCTAAGTTGCAACATACGCCTTCTTTTTCTTCTTGTAGGCTTTCTTCAGTTGAAGACAGTTATATCTAAAATGCCCTGGTTTCTTACACTCATAACAAATTAAGGGCTCCTTTTCTTTTTTTTTTTTGTCCTTCTCTTTCTCCTTTTCTCCTTTCATTTTTGTTCCAGATTTCTTCTTGTGGAAGGGTCTCCTTCTTTGCATGAATTTCTTAAATTTTCTTGCAAAAAAAGCTGTCTCATCATTTTCCTCTTCTTCATCACTGCTGCTTATATCCTTTTCTGCAGCTTTGAGAGCGATTGTCTTCTTTTTCTTGACTTCCTCCTCTGATGTTGTTTCATTATTAGCTCATAGTCATCAAGGATCCAAATAGCTCTTCCAAAGGTAACACATTTAAGTCCTTTGCTTCTTGGATGGCAGTCACCTTCGCTTCCCATGATCTTGGAAGTGACCTAAGAATTTTACGCACAAGTTCAGAATTAGTATAGGTCTTACCTAGGCTTTTCAAACCATTACAATATCAATGAATCTTGTGTACATGCATGTGATGGTTTCAGTTTGTTCCATGCTAAACAATTCATATTTATGCACTAAAATATTAATCTTTGATTCTTTAACTTGATTTGTATCCTCATGGGTAACCTCTAATCTATCCTAAATTTCTTTCACGGAAATACATGTAGAAATTCGATTAAATTCATTTGCATCTAGTGAACAATATAAAACATTCATAGCCTTGGCATTAAGTTGTGCCAACTTTTTATCATGTTCATCTCATTCCGTTTTCGGCTTAGGAATCACCATGTTATCTACTCTAATTGTGGGTGTGTGTAGACCATTAATTATGATACCCCGTAAGTCATAGTCAAGTGCTTGAATAAAAATTTTCATCCTAGTTTTCCAATAACCATAATTAGTTCCATTAAACAAAGGAGGTCGATTAGTGGATTGACCTTCTAAGTAAGATGAACTAGCTTGAGCCGCCATTTGGATCTTTAGTTCTTGATCGTTAGACCAAATTCAAATGAGCACTTGCTCTGATACCAATTATTGGCCCAGATGGCAACCCAAGAGGGGGGGTGAATTGGGTTCTTAAAAAATTTAACCTTTGAAATGATTGGCTTTGAGATAAATAAAATTAAGTGCAAAGCGAATATTAATCACAAACAAAGAGATAGAGAGAGACAATCAAAGCATGGCAAACATAAAAATTTTATAGTGGTTCGGTGTATCCAACACCTACGTCCACTCCCAAGTTACACTTGGGTCCACACTATAATCAACTAGATTACAGCCGAGTTGTTTATAAGATCACAACTCAAAACTTGTTGTTTCCCAGGGATCACAACAAACCCAGCTGGTTTTCCGGGCTCACCAGCACAAAACCCTAACACAAGCTAATCTAGCTTGTCCCGAGGTATACTACCTCCACTAATTCAATCCCCCTGATTGAACTAGCAAAAATAAGAAAGAATAATGTTTACAATAACACACAGCTCCTTAAATGAGCAAATATTCAAAGTAAATAAACAAATTTAGAAAAGCCTGATTTGAAGATGATTGGATTTGAACTTTTCTTCTTTTCTTCTTTTCCTCTTCTCTTTTGAGATGTTGAATCAAGCCTCAGCTTCGATTCTTCACAGATGTTGCAGATGAGAAGTTGGTAAATCACAAAAACAGGGCTTTTTCTTCTTTTGGAAAATCCTCCGATTTTTTAAGTTGAACGCCTTGGATTTCTCTTTGAGCTTTTTGGAGCGGAAGAATTTGAACGTGGATTCTTTTCTCTTGATTTCTTGCTCAAGACCTCTCAGATTTTTTCAATATGATTTCTCTATATTTTTTGTTTTTTCTTCTTCTTTTTTTTCAAACGAACACTCTTCCCCCTTTTATAGATTCTGTTTAATCCATTTTTGGGTGTGAAACTAGTCGTTGGAATGTACCTGGAAAGTTTTTTCCATACATGAAATATAGCCGTTAGGGGTTAGGTAAAGAAAATATTACCGTTTGAGCTGATCTGGCAATTTAAAAATTCGTTCCTGACAGGTTGGAGTTGGCTCCAACTTTTCAGGTGTCGGCTCCAAGTCGTGTATCCAAAAATAGAAAGTTCTGAGCTCGTTGAGGAGTCGGCTCCGAAAAAGTAAAGTGTAGGCTCGCAATGTTAAGGTGTCGGCTCCAAAAGACTGTAAGTGTCGGCTCCAAGGTAGTCAAAAATTATGCGTTCTGTCCCCGTATCGGAGTCGGCTCCAGACACTATAAGTGTCGACTCCGAAACTCTGGGTGTCGGCTCCGAAACTCTGGGTGTCGGCTCCGAACCATATCAAAAATCAGAAAGACATTTGATTGGCCATGGGGTCGGCTCCAGACTTTCTAGGTGTCGACTCCAGGCTCTGAATTTTGAAACTTACCTTTGGCACTTGATTCAAAATACGTTTCTTGATGCCTTTTGATTAAACAAATATTTTTAAGCCCTGAAACACTTGTTAAATTTATTAGTAACACAATGAATATACTCAATTCCTTTATTAATCATCAAAATCAATAATTGGGTCAATATTCATCATATGCACAAATAATTTCTCCTTAACTTCCTTCTACTATAATAGATCATATCCGTTATTATTTTATCTTCTTTAAATTGGGTCTTACCCAATTATTTAATTGATCATCTTATCTGAATTAAATCTAATTTAATTCTTATTTTAATTCATCCAAAATTCTTCTTAATGCATATGACCCATTAGGCCCTTTAACATATTGGCAATATTTATGTCCTAATCAGACCCTAGGAATGATTGGACAACTCTGTGTCCAAGTCAACAATATGATTATAGATCATGAGAGGCCTCTAGCAAAGCATCATGACCACCCAATTGCTAAAGGTTTTGTTGACGTGACCATCAACAATACTTGTCCATGAACGGTTACCGTATGATCAAATCATTTCGTCATATATCCCAGATCAATCAGTGGTATAGAATGTGTCAACCCTGTAATTGATCTTTGTTTACTTGATCTCAGAAAAAAATGACTCATATGAATTAGAACTTCGAAACCATTTCGAACTCCAACTCAACCTTGCAAGGATTTAACAATCAATTTAATCCGTCAAGTGGTTATGGGATACAACCCTTTCTATCAAGGGAGACGAATCATGTCTTGATCAAACATCATCGTCAGGTGCTTCATGTCATACCCAACCGACACCATATTTGCCATCTATGGCTAGAGCAACGTTTGGATGTCGTCAAAGTATGACATTCCACACATGAGATGCAATAAAGATCTCAAGTCAAAGGATCACTCACACCACCATCATTAGAGATCAACCATCGACACTATATAGAATATCCATATGGGATCTCTGTACGGGTCATCCAATGCATCATTACAATAACGAGCATCCACACACCTATCCAAGTATCTTCATACTTTAGCTTATGAAATTAGCTGCTCACCCCAAGGGTGAGGATATGCAATGTGTGTGAGTCTCACGGTGTTCAATGGTGTCCAGTCCCATCTACACATCAACTAGGGAAGTTTAAAGAATCGAACCATAACGTGCAATTTAGATCTCATAATTTGTAATCTCTATTACAAATTTCATATGCATGATTCACATTCTTTTGGACTTTATCTTACAGACAAATATATTAAATAAAAGACATTTGGATAGATAAAGAAACCATTTTATTTGATTTGTATTCATAGAATGTATTCAGTATTCAATCCAATTGGATCTAGGGCATACACTAACACTTTTGAAGCAGGCATCATATCAAGCTTTCTCCAATGAGGATCTACGCAATCGAAGGGAATTGGCTGGCCTTCTATCCTAAACCGCACAATCTTGTGGGCGCATGGTAAACCATGTGTGCATTGAATAGCACACCCACAAACTAAATCATCAATCCTAACTGAATTGGCTCGGTTCGCTTGGGCGAGGATCTAATTTAATGTACTTAAGAAAATGAAACCTTGCAGTTCTTTGAATTCAGCATGCTTGAAATTGTGTTGCACGACCATCAAACTCTTCTCAAATGAGGCTTTAATGTTATTGTGCTACAACTCAATCAAACTATGTATTTTTGTCCAAGATGACTCAAAATTCCCTTGGCTTGATCCAAGCTATCTTTTCAGCCTTGCATGTGCATTTTCAGCCCAAAAAAAGTAAATAAAATTAAATAAAAGTGAGATAACAATTGCGCAATTAAATTATAAAGTTCTTAAATTTATCAATTCCTTATGATACCTATTAGTTGTCACATTCTCGTAGTGCCTACATGCATCTGTCCATGCTGCGAAAAATCTTTCCTTGTACTTGCTCAGCCAAGTATCTAACACATACCGTAAAGCATCTGGGTAGGTACTAAACTCTCTCTGGAGTGCACTCAGTGATTATTAAACTCATCTTCTGTGGTGGACAACACAAGTATATTCCAACTCATTATAAACTTATCACATTTCCCTTTGTTTCAAATAGCCTTTTGCACTGAGCCAAAACATTCCTACTAATATGCCATCTACATAACAAATATGTTGTCGTAGGAAATACCCTCTGAATTGCATTCAATAGAGCCAAGTCTCTATCTGTGACTATCACCTCAGGCAGACCATCAGCATCCATAACACTGCGCAATCTCTTTAATGCTCATATATAGTTATCTTGTCGCTCAGAGTCCATGTATACAAAAGCAATAGAAAATATCAGGTCAGTTGATGTAACCCCCACAATCTCCAAGAGAGGAAGACGATATCTATTCATCTTGTAAGTGCAATCCATTATCAACACACGAGGAAATACACGTAACAATTCTATACTGCCAGGGTGTACCCAAAACAAGTCACGCACAGCATCAGACTTAATACAATTCCTATGCCACTCAATGTATTTACACTCAGATAATTACCAAGAAGATGTTGCAACTGAGATCTCCCAACTATCTCTACAGCCTTGCACCTCTGCCGTGCATTGTAGATTATCTTCATTGTCATAACATTGAGGGCATCCCTTTGCTTCAAAGTAGATAATATGTCCTTAGGCCAAACCAAACTCTTTGACATCTCCACTAGCATTGTAGTCTCCTACTTAGATAATCGTTCTGCATATGAGTGCCCCTCGAGATGCTTTGCAACTGGATGATTGTGCACACCGCACATGACCATTAACATCTAATCATCTGCAGTGTCCAATTTCTTTCCTCTTAAGGCAAAAGGGCATCCACACTTCTTAGTGCCACTGGCCCTGGTCTTTGATTCATTTTCCTTTATGTGTTTACTTTGCAAGTACCACTCCTCTCACAAGAAAAAATAATTCTTGGTTTCTTAACATTGCTACCCATATTGGATTTTTTAATAATAACGATAAATCCATTCCTCCTCCCAACTTTCCGACACCAATTATTTCATCTCTACTTTTGAATATCTATAAAATAAATAGTTTTATATGAGTAGACAATTTTAAACATTGCTCAGTCAAATAATACTAAAATAATTGCAATCAAATTTTTCTTATCTCGTAAGTTGTAAATTCATTTGTGTAATCCATCACATAATCAGAGCCAATCATGCTGCATTCGGTCGAAGCATCGCCCTACACGATCAAATAATCATTTTAAACCCTAACCATAATTAACCCCAAAAAAACAGAGATGTTCGGCCCTGTGTGGCCAAAATAAACTTTCTGTTCGGCACACGAGGCCAAATTATTGGCATCTGTTGGGCCGAGTGTGGCCGAACAAATTTGAACTGTTTGGCTACACAGGACCAAACAACTCACAAACGGAAAAAAAAAAATTTGATTATGGGTTTATAAACCAACCTTTGGGACCGTAGAACCTTCCAAAATTGCTAGTTGCTTGTCCATTGCTCGATTATGGGTTGAAATCTCTTCAACCAAGCTTTAAATGATCGGATCCGAGGCTGTTTTGATCTAGAGTGAGGGAGGAGGGGGGAGGGGCAGGAGAGGGGGGAGGGGGGTCTGTTTTGACCTAGGGGGGCTACCGAGCAAATAAGAATATATTGGTCCAAATTTTTTAGGAGCAAATATGTCCTTTTTTTTTTTTTTTATAAGTGGTGGAGGGAGCCTACTGAGCAAAAAATAGCGGACCAAATAGAACTACCCCTTCTCAACGGCATACCTACTAAATCAATTGAGCTCACTAAAATAACCTTTTTGAATAATTACTGCTCTTATTCTAATTAAGTTATTCCATTCTATCCTGAACTTATTCTAGCTAAAATAGCAAGCCACCGAAACTCTCTTCCACTTTTCTGTTCTTCCTTCTCTTTTTCATTCCCTTTTTTCTTTCTTGTTCTTCTTCTTTTCTCTCTTCTTCTTCCTCTTTCTCTCTTACGCCCATACGGCAGCTCGCCGGACTCATCCTGCCCGGCTGTGCTGTGGATGCTAGTCGTCTTCTTCCTCCGGCAACTGGTCTGGTCGCCCACCAATTACGTACCACGGCCAGCCGCTGTCATTCGCGTTCCCTTCTTCTCCAGTGACAGTAGTCTGGATGCCTTCATGGAAGTCATAGTCTCGGTTGAATCTCCAGGAATGGCCGAGTCAAACATTGGCTGGGTCGTTCGCAGCTTCAACTGGTGGTTCCATGTCCTCCTTCCTCAGGGGCGTTGATCGACTGGAATCGTCTAACCTTGTCTTCTTCACCGAGCAGCCCCAAAACAGATATTAAAAAAAAAAAAAAAAAAACAGAGGCTCACTCCTCTCGCCACCTCCGCCGCCTACATCGCCTAACTGCATGATCCGCTTCATGCCTCATCGGGCTGCCTTGCGCCGGCGAAGTCGAAGCCACCAGAGCTCGACCGATCTCTGCTTAGGGTTCGCCCAAAAAAAAAAAATAGAAGATCACCTTTGGGCGTCCTTGGAACCCCTTCCTCGATTCCTCAACCGAGCAACAACAGGGGATCGGCTCTTCAATCTCCGGCTTCGTCTCTCACGACGGACGGCTTCATGGTTGCGGATGTCGATCACCGGTGGCCCGGCTCCCAATTAACCAATGCAATCTCCCTTTGCAGGAGATCAACAGCTGACAGTCGTGCCGCCATTCCAAGCAACTCCGCTTTCTCCTCTACGTTGCGCCCGCCCATCTCATCTCTTTCCTCGGTGAACGGAGGAAGGACGGGTCTTCTTCCATTGCATGCTCATCGTGCCCGGATAGGATAGTACCTGCCTTGCCTTGGTGGGACCAAAATGGCTACCATAAAGATGCATGCAGCCACTTGATGCTACTTAAAATAATAATAATAATAATAATAATAATAATAAGATCAGAAGAAATGGTTCGATTCATTGATCTACATCCATAGATAAAGATGTGCAGAAAATTTTATTATAAAAATATTTAAAGACCAAACTCTGTCTCATCTCAAACCTTATAATTGCAAATACTTTTCTTACTAGATAGATACTCTCTATTATAAATTTCTAGACCCACATACATTTTTGTAAGATTCATTTTTAAACTCTCACAATAACATTTTAAGTAACCCAAAATGAATTGAAAGTTAGGATCATACGGCTTAGAACTGAAGTTTTAATGAATGGTCAGAGAGGAAATTATCATGCGGAAGGCTACATTTGCCATTAATTTTGTGAAGGTTCTGTCTTCTCTTACCACATAAATCTTGTCGCAAGGTCGATCATTGTTTTTCTGATATCTCTAGCTGGTAGGGTCGCCTTCACCAGGATCACAACAGCGCGAAAGGAGGGATAGTGCGACACGTGGAGCACGATACGAAGAGCCCTTCCCGCCTTCTCACCCACTGCTCATGGAAGAAAACAACCGTCATTCATGGGAAGAAGAACAAAGATTATCGCTTTGGTGCAAATTGTTATTTAAGTAGGTTTGTTATGGTGGTTTGCATCGAAAATAATTGATTTTCAAAAAATCCTATCTAAAAAATTTTTAAAAAATTAAATTTAAAGATTAAAATACAAAAATTTAAATTAAAAGAAGATAAAAATCATGCTTCAACTGAGGCATGTTAAACACTGCCTTAAGGACTAGCTTTCGCTCTTTCATGTCCTCAAGGTCGATCCAAACCTCCTACCACGGTATGAGCATGATCGCATGGATGGAGGTACAAACCAATGACTCCTTCATATATCAAAAAAATAATAATAAACAAAAATATAATATAATAAAAAAGATGAGAGAATTCTCTTTCTAAGCAAGGCTTTCCAGACATATGCTTTCTTCTCATAGCATAATCTCCAAAAAAAAAAAAATTTTGAATAAAATTTAGGCTTGATGAAAATTCTCACAATAATGAATCCTTAAGCCTATTTATAGGCACAACCCATAAATGCCTTAAAGGTCAACAATACTTTTTATTTTCATTATAGCTGACTGATTTAAAATTTAGGCTTGATGCAAATCCTCACAATTCTCAAAATTCATCATCTAGTAATATTTTTATTGCAACCAACCGATTAACAATACTTTTTATTCTATTTAGATGCTCCATAATAGATCTACCATCCTTGCACTGTACTTTAAATTTACTAGTTTTCCTATAAGAAAAGCCTTGTTTCCTGCAACCTTCCTCTCATTTAAGTCTTCTAATTTCTTCTATAGGGTTTGTGTTGATGTTTCATCAGCAAAATAATGAAAAACACTGTCATCCATCCATTGCCTAATGTGGTCAATAACTTTGCGATCCAATTTCTTCTGTTCTTTAATTGTCATCTTCTCTGACTTGGCTTTTTCTTCTTCAACTAGTCCAAAAAGTTCTCTGCACCATAAGTAATCTCTTCTATCTTGGCTTTTCAAATCATCTAATTCTCTCCATTCAAACTAATCATATGAGTTCCCGTGCTTGCATCCATCTCAGTTCACACTGAGATTAAAGATAGAATCACCTAATGCCAGTATTAGGGCACCTACAGCCCCTTTTTAATTCGTATGTGCAACCAATGAATAATTAGATGAAAAACCCTTCTATGTGAGGGAAAAAACTACAAAAGCCAAACCAAGAAAATGTTCCACTATTTTGATCATGGGTTTAACAAAAAAAAAATTCCAACAATGATAGAGATCACCAAAAAATTATTTACTCACCCATATAGGTAGATTTCAAAGAATGGAACAAAAAACACCTAAATTAGGGCCAAGAAAACACCACTTAGGAGAAACAAAATTAGTATTAAACCGTTGAATGTAAAGAACACCTTACAAACAATTATCCTCTGAATATCACCTCGATAGGAGATTGTATGACTATGCAATCAAAAAATTGGTTGATGGTAAAAGACCTTTTATTTTTCTTCTCTCGGATATTTTTTTCTTTGGACTTCTGTTTCTCCTGATCTTTATTTTTTCAAAGGGTTACTTAACCCTATTATTTTATTGGGTCATAGGCCCACATGGAAGCAAAACCTAGCCCAACACCTTTAACCACAAATAACTCTCTAATTTAGACATATTGTGACATAATCTCTAATAATTTATAAGACAAAGTTAATTTAGATTATAATTACAACTGAAGAAAGCCCGGTTAATCTTATGTGTTCCACCTTTACTTCGGCTCCATTCCTTCTTCTGAGCATTATAGGAGGTTTTTAAAGTATAAGCTATGATTGAATAGAGTTGAGAACGAGCCAAAGCATTTAATCTTTATACCATTCAAATTATTAAAGTAGTGAGTGAGTTGTTGGCGAGCGCGGAATACCCCCAATATCACGGCTATAGCATATATGAGTAATACAAAAAACTTTTACCGTTCTAATATGAGTATAAGATCACCTTCAGATTTGAACTTTGGAACACTTTGATTCGATTACTCGATCTCAACCTTTTAGCCTTCCGCCGTATTTCCGAAAATACCTTCCTTCTCTCACAAGATGGTGGGATCTCTCGGCCGACCTAGGGTTTCTTGTTTTTCTTTTTCCTCAAAAACGTTAACCCTAGCAACCAAATGAGAGGGTATTTATAGGACTAAAAAGGGACCAATAGGCAAATATGAAAAGGACTTCCCACGTAATTAAATCTTCCAATCCTACCCTGGGGTTAGGATTCAATTACGTAAATTACAATTCATTCCACTAAAGAATTATAATTGTACTCCTAATCATATTCGAATTATATTTTCGAGCCTTTAATATTAAATACTTATTATCTCCCCACGTTAAGATTATAGATATCCATCAATTAAATTAATTACTGACAATATAATTTAATTGGCTTTTATTATCCTTGAGACTTATCCACTTAACTTATTTGATGTATCGGATTCAAAATCCACTTGCAAGATTTGATACAATCAAAACTTATAAGCTTTCTCAAGGGGATATCATCAATCCAAATTAACAGGACGTGGATTCCTTCAACTATTAATATTCACCATATATATAATGTTATTACCCAACCCACTGAGTTTATTGACTCATATAGAATCTCATTTTATGTGTAATCAAAGCAATAATCACTACATACACGTGTCTAGAAATAGAATTCGGATTAAGAGCATAAGTAATCATAATATTCATGAGTTTTAAATTATTTTATAAAGTCAGTATAAAATAATTAACTCAACTGGGTCCTGTTCAATATACACAAAGTGTACTAGCACAAATAGTTAGAATAAACCATTTTCCGTAGTCAAGACAGACCTACTAAAAATTGTGCTACAGTTCTACTGATGATGTATCCAATTCCATCTAAAACTGTGAACAATAAACTTGTATTTCAAAAGAACCGATGATTTATCTTCTGTGTGTAAGTCGTACTCTATACACTAGATCAAATACTCTTTGTAAATACTAGACACATGCACATATATAGTAAATGGCACACATTGCTCAAAATGAATTCTCATTAAAATGTAAAGACATAACAAAGCATATCTTTTAGTCTATATCTCTATCATGAGTTTCATAAGATGCTCATGCACTACACCAACACTGTCATAAGTGGTAGAAATTAGCAATCTCAAATAATTTCCCTTTCAGCTTTGTCAAAACTTAACAAAATTTTCTACCATCATCCTTGAAAAATTCCCTATCTCATCATAATGGGCCTTACCTATAGTAGAACATTATTAATGGCATTAGTGGGCTCATTAATTCTCAAGGCTTAATCCATATTCATGATAGCTAGCAAAATGATAAACAACTTAGCTTAGACCTTATAATTAGTACCAAAATATTTTGATGGCTAAAATAGCATTGCCATAGAAAATTACAAGATACTAAGGAAACAATGAAAAAATATATATTATGCAAGTAGAATCAGAATTATGTTACTCAAAAAATAAGTTTCCTAATTATTCAATTAACTAGGCTTTTAACTAGATTTATGAGCTCTTACGACATTACAATCTCACCTAAGGTTCCTAATTATTACAATCTCACCTAAGGTTCCTAATTATTATACGCAAATAAGATTCCTCCACAAGATAAAGCAAAATAATTAAAATAGCATATCTTAAAAGTCATTATTGAGGGGGTATACTAAACTTTTAAAGATATAATATTTAATTCTCTTTCTTTATCCAATCAAAATCTTACCAAATAATGACACATCGATAGGGTACATCTAACATCAGTATGGATTCTTAGTATCATAGCAATCTTTTTATTATTTTTATTATTATTATTAAATTTGTCATGCTTGATCTCACAATAGGCAAGTACTAACCAATAAAAAAATGTTCAACTAGGATCGATATAACATGCCCAATTGCTCATGCATTAAGTTTTGCACCATAATATATGTATTTTGCATAGATATCAATAATAAATTTGATAAGGTATTAAAAAAATTACAATATCTAAATCACATCAATGTGAGAGTGCACAAATAAATAATAAACTTCACAATACGGGAGAATATTATACCAAAATTTCATAAAATATAGTATTCAAAATTACATTAACAAGTTATGTAATATTTAATGAAATAATATTACAAAATTTAATTAATAAAAAAGCTTAATATATTGATCCGGGTGTATGAAGTCCTATAGGTCAAAGAAAATATTAGAACCTTAGCCCAATTAGTCCTAGGCTCAACCAAAATGTAGATCAATAATGCCACAAAATAGGGCATATCCCTACCACACCAACTACACATGAAGATACTAGAAGCAAAAATAGTAGGAAGAGCAAGTAAATAGCTAGCCATAGAAATAGGAAACTAGGGAAACTTATGATGACACATTATCAAAATAGATCCCTAGTTTCTTATTGACCATTTATCCATGGTGCTCTCATCTCTGCGAACCACTTGACTCAACTAAACTTTGGAACAGGCAAGCCAAGTACATAGCCATATTGAACTCAGAGATCTAAGCCCGTCATTCAACCTCCTAATGCCCCAGCTCAGGTTACATGCTCGTGTTACTGAGCTCAGTTGGAGTTAGAGTGTGCATGGATCGATTTGGTTAGTTTATTGATATTTTTAAAACCAAATCAAAATATATTAATTTCTTAAAATTAAAACCAAAATCGAACCAATTGTTTCACTAAATCAAACCAAACCATACCAAGAAATTTCATATGGATTTGGTTCGATTCATCAACTTACCTATGTCGACCTCTGCATCATCCTCCACCTTGGCAAGACCACCTTAGGTAGGTTCAAATTGGGTTCTTATCAATTGGACCGAATAGGTTCACTAATTTAGATTGAGTGGAGTTCGGTTATAACTTTGGCTCGATAAATTGATCCTAATCTAGATTTTGAGCTAGGTTGGGTTTATATTGATTCAAATCACTGGTCTTTGATGGTGGTAAAAAAGATTGATCTCTTCACTCAAAATCTATATAGCAAATACTTTAGCCTATACTTCACTCTGTCTACTTCTCTTTTTGATCTTGCTCTACTTGTTTTGCCTCAAAACTAGAAACCCCTTGTCGAATCTATTGTTGCAATCTACTCCTCAAACTATTCCACTCAACCAGCTCTCTCACAAGCAAGATTTGAAGCAAACTCTGATAAGTCATCAACTTATCAAGATACTGACATACCACCTTAGAAAGAAGGTGATTCTAATTATTTGAGCTCTAACAAAATGACCTATGGGTGTTAAGGGCCCGCCACTCTTCCTTCACACCACTTTAATGTATTTTAACATTCACTAATTTTCTTTCATCTACTATTGTTGTTGTTTCAAGTCTTCAAATGTGTTCATTATCTTTTTGAGGAAACAATATCCTCTAACCTTTTGGGTGAATATCAAATGAATGCTTCAAGTGTTCCTCCTGTTGAGGTGAACCATAAACTAAGGACATTTTGGTATCCTCCTGATGAAGTTTCCAAACTGTTGATTCATCAGCAACCTGATTGGCCATCTAGTATGACATTTTCTTCTTCTTCTTTTTTGATAACCATTTATGTCCATCATTACCAAAATAATTAATTAAGGCAAAGTTTTTAAGTAAATTCAAATATCACCCCTGATCAATTAGAACAACCTCAAAATCATGATATAATCATCTAAGATAACATCTCCCTAGCTTTGGAGACTAATTCACCCATACTTCCTAAGGGTCTAAAGTTTAAGTGTTGGTACCAACCTAGGTCATGACCCCTAATTCATAGCCCGTTCCAAAAACATCACAATATGGCCATACGTTTAAAGCAAACCCTAAGAGCATGCGAGGCCTTCTAAATCTCAACATGAACAATATAACAATAATCAAGATAATATCAATGAAAACTAAATTCATAAATCTCATAGTACCATCGCACATCATTAAACTAGTACATAAAGTTTGTATGTCAATTTGAATGTACATATCAAAATATCTACAACATCAAATGATATACTAAACTATAGGCTACTCTCGCTCCTGATGCCTAACTCTCAAATCTGATCTAGCAAATAGGCATTATTATCATCCTCTATAACATGGTAAAAGAGGGTAATGAGCTAAAAGCCCAATAAAAATTCTATAGGAAACATAGGTGTTTTCTCTCTCTCCAAATATCATAAATCAATGGAAAACACACACTTATACAGAATCTATCAAATTATGGATTAATAATCCTAAAAACAATAACTTAGAAAAATAAGGATCAAATAAGTTCTACTCTCTCAATAAAATAAAATAATATTCAATCTTTATGTGTACACATAACCCAAATATGAGATTAATCAAGGCTCTGATACCAATTAATAGAAAATCTAAATTTTTTAAATTAAGAGCACAATTGATAATATCTATATCATGAGTATATGTGCATATATAACATAAAATAAATCATACTGGGATTCATCATGATTTTATAACTACCCTCATTGCAAGATTTGATTAAAGTTTTTCATGTGTGTGTAGTAGGAGAAAAAACTTCCCCCTATCGTATAAGCAGTAAAAGTATTATAGCTCATTGGCCCACTATAATCTTTATAGAATGAGGATAGGAACATCTTTTGACAATCATTTTAATGTATGATCTATCCATTATGGACCACTTATTCATAAGACCTATATTTAATATAAGTCTATACTATTCTAAAGTGCATCAATTAGCCTAATAACATAAATGATGATCACAAACCATAATTGGTTTACACAAAAATACTCCATTAATCCAACATTTAATTAATTCAAGTTTTAAAAGAATAATGTTGGCCCCTAGATTAATTTTGATGATTCCAATACAATTATGATTAAGTTTATTATGAAAATTAAGATTAATGCAGGGATGTGCAAGTGTTGTACAGGTGAGCCTTATCAAGCAAAATTTTATTTGTTACATGGATGCTTATTTTCTCTTATCTTGAAAATAGCTAATTGATCCATTATTCCTTGGATGATTGCATGACTATGTGAGCTAGCTAGTTAGCTAGCTTATCCTTCCTTTTAGCTACCTGGACTTACATATTAGCTAACTATTTTTCCCTGTGTTTGTGCTGGCCGAACGGTTGAAGAAAACGGCTAGCTTGGGAGCTAACTTATTTCCTTCATTAGCTAACTTCCTCCTCTTGCTAGCTAGCTCTTTTCTTTGCACTATTAGCCTGGCTGAACCATGCTAAAAATAAGTTAGCTTGTGAGCTAGCTTACTCCCTCTACGAGTTAGCTGGATCTCTTTGGAAGCTAACTATTTTCTCTTGCAACAGGTTGGCCGAAAGTTTCTTGGAACGAGTTAGCTGTCTAGCTAACTTCTTCCCTCTCTTAGATATCTTGTTAGCCTCAAGAGCTAACTATTTTCATGCAGGAATTCTTCTTGGCCGAATGGACTTCGGTTTTAGTTAGCTGGAGAGCTAGCTACTCCTTTGGGCGGCACCATGAAATTCAAATCAGTTAGTTGGGAAGCTAACTCCTTTTTCTCTTGGGCGTGTGAATGATGGATTCAGTTAGCTAGGAAGCTAGCTACTTTTTATCATGATGCATTTAACTTTTTATCTAGTTAGCTAGAGAGCTAACTATTCTATTTTTTTCATCTCACCCAGCCGCATGAATTTAAATTTAGTTAGCTGAATAGCTAACTACTTTTTTCTTGATGCATGAAACTTTTATCTAGTTAGCTGAAGAGCTAACTACTTTAACAAATTCTCTCTTCCTAGACGCATGAATTTTGAATTGAGTTAACTGGAGAGCTAACTACTTTTTCCTGGCCTCATGTACTTTTGAAATAGTTAACTAGAAGCTAACTACTTTTCCTTTGTGGCAGATTTTTTTATCTCCAAGCCATGAGCATAATAGAAAGAGTTAGCTTGAAAGCTAACTACTTTATTTTTCTTTATGGCTGATTTTATTCTTCTTGCCGTGGAGTTTTTCAAACTAGCTAGCTGGATTGTATAACTAGTTTGGAGCCTCTTCTTCTTCCTTCTCCATGAGCCGAACGTCTTCAAAGGAGCTAGCTGGAAAATAAATTCTAGCCAACCACCACTCTGCACTCTTACATGCTTTCTCTCTCTCTAATTATATTTTCATTTTTATGATTACTGACTTTTGATCTTTTGGTGTTTGACAGAGATCTTTCTTCAAAGGATTAAATGCAATCAATGCTTAGGGAAATAAATTCAAATGGTTACATTTTTCTTCCGTTTTAATTTCCTCTTATTACCAATGTATCTAACTGACATTTTTCTTGGTTTAAATAGCTGAGATCAGAGGAACACAATAACGAATCTGAAAAAAAAAAGAGGAGAAAGAAATTAAGAAAGAGAGTGTTCATTGCATTTTTTTTTTGAAGTGTTGGAAAGCAAATTCTTGTGCATTGAAGTTGACAAATCTCAATCACTGCTCAAGTCGTCCAGATCCAGTAAAGCATTCAAAGCTTCAGCTACCTCAGAGATCCACATTCATTGCTAAAGATTTGCTTCAAATTTGTAAAGTATTCTTTAAATATTTGCTCAAGTTAGGAGCTATCTGTTATCTATTCTGAAATTTCTTGTAATAGGGTTAAGGATAATCCTAGATTGTTGATTGGCTTTCTTGTGCCGTTAAACAAGATGACTAGCTGGGTAAGGCTAGGGGTTTGGCTTTCTTGTGCCGTTAAACAAGAGGACTAGCCGGGTAAGGCTAGGGGTTTGGCTGCCTTGTGCCGTGAAACAAGAGAACTATAAACAAGAAGGCTAGGGGTTGTAATCGTTGTGATACGATTAGTGAAATTCTCAAAGGTTTTTTGGGGAGTGGACGTAGGAGCCGAGTTTGGCACCGAACCACTATAAACCCTCTTGTGTTTGTGATTGCTTATTCTATGTGATTTTGTTTCGTGCACTCCACTACACCGTTGTGAACTAATTTTTTAACTAGTGATTAAGCACATATCTGCGCTAGTCATTAATTTTAGAAACCCAATTCACCCCCCTCTTGGGTTGCTACATCTGGGCAACAAATGGTATCAGAGCAGTGTGCTCTTGATTTCTATAGCTTTGAGAAGCTTGGAGTTAAAGATCAGTAGTAATCCAAATGGGATCTATGTTGACTGAAGGACAATCAACAAATAGACCACCTTTGTTCAATGGAACAAATTACACATATTGGAAAGCACGAATGAAAATATTCATTCAAGCACTTGATTATGATTTATGGAGAATCATAATTAATGGACCACACACACCCACTGTTAAGATTGATAATATTGATATTGCAAAGCCTGAATTAGAATGGGATAAGCAAGATAAGAAATTAGCTCAATTAAACGCAAAAGCTCTGAATGTTCTTTATTGTTCTTTTGATGCAAATGAGTTTAACCGTATATCTACTTGCATGTCTGTTAAAGAGATTTGGGATAGACTTGAAGTCACCCATGAGGGTACTAATCAAGTCAAGGATTTCAAAATTAATATGCTTATTCATAAGTATGAATTATTTAAGATGGATTCAGCTAAAAATATTACTGATATGTTTATTAGATTTACTGATATCATTAATGGTTTGAAAAGTTTGAAAAAATCTTATGCTAACAGTGATCTTGTTAAAAAATATTAAGATCTTTACCTAGATCATGGGAAGCAAAAGTGACTGCTATACAAGAAGCAAAAGACCTCAATACTTTATCACTTAAAGAATTGGTCAGTTCTTTGATGACTCATGAACTCCAGCAACGACAACACAATGATGAAGATGAATCAAAGAAGAAAAGGACTATGGCATTAAGAGTGCTGCTCAAGATGAGGAAAGTGAGGAAGAAACCAGTGATAGTGAAAAAGATGATGAAATGGCACTTATCTCCAGAAAATTCAAGAAATTTATGAGGAGAAAGAAATTTGGAAAAAGAAAAATATTTACCAAAGAGATCATAGCAAAGAAAAGGAAAGAAGTGAACCTCCTATATGCTTTGAGTGCAAGAAGCCTCTGGACATATCAAACCGGAATGTCCACAATTGAAGAAAGGATTTAAGAAAATAAAGAAGAAAGCTATGTTGGCTACATGGAGAAGCAACAAGTTCAGAAGATGAAGAAAAGATTGAAGTCAATGTATGCTTCATGGCTGATGATAATGAGGTAAGTCCTAGTTTTCTAGATGACTTTACTTTCAATGAATTGCATGGTGCATTTATGAACTTATAGATGATTTTGTAAAATTAAGTTCAAAGAACAAAGATTTAAAAATGAAATTAAAGAACTTATTCTTGAAAAAGAAAGAATTTCAAATAAAAATGAATCATTATTAAAGGAAAACCAAGATTTGAAAAATGAAGTGAGTAAATTAAGACCAATTATTGATAAATTTACTTTGAGTTCAGAAAAGCTAGAAATGATATTAAATAGTCAAAGGGTTGTTTACAATAGAGCTGGTCTTGGATATAATCCTATTGAAAGACAAAAATTTCTGAAAAATATTTATGTGCATGCTGATGATTCAACTAAAATTACATGCTTTAAATGTGGTAAATTAGGACACAAAGCATATACTTGTCATACACACAAAGTTAAACAAATATGGGTTCCAAAAGGAACTATTTTAGCTAACCCAAAAGGACCCAAGAAAGCTTGGGTATCTAAGAGCAAAACTTAAAATTGTGTATGCATGTGTGTCTTGTTACCCGAGCAACTAAAAGATAATGATACTTGGATAGCGGGTGCTCAAGATACATGACGGGTGATGAATCTCAATTCATCACTTTGGAGGCAAAAGATGGAGGTGTTGTTACTTTTGGTGATAATGGCCAAGAAAAATTATTGGCATTGGAAAAATAGGTATCACACCTCATGCTTTTATTGATAATGTCTTACTTGTGAAAGGATTAAAACATAATTTACTAAGCATTAGTCAATTATGACAAAGGATTTAAAGTTACATTTGAAACATCTTTATGCATTGTTAAAAATCCTACAAATGAAAATATGAAATTTATTGGTCATAGGCATGGTAATGTATACATTGTTGATTTGAATGATTTAAATGATCAAAATGTTGATTTCCTAGTTGCTATGAATAATAAAATTGATAATGGTTGGTTATGGCATCGTAGGTTAGCTTATGCAAGCATGGATTTTATCTAAATTAATCAAAAAGGATTTAGTAAATGGTTTGCCAAAACTTACTTTTGAAAAAGATAAAATCTGTGATGCTTGTCAACTTGGAAAACAAACCCGAGTATCTTTTAAATCAAAAAAATATGATTTCAACCACTAGACCTTTGGAACTCTTGCATATGGATTTATTCGGTCCTACAAGAACAACTAGTCTAGGAGGAAAAGATATGGTTTTGTCGTGATTGATGATTTCTCTCGTTTTAGATGGGTTTTATTCTTAGCTAGTAAAGATGAAGCATTTCCGTCATTTCAAAAATTATTTAAAAGAATTATAAATGAAAAGAATTTTCTATTTTATCGATATGAAGTGATCATGGAAAAGAATTTGAAAATCAATATTTTAAAAAGTTTGTAATAAAAATGGAATTGAACATAATTTTTCTACACCCAGAACACCTCAACAAAATGGAGTAGTAGAAAGAAAGAACAGAACTTTAGAAGAAATGGCTCGTACCATGTTGTGTGAGAGTAATCTCCCAAAATACTTTTGGGCTGAAGCTATCAACACTGCATGTTATGTTTTAAATCATCATTAATCAGACCTGTTTTGAAAAAGACTCCGTATGAACTTTGGAAAGGAAGAAAACCTAACATCGGTTATTTTCATGTTTTTGAATGCCGCTATTTTGTTTTAAATAATGGAAAAACAAACCTTGATAAATTTGATGCTAAATCTGATGAAGGAATTTTTCTCGGTTATTCTTTACATAGTAGAGCTTTTAGAGTTTTTAACAAAAAGACTTTAGTAGTTGAAGAATCAATTATGTTATCTTTGATGAATCTAATGATCTTCCATTAAGAATAGAAAAGGTATAAATGATGCAGATGAAATTGAAGATCAACTCAAAGATATCACCTTGAAGGACAAGGAGGATTCAGAAACAAAGAGGTAAATGAAGAAAGCAACTAATCCACCTGAAGTCTCACAAGGTAATGATGATTTAGAAAGAGGATGGAGGTGTGTTCACAGTCACCCTAAAGATCAAATTATTGGTGAATTATCTCAAGGAATTAGGACGAGATCATTTAGAGATACTTATAATAACTTAGCCTTTGTTTCTAAAATTGAACCTAAATGCTATGATGAAGCTAAAAATGATGCTAATTAGATTGCAATGCATGAGGAACTTAATCAATTTGAAAGAAATAATGTATGGACTCTTATTGATAGACCTCATGATCATCAAATTATAGGAACTAAATGGGTTTTTAGAAATAAATTGATGAACATGGTAACATAATTAGAAATAAAGCAAGACTAGTAGCTAAGGGTTATAATCAAGAAGAAGGAATTGATTTTGATGAAACGTATGCCCCTGTTGCTAGATTAGAAGCTATCAGATTACTTCTTGTTGTTGCTTGCTTTATGAATTTAAACTATATCAAATGGATGTTAAAAGCGCTTTCCTAAATGGATACATTGCTGAAAAAGTTTTTGTGGAACAGCCACCCGGCTTTGAAAACCACTTGTTTCCAAACCACGTATTTAAATTAAACGAAGCTTTGTATGTTTGAAGCAAGCACCCGGGCTTGGTATGAGAGGTTAAGCAAATTCTTGATTAGTAATGACTTCATTCGAGAAATGTAGATACAACTCTATTTATTAAAAGACAAAATAATGATATTTTAATTATTCAAATCTATGTAGATGATATCATTTTTGGTGCCACTAATGATTCTTTATGCAAGGACTTTGCTAAGCTTATGCAGGGAGAGTTCGAGATGAGTATGATGGGAGAATTAAATTATTTTCTCGGACTTCAGATCAAACAAAGCAAAGATGGGATCTTCATAAGCCAATCCAAGTATATCAAGGAAATGATCAAAAAGTTTGGCATGGAGACATCTAAGAGTATCGGTACCCCTATGAGCTCATCTTGTAGACTTGAATCTTATAATTTGAAAAATCTGTTATTTAAAACTTTATAGAGGCATGATAGGATCTTTATTATACTTAACTGCTAGTAGACCTGATATCATGTTTAGTGTTTGCATGTGTGCCAGATATCAAGCTAATCCTAAAGAATCACTTGCTTGCTGTTAAAAGGATATTTAAATATTTAAATGGAACTAAAAATTTAGGACTTTGGTATGACAGACAATCTAGCATTGACTTAATAGGATACACCGACTCAGACTTTGCTGGATGTAAATTAGAAAAAAATCAACTAGTAGAACTTGCCAATTCCTAGGTGTTAACTTAATCTCATGGTTTAGCAAAAAGCAAACTTCAGTAATTTCTACGGCCGAGGCCGAATACATTGCAGCTGGAAGTTGCTGTGCTCAAATTTTATGGATTAAGCAGCAGCTAGAGGATTATGGTATCAAACAGAAAGGCATACCAATAAAATGTGATAACACTAGTGCAATTAATTTAACTAAGAATCCCATTCAACATTCAAGAACTAAATATAGAAATTAGACATCATTTCATTAGGGATCATGTTAATAATGGTGACATTGTACTAGAATTCTTATGTACTGAAAAACAACTTACAGATATTTTACTAAACCATTAGAAGAATCAAAATTTATGAAATTAGAAGGGAACTTGGAATGATTGATCCATCTATTTAATTAATTATGCTTGTGGTATTTGACTTTATAATTAAAAATCATGGTTAGCATGTGTTGCTTGACTAATCTTAATCTAATCAATCAAATCCTTTCATAAAATATCTTTTAAATTGTAATCATTACTTTCGTCTTTTAGTGTGTCAGTTAGCTGACTAGTTAACTGGCTTTGGCCATCTCCTACCATGAAATTTACTTCAACCGGCCACCTACCTTTTCTTGGATTTCTTTAAAGTAGCTAACTGACCAGGCAACCAACCAGCCACCTGATCAGTTAACCGCTTTAGATTTTATATAAAAGCCTCTTATCCCTCTTCTCTTCACACGTTTTCTCCAAGAAAACTTGTCTCCAACGGCTTCTTCTCCACGCCTTCTCCAAACCATCTCCACTCCTTCCTTCATTCTTCTTCTTCAAGCTTCAAATCCTTCCACATCTAGAAGAAAGGGAATGGCTCCAAAGAAGAAATCAACTCATTCAAGAGATGAGTCCTCCGATCTTTCAAAGAAGCCTTCTTCTTCTTCAAGATGTATCTTTCCAACCATTACCACTAGATCAATAGCAAATGGAAGGTTAGTAGATTTTAATTTCCTAGAACAAGAAGAGTTTAAGATAGGAAAACTACTCGCATCTCAAGGTTGGTCAAATCTATTATCCACTAAAAAGCCTATCTTTCCAAATTTAATACATGAATTTTATGAAAATATAAATTTTGGTGATGGAACCATAACCTCAATTTTCAAAAATGTTAAAATCCAATTTGATAGTGAAATGCTAGGTTCCGCCTTAGGTATTCCATCAAATGGCATTAGTAAACTTCCCAAGTGAAAGAAACTATAAAATTGCAACGATTTTAGGCTTAGAGGATGATGATGCTAATATAGTAAATCTTGATGCAAACATGTTATCTGTTGAAAATAGATTGCTACATAGCATCATTGCAAATATTTTGCCCCTCGTGCCGGATCGTTTAATGCTGTAACTGATAGATATATAGGTATAATGTTTGATATATTAGAAGAAACTCCTTTAAACTTTCTGAATTAATAATGATAATAATGAAAGAAGCTGTAGGTAGATATAAAGTGCATTACCATACGGGATGTTTCTCACCTATATGTTTGAATTTCACCATGGAAACTCTAAGGAGAAACGAGTGTAGCATTACGTCATACTGATGTATTTAATGCTCATTCCCTCCACCGTATGGATTATGCTAAACGAAATGGTACATGGACCAAAGTTAGGTCTAGAACTGGTGATAAACCTGCTCTTCAACCAACAAATTTAGTACCTTCAGATCCACCTCCACCTGCTTGTTCTCCTCCAAACTTCTTTAATTTTGATTTTATCAACCCAATCCATTCTTAGCTGGAATGACTGAACCAAATCCATTTTTAAATGAACATCCTAATGTACCCGAATCTTCAAATCGATATGGCAAGTCAACTTCTACTCTTCCTATCGTGCGAGTCTGTGAAGAATAGATTCAGCAGATTATCCATGATCTTTCCATTGCTCTATCGAGTCGGAGTACCAGTGACAGCAATTCATCTGTTAATGATTCACTATGGTACCCCATATCTCCTTAGTTTTTGAAACTCTTTCCCAATTAATTGTAACTCAAAAACAACTTGTCCATGATGTTAATGTTCTTAATGGCCGAGTGTTCCACCACAATGATTCTTTGATGGATTGTATTTTGAAAGAAATCGACCTATTGAAATCCAAGTTAAAAACTTTGAAACTAAAGCTGAATGGGTGACTTATCAAATGCGATCAAATGAAAGCCAAACGAAGGATGCATCGAATGCTTTTGATCACCTGAACGCATCTATCGTAAAGCTTAGCAGTCTCGTAGAAACCTACATTGATCTCTCTGCTGCCTCAGCTCCTGATGCATCGTTCTCTCATCCAAACCTATGGATGCCTCCTCCACAATAGTCAGATGATGTCCTGGACCGTCCAGTCGACCAGACGGATCCTCTCAGCAACTGAAAGTTATCTCTTCAGATGATGATGCATGACTTCATATTGTATTATGTTGGTTCTATCTTTTGTATGATGCTTGTAATATTTGTCCTATGAGTGATGAATGTTTAGGACAATGGTTTGTAATATTTATCTTATGCTTAACTTAACAATGTATTATGTTTGACTTAATATGAATATTGTATACATCTTATCTTCATGAATTATGCGTTGGATTATTGCATATTCCTTAAATCATCTTTTTGATCAATGACAAAAAGGGGAGAAGAATAATACATAAAATGAAATTATGGAGAGAGTCATGCACTCCATATATTCAGGAGGAGATTAATATGCTCAGGGGGAGATTACATTTTTTTTGCATGCTTAATGGTTTTATCATCATCAAAAAGGGGGAGATTGTTGGCCCCTAGATTGATTTTGATGATTCCAATACAATTATGATTAAGTTTATTATGGAAATTAAGATTAATGCAGGAATGTACAAGTGTTGTACAGGTGAGCCTTATCAAGCAAAATTTTATTTGTTACATGGATGCTTGTTTTCTCTTATCTTGAAAATAGCTAATTGATCCATTATTCCCTGGATGATTGCATGACTATGTGAGCTAGCTAGTTAGTTAGTTAGCTTATCCTTCCTTTTAGCTACCTGGACTTACATGTTAGCTAACTATTTTTACCTGTGTTTGTGCTGGCCGAACGGTTGAAGAAAACGGCTAGCTTGGGAGCTAGCTTATTTCCTTCATTAGCTAACTTCCTCCTCTTGCTAGCTAGCTCTTTTCTTTGCACTATTAGCCTGGCTGAACCATGCTAAAAATAAGTTAGATTATGAGCTAGCTTACTCCCTCTACGAGTTAGCTGGATCTCTTTGGAAGCTAACTATTTTCTCTTGCAACAGGCTGGCTGAAAGTTTCTTGGAATGAGTTAGCTGTCTAGCTAACTTCTTCCCTCTCTTAGATAGCTTGTTAGCCTCAAGAGCTAACTATTTTCATGCAGGAATTCTTCTTGGCCGAATGGACTTCAGTTTTAGCTAGCTGGAGAGCTAGCTACTCCTTTTGGCAGCACCATGAAATTCAAATCAAGTTAGTTGGGATGCAAACTCCTTTTTCTCTTGGGCGTGTGAATGATGGATTTAGTTAGCTAGGAAGCTAGCTACTTTTTATCATGATGCATTTAATTTTTTATCTAGTTAGCTAGAGAGCTAACTATTCTATTTTTTTCATCTCACCCAGCCGCATGAATTTAAATTCAGTTAGCTAAATAG
Organism: Calamus simplicifolius; assembly: GCA_900491605.1. NCBI lineage: Eukaryota > Viridiplantae > Streptophyta > Magnoliopsida > Arecales > Arecaceae > Calamus > Calamus simplicifolius. The sequence continues at coordinate 346,288 of UESW01004645.1, read as the reverse complement.
CTGTTGAGAAATTATTGAAACATAATTGCCCCAACTTTATTGATTTTGATGATTTCCAAAAGCCATGAGTACCTTAAAGAAAACAATGTATTTATTTATCAAAAACCTTGAGCTTATTCAAATTGAAAAGAATGAACTATCAATGGTTATATCAAATGAGTTTTGAATCTAGAAAAGAAGTTTCAAGTTCTATGCTTAAAAGGATTTCAAAAGGAATTTTTACACATTATAATTCAATCGATGAATTCTTGGAACATGTCTTGAATCCATGATAAACGTCATATTTAATGTATTCAAGTCAAATTTATATTTTAAATTTAATTGGGACAAGTTTTAAAGTCAATCAGAACATTTTTCTGATTTTTGTATCGGTCCCGAGCCGACTCAAGGTTTCCGAGTCGACTCCCCAAATTGCCTGATTTTCTCGAGTCGACCCTTGGTTTTCAAGAGTCGACCCCTGACTTCTTGCGAGCCGACTCCTGTCTGTGCGAGCCGACTCCGCTCAAACAACAGAACCCATGTTTTTGAGCACTTCTCGAGTCGACTCCCCATTTTCCTCGAGTCGACTCCCGACTTTCGGAGCCGACACTTCTGTTTTCGCGAGTCGACCCTTCAATGCTTAAAATGTTTCTATTTTTGGTAATCGACCTCGAGCCGACTCCCACAAAGCTCGAGTCGACTCCGCGAAATCTGGGCGCGATTTTTAACGATGACACATCAGCCCCAACGGTAAGATTTTTGAATAACGGCTATTTTTCCTTGTCTCTAACGGATATATTTTTGCAGATTCTATAAATAGAGGAGCTCTTTTCAAATCAAAACAACCAGAGAAATCAAAAAGAGAGAAAAGAATATCATTTGAAAAGAGGGAAAAACAGAGCATATTGGAAAAATCTTTAGCTCAAAGAGAGTGATTCAAAAGGAGTGAAATCCAAGAGAAGTTTCGTCTGCTCCTTTCATCATCCACAAAGTCAGAAGAAAATCCAAGTGCATTTCAAAGGTCAAATCGAGGATTTTCAAAAGAGAAAAAAGCTTCATCTCAACTCCAAAGTCTTCAACGGTCAAGAATCTAGCTGAGGCGTGATTCAACACTTCAGAGGAGTTAAAGAGAAGAAGGAGAAAGCCCAAGCATCTACCATCTGCAATATTATCAGGCTTTTCTAACCTTTTATTTTGTACTTCATTTGTATATTTGCTCAAGGGGAGCACTTATTGTTCAAACTTCTATTCTATTTGTTTGCTGATTCAATCAGTGGATTGAATCAGTGGAGGTTGGTATACCTCGTTACAAGCCGGAGTGCTTGTGTTGGGTTAGTTGTGAGCCCGAAAAACAACGTGTAGGGTTTTGTGCTGGTAAGCCCGAGTTAAAACCAGCTGGGTTCGTTGTGCACCCGGTAAAACAACAAGTTTGAGTTGTGAGCTTGGAAAACAACTCGGCTGTAATCTAGAGAGATTATAGTGTGGACCCAAGTGAATCTTGGGAGTGGACGTAGGTGTGGTTGCACCGAACCACTATAAAATTATCTTGTGTTTGCCGTGCTTATTTTCTCTATCTCTATCTCTCTTATTAACTGCTTGTTCATTGCTTATTAGTTAATTTCTCACTTGCACATCTTGCTAACTAATCAATTAAAGTTAAAAAGTCTTAAATTTTTAAGAACCCAATTCACCCCCCCCCTCTTGGGTTGCCATCTGGGCCAACAATTGGTATCAGAGCAAGTGCTCATTTAGAATTTGATCTCACGATCAGGGCTAAAGATCCATATGGCAACACAAATTGGTTCAAGTTTTGCTGAAGGTCATTCTACGAATAGACCTCCTTTATTTAATGGAACCAACTATTCATATTGGAAAGCTAGAATGAGAATATTCATTCAAGCTTCTGACTATGAATTGTGGGGAGTAATAATAAATGGACCTAGTACACCCACACACCTTATTGATGGCACTATTGTTCCTAAACCCGAAAGGGATTGGAATGATAATGATAGGAGAATGGCACAACTAAATGCTAAAGCCATTAATATTTTATATTGTTCCTTAGACTCAAATGAATTCAACCGAATCTCAACTTGTAATTCCGCAAAAGAAATTTGGGATAGGTTGGAAATTACTCATGAAGGAACAAACCAAGTAAAGGAATCAAAATAAATATTTTGGTTCATAAATATGAATTATTTACTATGGAACAAACTGAAACCATCACATGCATGTTCACTAGATTTACTGATATTGTGAATGGTTTGAAAAGTCTTGGTAGAATTTATACTAATGCTGATCTTGTGCGCAAAATTCTTAGGTCACTACCAAGATCGTGGGAAGCAAAAGTCACTGCCATCCAAGAAGCAAAGGACCTCAATGCACTACCTTTAGAGGAGCTTCTAGGATCCTTAATGACCCACGAGTTAACAATGAAGCAGCATGTTGAGGAGGAAACAAAAAGAAGAAAACCTTGCCCTCAAGACTGCAGAAATGGAAGAGAGCAGCAGTGAAAGAATGATGAAGATGATGAGAAACTGCTCTCTTGGCCAAAAAATTCAGAAGGTTTATGAGAAAAAGGCCCTTCCATAAAAAGAAATTTGGAGCAAGATTTGAAGGAGAAAAGGATAAGAAAAAGGACAAGGAGAAAGAAAAAGAAAAAGAGCCCTTAGTATGTTATGAGTGCAAAAAGCCAGGGCACTTTAAGTATGATTGTCCTTTGCTGAAAAAGGCCTACAAGAAAAAGAAGAAAGCATACATGGCAACATGGTCTGATGAATCTTCCTCGTCGGAAGAAGATGAGCAAAAGGAAGTTGCCAATATTTGCTTCATGGCCAACGACGACGACAACGACAATGAGGTAAGTTCTGAAAACTCAAATGATGATTTTACATTTGATGAAATGTTTGAGGCTTTCAATGAACTTATGATTGATTTTAAATCCTTAAAAAAGAAGTATAAGTTTTTGAAAAATGACAATATTAGTTTAGCTAAAAGTAAAAATGAATTAGCTTTAGAAGTTAAGAACTTAACTAATGAAAAAGAAGAACTTAGGAAAGAAAGAGATAATCTTAATCAAGAAAAAGATTTAAAATCTGAAACTAAAAACTCAACTAAAGATTTAAAAGATCAATAGAAACTTTAGCTTTAGATAAAGAACAGCAAGCTAAAGAAATTGACTCTCTTAAGAAAGATGTTAAAAAATATAAAGACATTGTTGAGAAATTCACTTTAAGTTCAACTAAACTTAACATGATCCTAGATAGTCAAAAAGCTGTTTTTGACAAAGCTGGTTTAGGATATAACACATTAAGAAACAAAATCTTAAAGAATATTTTTGTAAAAGCCAACCAAAGTAATATAACTTGTTTTAAATGTAATGAAAAAGGTCATAAATCATTTGAATGCAAAACGTTAAAAATAACAACAAGTTAAATATTAAAGCTAAGAAAATATGGGTTCCGAAAGGAACAATTTTTATTGCTGCTAACCATGAAGGACCCAAGAAAGCTTGGGTACCTAAGCATAAAGTTTAAATTATGTTGCAGGAATGTCTTGTAGCCAAAAGATCAAAGAAAAAGTGGTACCTTGATAGTGGCTGCTCAAGACATATGACGGGTGACAAAGATGAATTCATCACCCTGGAAGAAAAGAAAGGTGGAGTTGTGACGTTTGGCGATAACGGTAAAGGTCAAATTATGGGCCTTGGTAAAGTTCGCATAACTCCATCTATATTATTGATAATGTACTTTATGTTAATGGTTTGAAGCATAATCTAATTAGTATAAGCCAATTATGTGATAAAAACTTTAATGTTTCATTTAAATCTTCTTATGCACTGTAACTAATTCTATTGATGATAGCATTGTATTTACTGGTTATAGACATGGCAATGTTTACTTAGTTGACTTAGAAAAATTATCTTTGAGTGATCATTGCTTAATTGCTGACAATGCTAACATAAATGAAATTAGTTGGTTGTGGCATCGTAGATTAGGTCATGCAAGCACACACCTTATTTCAAAACTAATTAAAATGGATTTAGTTAAAGGATTACCTAAACTAGATTTTGAAAATAATAAAATATGTGATGCATGTCAATTTGGAAAACAAACTAGAAGTTCTTTTAAATCTAAAAACATTGTTTCAACTTCTAGGGCACTAGAGCTACTTCACATGGATCTTTTCGGACCAACTAGAACCACAAGTCTAGGAGGAAAGAAATATGGTCTAGTGATTGTAGATGATTATTCTAGATATACTTGGGTAATGTTTTTAGCTCACAAAGATGAGACTTTCTCGATATTCCTGAAATTCTTCAAGAAAGTCACAAATGAGAAAAACACTACTATAGTATCTCTAAGAAGTGATCATGGAACAGAATTTGAAAATCACTTATTTGAAAATTTCTGCACTGAAAATGGAATTAATCATAATTTTTCAGCCCCTAGGACTCCACAACAAAATGGTGTAGTTGAAAGAAAAATAGGACTCTAGAAGACATGGCCCGTACCATGCTATGTGAAAGCAACTTACCAAAGTATTTTTGGGCGGAAGCAATTAACACAGCATGTTACATCTTAAATAGAGCTTTAATAAGACCAATATTAAAGAAAACACCTTATGAATTATGGAATGAAAGAAAACCAAATATAAAATACTTTCATGCATTTGGATGTAAATGTTTCATTCATAATAATGGTAAAAACAACTTAGGAAAATTTGATGCTAAATCTGATGAAGGAATTTTTCTAGGTTATTCAACAACTAGTAAGGCATATAGAATCTTTAACAAGAAAACCTTAGTAGTTGAAGAATCCATTCATGTAGTTTTTGATGAATCTTTAGCAACTGGATCTGAAAAGATTGATGATGAGGAAGATACAAACATAATTGAAAAAGATCTTGAAAAACTTAATATTGAAGTATCTTCTGATCATGAACAAGAGGCTAAAGATGATGATTCACATAAGGACGATGATGTCAATATTGATCATAATGATGTAGATCTTCCAAGAGACTGGAGATATGCTCATAGTCATCCTAAGGAATTGATTATAGGCGATCCATCTCAAGGAATAAGGACTAGATCATACATGAGAAATATTAGTAATCATCTTGCATTTGTATCACAAATTGAACCTAAAACTATAGAAGAAGCTGAAAAAGATAATAATTGGATGTTAGCTATGCAAGAAGAACTAAATCAATTTACAAGAAATAATGTTTGGACCTTAGTTGAAAGACCTAAAAATCATTCAGTAATAGGATCAAAATGGATTTTAGAAATAAACTAGATGAAAATGGCATTGTAATTAGAAACAAAGCTAGATTGGTTGCTAAAGGATATAATCAAGAAGAAGGTATTGATTTTGATGAAACCTTTGCACCTGTAGCTAGATTAGAAGCCATTAGGCTATTACTTGCATTTGCATGTCATATGAACATTAACTTATTTCAAATGGATGTAAAAAGCGCATTTTTAAATGGATTTATTAATGAAGAAGTTTATGTAGAACAACCACCAGGTTTTGAAGATCACGAATTTTCAAATCACGTTTTTAAATTGCACAAAGCTTTATATGGTTTGAAACAAGCACCTAGAGCTTGGTATGATAGGTTAAGTAAATTCTTAATAGAAAATGATTTTACAAGAGGAAATGTTGATAAAACTTTGTTTTTGAAAAGAAAAGTAAAGATTTACTTGTAGTACAAATATACGTAGATGACATTATTTTTGGTGCTACTAACGATTCTCTTTGTCAAGAATTTGCAAAGTTGATGCAGGGAGAATTCGAGATGAGCATGATGGGAGAACTCAACTTCTTCCTTGGACTCCAGATCAAACAAAGCAAAGAGGGAATCTTTATCAACCAAACCAAATACACAAGAGAACTACTCAAAAAGTTTGGTATGGAAACAATGAAACCCCTCGGAACTCCAATGAGTCCTTCATGCAAGCTGGACAAAGATGAAGAAGGTAAAAAGGTTGATCAAAAGTATTATCGAGGTATAATCGGATCCCTTCTTTATTTAACAGCAAGTAGACCAGATATCATGTTTTCAGTATGTTTATGTGCTAGATTTCAATCTGAACCTAAAGAATCACATTTAATAGCTGTTAAAAGAATTTTAAGATATCTAAATGGAACTAAAAATGTAGGTTTATGGTATTCTAGAGACTCCACATTAAACCTAATTGCATATTCAGATTCTGATTATGCTGGATGTAAATTAGATAGAAAAAGCACAAGTGGTGCATGCCAATTCTTAGGTAGTAACTTAATCACATGGTTTAGCAAAAAGCAAAATTCAGTTGCATTATCAACTACTGAAGCTGAATATGTAGCAGCTGGAAGTTGCTGTGCGCAAATCCTATGGATTAAGCGACAACTTGAAGACTATGGTATCACACTTGATAAAACACCCATAAGATGTGATAACACTAGCGCAATCAACTTAACTAAAAATCCAATTCAACACTCAAGAACAAAACACATAGAAATTAGATATCATTTTATAAGGGAACATGTAGCTAATGATGAAATTTGTTTAGATTATGTAAACACTGAAGAACAATTAGCTGACATATTCACTAAACCTTTAAATGAAGAAAGATTTTGTTATCTTAGAGGAGAGTTAGGAATTTGTAATCCTTTTGAATAAATTTTGAAACCTCTAAGGAAATATATCTAGAATTCTTTCAAATTCTCAAAATCTTAAGGAAATTTTATCTAGAACTCATATCAATTTGATCTCTCAAAGTCCATGATTTTTAATCATACTCAAAGATCAAATTTGGACTTAATTCGGATTCTCTGAATCTTAATCTAATTTTTCTCTGAAATTTGTCCGGGAGCCGACTCGAGAGTATCGGAGTCGACTCGAGTTTCTGCTGAAACTCAGGAGTCGACCCCTCCTCTGAGCGAGTCGACTCGAGATCGTGTCCGTGCTCTGTGACTAGTCGCGAGCCGACTCCACACTTTGCGCGAGTCGACTCGACGTGGTCCCAGTCGATTTATTTAGGGCACGAGTCGACCCGACGGACATTTCATTCTTCCAAATCTTCCAAATCCTCTCCAAAACTTTCCCAAAACCCTCCAAACCTCAAATAACCTCTGATTAACCAATCCTTCAAGATCAATGGCACCCAAAACCCGAGGAGCAAGCTCGAGTGGCGCCGGTTTGAAGAGAAAGAGGACCGTCGACGACCCGTCCGCGAGCCGTCGGATTCTTCCTCTACCCCTTCTAGTGATCCTCCTGCTCCAGCTCCTACCCCTCAGGTAGATCTTCTAGCCAGTAGGATTGTACCACAGGAAGGAAGGTGATTTCGAATTGTTTGAGAATGAAGGATTCATCATTGGTAGACAACTAATTGAGATGGGATTTGAGTATATTTGTTCATTGGACTGTCCCACCTACCCTGCTTTGGTTAAAGAGTTTTACAAGAATTGTCTAGAGGAGATGATGGCTTGGTAGCAAGGTTAGAGGCATTGGTTGAACATTACATCCTCTATTCTATCTAGATTATTGAAATTACCCTTGTCTGGACCTCTACATTTGCCCCTGAAGATAGATCTCCAGCCCTCACTCTATTGAACCGAAATTTTGAAGGATTTGAAGAAGTCTTTGCTAGTCAACTGCCATTGGAATTAAGACTTCTCCACAACATTTGCAGCAGGATTTTATTTCCCAAGACAGGCCGGTTTGACTATGTTTCTGAGCGAGATATTTTTGTCATGGATGCTGTTGTTCTGGGAAGCCCATCAATCTACCTAGGATGATAATTTGGTATATTGCAGATTGTGGCGGGAAAAAGAAATCAGCTTACCCTATGGCATGGTTTTGACTAAATTATTTCTTAGCCAAGGGATTGTGTTCAGTGATTGTGAGCCAAAGAAGGAGTTAAGACATACAGATTATTATACTTTGGCTACATTCATCGCATGGGGTTTGTTAAGAAAAATGGAAGTTGGGAGAGAAAGAATGTTACTGAGGACAGAGACTAGATGCAGAGGCACCCAGACCTTCTTGAGACATTCATCTCCGAGCCTCCTCAGCTCATCTGTTCCAGAGTCTATTCCAGCTCCTGCTTCCTACCCCTGCTCCTACTGTTGCTCCTGCTCAGTCTTCTACAGTTTCATCTGGTAGTTTTTCTGATACTCAGTTAGATCAACTTCGATCTTATTCAAGTCTGAGTTAATGATCATGAAAAGAGATGAAAGAAGAATTTAATGAAAAGTATATGAACTTAAAAGAAGCCTTATATTCTCTCAGTGATCGAGTTGCATTGATTGAGTCTACTCTCAGTTCATCTTCCAGTTCCTTAAGTGAAAATTTAAAGAATATCTTTGGAGAACTTAAGGACATCTGCGGTGACTCGGAGACATACTCCCAATGCAACGCGAGCTTCAAGAAAAATTACATCTGCTTGTACTTTTGTTGATGAAAAACTCAAAGACTATGTTAGACTTCAATGTGAAGGGATGAAGCAATTGTAGATCACTTGAATAGAATTACTAGAAGAAATTTTTAAGTTTTCATGTAATCTCTTTTTGATGTAATCAAATTTACTTTCAATGCAATGACAAGTTTACATTTCATGTACTTTCATTTTGAAGTAATGAGAAAGTTTGATGCTTACTTTTGTCTATTTCAATTATAATATCCTTGAATACTTTGAATGATTATTTCAATTGATAAGTTAAATAGAAAAGATAAAGAATGTTATTGATCTTCCTAACCTTTTTGTTGATTACAAAAAAGGGGGAGAGTTTTTATTAATCGTATATGCAATTCAATCAAAGTTTAATTTTGAAACATAAGGGGAAGAGATAAATTGAATTTCATAAAGAAAAATTGCTTAAGTTTTAATTTTGAAAAATTTTGAATGATTTATAAAATTAAGGTTCATAGGGGGAGCTACCTCATTGAGGGGGAGCCTTTCCATGAACACAAAGTTGATTTTGGAATCACAAATTTTTTCAATTTATAATGCATATACTCAATGTTTTTGTCATCATCAAAAAGGGGGAGATTGTTGAGAAATTATTGAAACATAATTGCCCCAACTTTATTGATTTTGATGATTTCCAAAAGCCATGAGTACCTTAAAGAAAACAATGTGTTTATTTATCAAAAACCTTGAGCTTATTCAAATTGAAAGAATGAACTATCAATGGTTATATCAAATGAGTTTTGAATCTATTAGAAAAAGAAGTTTCAAGTTCTATGCTTAAAAGATTTCAAAAAGGAATTTTTACACATTATATTCAATCGATGAATTCTTGAACATGTCTTGAATCCATGATAAACGTCATATTTAATGTATTCAAGTCAAATTTATATTTTAAATTTAATTGGGACAAGTTTTAAAGTCAATCAGAACATTTTTCTGATTTTTGTATCGGTCCCGAGCCGACTCAAGGTTTCCGAGTCGACTCCCCAAATTGCCTGATTTTCTCGAGTCGACCCTTGGTTTTCAAGAGTCGACCCCTGAATTCTTGCGAGCCGACTCCTGTCTGTGCGAGCCGACTCCGCTCAAACAACAGAACCCATGTTTTTTGAGCACTTCTCGAGTCGACTCCCCATTTTCCTCGAGTCGACTCCCGACTTTCAGGAGCCGACACTTTGTTTTCGCGAGTCGACCCTTCAATGCTTAAAATGTTTCTATTTTGGTAATCGACCTCGAGCCGACTCCCACAAAGCTCGAGTCGACTCCGCGAAATCTGGGCGCGATTTTTAACGATGACACATCAGCCCCAACGGTAAGATTTTTGAATAACGGCTATTTTTCCTTGTCTCTAACGGATATATTTTTGCAGATTCTATAAATAGAGGAGCTCTTTTCAAATCAAAACAACCAGAGAAAATCAAAAAGAGAGAAAAGAATATCATTTGAAAAGAGGGAAAAACAGAGCATATTGGAAAAATCATTTAGCTCAAAGAGAGTGATTCAAAAGGAGTGAAATCCAAGAGAAAGTTTCGTCTGCTCCTTTCCATCAATCCACAAAGTCAGAAGAAAATCCAAGTGCATTTCAAAGGTCAAATCGAAGGATTTTCAAAAGAGGAAAAAGCTTCATCTCAACTCCAAAGTCTTCAACGGTCAAGAATCTAGCTGAGGCGTGATTCAACACTTCTAGAGGAGTTAAAGAGAAGAAGGGAGAAAGCCCAAGCATCTACCATCTGCAATATTATCAGGCTTTTCTAACCTATATTATTTTGTACTTCATTTGTATATTTGCTCAAGGGGAGCACTTATTGTTCAAACACTTCTATTCTATTTGTTTGCTGATTCAATCAGTGGATTGAATCAGTGGAGGTTGGTATACCTCGTTACAAGCCGGAGTGCTTGTGTTGGGTTAGTTGTGAGCCCAAAGAAAAACAACGTGTAGGGTTTTGTGCTGGTAAGCCCGAGTTAAAACCAGCTGGGTTCGTTGTGCACCCGGTAAAACAACAAGTTTGAGTTGTGAGCTTGGAAAACAACTCGGCTGTAATCTAGAGAGATTATAGTGTGGACCCAAGTGAATCTTGGGAGTGGACGTAGGTGCTGGTTGCGCCGAACCACTATAAAATTATCTTGTGTTTGCCGTGCCTTATTTTCTCTATCTCTATCTCTCTTATTAACTGCTTGTTCATTGCTTATTAGTTAATTTCTCACTTGCACATCTTGCTAACTAATCAATTAAAGTTAAAAAGTCTTAAATTTTTAAGAACCCAATTCACCCCCCCCCCCTCTTGGGTTGCCATCTGGGCCAACAATAGCTAACTACTTTTTCTCTTGATGCATGAAACTTTTTATCTAGTTAGCTGAAGAGCTAACTACTTTAACAAATTATCTCTTCCTGGCCGCATGAATTTTGAATTGAGTTAGCTGGAGAGCTTACTACTGTTTCCTAGCCTCATGCACTTTTGAAATAGTTAACTAAGAAACTAACTACTTTTCCTTTGTTGCAGATTTTTTTTATCTCCAAGCCGTGAGCATAATAGAAAGAGTTAGCTTGAAAGCTAACTACTTTATTTTTCTTTATGGCTGATTCTATTCTTCTTGCCGTGGAGTTTTTCAAACTAGCTAGCTGGATTGTATAGCTAGCTTGGAGCCTCTTCTTCTTCCTTCTCCATGAGCCGGACGTCTTCAAAGGAGCTAGCTTGAAAATAAATTTCCTGCCAACCACCACTCTGTACTCTTACATGCTCTCTCTCTCTTTAATTATATTTTCATTTTTATGATTACTAACTTTTGATCTTTTGGTGTTTGATAGTGATCTTTCTTCAAAGGATTAAATGCAATCAATACTTAGGGAAATAAATTCAAACGGTTACATTTTTCTCCCATTTTAATTTTCTCTTATTACCAATGTATCTAACGAACAATTTTCTTGGTTTAAATAGCTGAGATCAGAGGAACACAATGACGAATCTGAAAAAGAAAAAGAAGAGAAAGAAATCAAGAAAGAGAGTGTTCATTGCATATTTTTTTCGGAGTGTTGGAAAGCAAGTTCTTGTGTATTGAAGTTGACAAATCTCAATCACTGCTCAAGTCGTCCAGATCCGGTAAAGCATTCAAAGCTTCAGCTACCTCAGAGATCCACATTTATTGCTGAAGATTTGCTTCAAATTTGTAAAGTATTCTTTGAATATTTTCTCAAGTTAGGAGCTATATGTTATCTATTCTGAAATTTCTTGTAATAGGGTTAAGGATAACCCTGGATTGTTGGTTGGCTTCCTTGTGCCGTTAAAAAGAGGACTAGCTAGGTAAGGCTAGGAGTTTGGCTTCCTTGTGCCATTAAACAAAAGGACTAGCCGGGTAAGGCTAGGGGTTTGGCTACCTTGTGCCATGAAACAAGAGGACTAGCCGGAAGGCTAGGGGTTGTAATCGTTGTGATACGTTTAGTGATATTCCCGAAGGTTTTTTTGGGGAGTGGACGTAGGAGCCGAGTTTGGCACCGAACCACTATAAACCCTCTTGTGTTTGTGATTGTTTATTCTGTGTGATTTTGTTTCGTGCGCTCCACTACACAGCTGCGAACTAATTTTTTATCTAGTAATTAAGCACATATCTGCGCTAGTAATTAATTTTAGAAACCCAATCCTCTCCCCTCTTGGGTTGCTACATCTGGGCAACAAATAACTATGCTAATTTATATAATAAAAAAATTTTAACATATAAATTTAAAATAGAAGCAATCGCTTCCCTCCCTTGCCGTTCAAGTGCATTTTCCTATTAAGCCATTTTCAATACACTTCGTTCTACAACCTCTCCCATCCCATTTAATTTTTAACCTAGTTGACATGCTAATCAACTAAGTTTGCAAAGTCTCTAATGATTATATTAAAAGACTTGAGTCCAAATCTTCCCTTTGGTTAGAGGTATTTAGAAGAGAGTATTTTAAAGGAGTTTAAAAAAAAGAATAAATTTCTCCACCAATAACTATCGCACAATGCTTAAAATTGGTACAAAGGGACATGAAAAATTAATTAAAGAAATAAATATCACTAATAATTAAAATATCTTGATCAAGCCTAGGTGTTCAAAATTCTTTTTGACTTCATTCTTTTATATTCTCTTCATTGTTACTAATGATAATAAATGTTTTGACCAAAGACATGATACTTGCTTTTTCTTTAAAAAAAATTACTCTTTAAATTTTCATCATATATTTTACATTTCTCCTTTAGCGAATCTCATTTCTCTTATATTTTTTAAATAGAAAATTATTTCTAATTAAAATATTCTTTGTGGTGCATATAGAATTTTTATCTCTATTATTTTTTAATGTTTTGTTTCATTATTTTGATTCTATATTTTAAAATTATTATACTTTTCACTTTAAATATTTTTTTATAATGCTTTTTGCCAATCAACAATATTTATATTCTAGTTTTGGGTAAACTTTATTTTTGTCACATCTGATTTTAATACTCTCTTATTATAGCTTCTTTTTTTTATTTTTGATATTTTCTACCCTGCATTAACTAGAACTAGCTTCACGTTTTTATTTTTTATATAAATTCTTTTATATTTTTAACAACAATAATAATATTCTTATTTATTTTTTAATAAGATGTGCACTGATTTTATTTTTTCTTGTTTCATAAACCACATTGGATATTCCAAGTTTATTATGTTTTATATTTCATGTTTTTATCTTTTTTATATATTAATTAATTTCTTTATTTCGTTCCTGCTTTTTTTTTTTTTTTTGGTACAAGCGGGTGATCACACCAATCTAGGGTGAGTCAAACCCGAGATATCCGAATACAAAATATGAGACAGCATGAGAGGACAAGGGTCGCCGAGCATCCAACTCCAGAACCCTGAATGATAGGCCACCCTGGCAGCAATCCAATCAGCCGCCGAGTTGGCCTCCCTGTATATATGATGAATCTGGACGCTGGTAGCTCCCTGAAGGAGATAATGGATGTCGCTGATCAAAGGAATGGTCGGCAGGTGGACGTTGGGCTCCTGACGGATCCAGCTAATAACTGTAGCTGAGTCTCCCTCTATAATAAGATTCGTAGTATCCAGGCTCGAAGGGCGTGAGAAATACCGGCCCAAGCCGCATATAGCTCAACAAGGGGAACAGAAGAATCCAGAGTTCCAAAGCCGCCGGCCGCTAGCAACGACCCCTCCGGCCCCCGAATCACAAAAGCTGAACCCGCACATCTGCCACGAATACTCCCATCAAAATTGATTTTGACAAACCCTGGAGGATGGGGCTCCCAAGAGATAAAGACGTGTGCCGGTGCGCTGCAGAAGCAGCATGGGAGTCCCAGAGAGGCCAGGGCTATCACCACCAATAGTCCTCTGATGTAGAGTGTACTCAGCATATAAGGAGACAGCAGTCCTGACAATCCGATAAGAAGGAGTGAGCACGTCCGAGAACACGAAATGGTTACGGGATAACCAGATCTGGAGAGCAACATAAGCCAACGTCGGGCCCACCTGATGGTTCCCACTCCCCTTGACTTGACTGAGAAGCCTCAAGAAGGATAAACGGTGGGAGTCCAAATCCTGCAGGCCAAATCTGTCTCGCTCTGGGGCATGAAAAGATAGCATGATTTAAAGTTTCCTTCTCAAAGCTATACACTGGGCAGATAGGCATGATTTCGTTCCTGCTTTAGTAACAATGAATATGAAGCAAAGGGGGGAATATGTAGCCAAGGTGGAGAGAGAGAGAGAGAGACATGGGACTTGGCGTGTGGCAGAGGGGGGGAATATATGTAGCCAAGGTGGACAGCTGGCTCCATTTGAATGTATTGGCGCTATTTTTATTTTAGTTGGTTTAGAGTAACCAGGTGGGTTGCAAAGGTTCGAGCCATTCTATCAGCGAAGAGAATCCGGAGAAGATCCCTTCAAGATGATTATTAATATAGTGTTGTTTGATAAAAAAAATATTATTTATGAATAAATATATAGAATAAAATTTATTTTTTGGTTATTTTTAAAATATTTTTTTACTATCTTATTTATGAAATAATTTTTTTTTACTTTATTTAAAAGGATAATCAATTATTTCTATATTTTCTATGAAATAAATTAAAAAATAATCTCTGATTAACTTTATTTTTAACTATTTTTTTATAACTTTTTAGAATAAAAAAAAATATTCTTTAGATATTCCCTCTACCTAAGGTATCATCATTCCCGTTGGCCGATAAACTCACGCCCAAAGTCCCTGCCGGTCTGTCTGGGATACTTGCGTGCGATCGCAACCGTCCAAACAAAGCTCGCCGATATCAGCTATCGTCCGTTTCCCTCAATATTTCTATTTAAAACTACTCAGATTTCGAAACATTCAGTCAGATCATGAATCGCAGGCATCTGACAAGGCTAATAAGAGAAGAAGCAGTCCATAGAGAAGAAGCGTTGAAATCTACCTTCGGTCCCCTCGTCTCCTCTCCACCCCACCAATTGTTCGACAAAATTCCCCCAAAAGGCGTCGCCGAGGTTAAGCACCTGCTGATCCAGGAATCGCAAGACAATCTCAACCGAGAAGCTGTCGTCGACCTCTTCCTCGAAACCCACCGGTCAGGCAGAGCCATCGATGACTCCATGCTCTCTTGCATCGTGAAGGTGTGCGGATGCCTGTCGGATCGAATTCTTGGTAAGCAGCTGCATTGTCTCTGTACGAAATTTGGACATGGAGCAGCGATCGGTGTCGGTACTTCTCTTGTGGACATGTATATGAAATGCGGTAGCGTTGAGGATGGAAGGAAAGTCTTTGATCGGATGCCGGATAGAAATGCGGTCACTTGGGCCTCGTTGCTCACCGGGTACACTCAGAATGATCTCCGAGACGCGGTCCTGGAACTCTTCTTCCAGATGCAGCTGGAGGGAATCAGGCCGAACACATTTACTTTTGCCAGCGTTCTTGCATCAGCCGCAGCTCGGGGAGCAGTCGAGCAAGGAAAGAGGGCACATAGCCAGCTGATCAAATTTGGGTACCAGTCGACCATCTTCGTGTGCAATTCCCTCATGAACATGTATTCAAAGTGCGGGTTAGTCCAAGAAGCTAGAAGAGTATTTAGTGGCATGGCGAACAGAGATGCAGTGTCTTGGAACTCGATGGTTGCTGGTCTTGTGCTGAATGGATACGATTTCGAGGCTCTTGAACTTTTCTATCGGATGATGAGAGTAGCTAGCGTGAAGCCAACACAGTTGAGCTTCGCTACCGTAATCAAGCTATGTGCTAATCTTAAGCAGCTTGTCCTTGCTCGACAGCTCCATTGTTGCATCGTAAAGGAGGGTGTTGTTGGATCGGATAACAATATCACGACTGCGCTCATGGTTGCTTATAGTAAATGCGGTGAACTGGATGATGCCTTGGAACTATTCTCTTCGATGATGGGTGGTGCTCTCCTCCAACTGTGGTATCATGGACTGCTCTAATTGGTGGCTGCATACAAAATGGAGACATTGGCCGAGCTGTGCTTCTCTTCAATGAAATGAGGAAAGACAATGTTGAGCCTAATGATTTCACCTACTCGATTCTGTTGACAGCTTCTTCACCAGTCATATCGCCCTTTCAACTCCACACGCAAGTTATCAAAACCAACCACCAACGAATCCCTTCTGTTGGCACTGCGCTGCTTGCTGCCTACGCTAAGCTCAGCAATACCCATGAAGCCCTCTCTGTTTTTAGAGAGATCGAGGGGAAGGACATTGTCGCTTGGTCTGCAATGCTGTCTTGCTATGCTCAAGCTGGAGATTCTGAAGGGGCTGTGAAGCTGTACAGAGAGATGGCAAGGGAGGGGGTGAAGCCTAATGAGTTCAGTCTCTCTAGTGCCATTGATGCATGTGCTAGTCCAACAGCTGCGGCTGACCAGGGGAAGCAATTCCATGCCATATCAATCAAGTTCCGATATCAAGATGCAATCTGTGTGAGTAGCGCCTCGTCACCATGTATGCAAAGAGAGGGAGCATAGAGAGTGCTCAGGAAGTATTTGAGAGGCAATCTGAGAGGGACTTGGTGTCATGGAATTCAATGGTGTCGGGTTATGCTCAGCATGGATACGGAAAGAAGGCGCTTGAGATATTTGGAGAAATGGAAGCTCAAGGTTTGGAAATGGATGGCATCACATTCATTGGTGTGATCACTGCATGTACTCATACGGGTCTCGTTGAAGAAGGCCAGGGGTATTTCGATTCAATGGTCAAGGATCACCAAATCAATCCGACCATGGAGCTCTATGCTTGCATGGTTGATCTTTATAGCCGTGCTGGTAGACTTGAGGAGGCCTTGAGCCTTACAGAAGGGATGCCATATCCAGCAAGTGCAACTGTGTGGCGTACGCTCCTGGGGGCTTGCAGGGTTCACCGGAATGTAGCACTGGGAGAGGTTGCTGCAAAGAAGTTGATTTCGCTTGAACCAATGCATTCAGCTGCTTACGTTCTTTTGTCGAATATTTATGCTGCTGCTGGCAGATGGGAGGACAGAGCCACCATAAGGAAGCTCATGGATGAAAGGAAAGTGAAGAAAGAAGCTGGGTGCAGTTGGATTCAGGTTAAGAACAAGGTACATTCATTCATAGCCTCTGATAGGAACCATCCCTTGTCAGAGAAATTTATGCAAAGCTTGAAGAGATGATGATTCGATTGAAGGAAGAAGGATATTGCCCAAACTTAGATTTTGTGCTCCATGACATGGAAGAGGAGCACAAGGAATCCATGCTAGCTCAGCACAGTGAGAAGCTGGCAATTGCTTTTGGACTGTTAGCCACACCTCAGGGGACTCCTCTCCAGATCGTTAAGAACCTTCGGGTGTGTGGAGATTGCCATACAGTGATAAAGATGATATCAGCAATTGAGGGGAGGGAAATAGTTGTAAGAGATTCAAATCGCTTCCACCATTTCAGGAATGCGTCTTGCTCTTGTGGAGATTACTGGTGAATGAATTGTCAGAAGTAGGATTTATCCCTTCAAGCAAGTTCATCGAAGTTCATAAGCGCATCTCTTTTCGACAGGGGTTGTAAAATAACAAAATTTATAGAGGTCTGAAACTTCATAGAGCTCAGAGTTTTTTAACGTAAGCGCAGCATGTACGGCCAACGTATGGAGGAAACGTACGTGGACAAAACACCTATCCCAGGAAGCATCTATCTATAAGCACGAGGAAAGGTCTTCTTTATGCATCGCGTGTGACCGTGCCCAATTACAACTGTACATAATCAAATTTTCTCATTTGATTGAGATTCTCAATACTCTCCCCTTTTAAGTTGGCTTGAAGATGTTATTTATAGTCAGCTTGCTTATTAAATCATCAAAATACTTTTTTGATAATTCCTTTGAGAGTATATCTGCAATTTATTGTATATAGGGCATAACAATCAGTTCATTTTCTAATTTCTCATTAATAAAATATTTATCAACTTCAACATGTTTAAGTTCTGTACGTGGAGTACTTGATTATGTACAATGGCAATGGCAACAGAACGGGTGCTTCTTCCCTACTGTTCTTCTCTTCTCCGTCTTCCGTTTACGGTTTTGTTCTGAGTCGACGACGAGGGTAGGGATCACTCCCTCTCTTTGTTATTTTGTATCCTCCTCCCTTCCTCTATGTCTCTCTGTCTTTCTCTCTCTGTCTTTCTCTCTCGTCCTTTCTCTTATGTATATATATATATATATATATTGCCCTTAAAAAGCAATTCTAATTCTTCTTTCCTGGAAGACAGTTAGACCCCGATGATGCAAACAAGAAAGAAGATGGAATCCAAAGATAAGAAGGTTGACGAAATCCATCGCCCGTACATGATTCCTCAATGGGTGGTGGAGTTGGCAGAGAAGCATGGAAGTGAACCGACCTCGACTGCAATCAGAACCGCCTTCTCATCCACGACGATTTCGTGAAAGCCCGTCTCATCCCTTTCCTCACCGATGAGGAGAAGGCCGCTGCCAATTTTCTCGACCATGGGCTAAAGCGCAAGAAAGATATAGAAGAATCTTGAGAGGTTATACTTATTTTGTTGATCTGGCTAACAATATTATAAAGTTTGTTCAATTAGCCATTCTTGATTCTGTTTCTTAATTTTAATTGATATAGATGCTTATAACATGCATCAAATTCTACGTTATTGTTGCTAATTTTTCTAAAAATAATAGTTAATTACCCACATTTTGAAAATCTGCGACTCTAAACGCGTAGAGATTGTTGAATTGTATGCTTTGGGCTATTAGTTTAATGAATTATATTTTTTTTGGAAATTAATTTAATGAAATATTATATCCTAAGCTAAACGGTTTGTTTATTGAATTGCTTGATTATTCTCTAAATTTGATCCTGATACTAAAAAGAAGGAATGCAATATTTTTCAATTCAAATAATAGATGAACTCAAACTGATCATTTTTATTTGGAAGACATGGGGCATTCCTAATTATTAATGATGGCTTGTTCATGTTCAAATTAATCATTTTCATTCCGATCAAATGAATCCAAACTGAGTTCAAATGTATCTCTTTGATTTAAGTCTAAATCTGTTACTTAAGTCTAAATCTTAATGCACTTTATAGATATATATAATTCTTGTAAGGGCTTTCATCAAAATAAGATAGGCAAGCAGATGATGCAGCATGTGAAAATAGTGAAAAATTTGGAGGATGTGACAGAATAGATTTAGTGGCCATTAATTTCATTGATGAAGAGGCAAAATGCCTTTTGCTTTACTCTTGATAAGAACATATAACAAAACTTGCCTAGGTATTTTAAGATTATCTAGAGAGGTTTCATGTAGATCGGTAAGAAATCTTCAATGAATATGCCTTCTTGAAAGTGTTGTTATTGGTGACTCTCTGTAGAAAAACGAAGAGTATTCTATGTTCCTACTAACCACCTATCTACTGGGAGGGTCGATGTAGCAAGAGCAAACCGAAATGGAAAATTCACATTCTCCCAGTACGTCCAATATAATAAAAATTCAATAATTTGAAATCGTGGTTGGTGTAATCCTCTAGCTACTTTAGCTGAGTCGATCAGTTTAAGCTGATATATGAATGGCTAAACTAATGTTAATTTTTAATGATGAAACTTAAGCTGATATATTCACTAAATACATAATGAAATATATAGCAGTTGTCAAGTAGAAATTTTACTGAAAGGATGCTTTTCATCAAAATATTTGGTGATTCAACGTTGAAAGGTAAGCTTTCAAATCCAACATTTGTAGTTGTAAAGACCAAAGAAGAAGAGAGAAGAAATAAAATTCGAATAAATAGAGGGAAGCATACACCTCCATGCTTTAGATCAGTAGCAAAGGTCCTTTTAGATTGCATGGTTTCATAAGTGGTGAACTTTGATAAATGTAATAAGAACTCTAAGCACATCAACTGTCCACGCAACTGAACTTGACAATAAATAGCCTGACCAAGGGTTGATTGTGTTCCACCTAGACCAAAAGTTTGGTGGAATCAATAATGTGCAAGAATTAAAAATAAGAAATCCAATTAAAAGTCTTTTTTTAATCTTTGGTCCATCAATGAAAGCCCCACGCATGTGCCCTATGTCTGTATCCTCATGACCCCTTTTCTGAATGTAGAGAGATCTGGTCGAACTAGCGACGCAAAGCTGAATAGATGGTGGAGGAAAATTTCTGAATTAGAGAACTTATCTAAGTCAAATCATTTGACAGATTGTTGCAATCAATTTAAAATCACCAGTTAAAATAAAGATTTTTATTTGCAAAATAATTAATATTACTCATAATTTTGCTTGTTGTTACTCAAAAGAATGATTATACTGACCTAGCAAAAATTAAGGATGAGTAGGGGTTGGATTGTGTTAGTTATAGGCCAAAATTCATCTAATTAATATCAGGATTTTAGACCCACTATAACACTAATAAATATTGTTTGATTTTTTCCTTTAAATGAATATTTGATGATATATATAGTATATCCAATTAATCATATACAAAAGCAGTCAAATTAGTTTGATTTAAGGAACCTCCTGCTTTTGATAATTATTAAAGAGTATAGGAGAGAAATATAGCATATATTTAAAATATACTTAGAAACAATTGATCTATAGTCATGTATTTCTAACAATCATAACAAATATTTATAAAGTCATGATGAACACAAATTAAAAATTTTAAATATCTACATATATATATATATATATATATATATATCATACCAAATCAAATTAATTTTCAAAATACACCAAAGATAAATATCAACATCAAATTAAAATATTCATAAAATATAAAAATATCCCCAACCTAATTAATAACCCCACCACAAATAAACAAATTCAACCAAAATTTTCTTAGTTACACTAAATAATAAAAATATATGTATATAATATTTATTGATTGATTCAATACTAAATTTTTTTTAAATATAACTTATAAGGTATTGAAAATATTATTTTAAAAAGAAAATAAAGTCTACCCAGATTACCAATGGAACCTTCATATAAAATATTTGACAGCCGTGCCAATAAAACACGTACGGCCCTGCCGGATGTATTCTAAGGTTACAGGTCACAAATGGCCTTGACCATATTGCTTTGCATATGGGACCATTGGAAACGAACGGGGGTTGGTTCCAGCAAACTGTAATAATGGATGGCTAATCTTATAGCAAATACATTATATAACCTAAAATCATTCGCTATACAGAATAATTTGGTAAAATTCAAATGAGATCCAAAATTATTTGCTGTTTTACTTTTAAACGTGGCTCATTAATTGAGCAGCAATCAATCCAGTGATATTGACAAGGAAGTGGCAAACCAATGGTAGTCACCGGATACTTAGGCTATGTTTGAAACAAGGAATAAGAAAAATAACCTCTAGATATCCCTCTTTATTCCCAAAAGCTATAACTACAAAAATATTTCTGAAAAAGTTTAACCATAGGGGATAATCCATATTTAACCATGAATTATCCTTTGAACTTAGGAAACTCAAAAATAACTAAAACTATTCCTTGATAGCAAAGTTGTTATTTAAAAAAAAAATGCTTATTCTCTCAGCTATTCTTTGGATAAATACTATTCTGTACACTTATCCAAAAATAATTTTTTGAGAACCAAACACTACCTTAAACTTACAAAATGATATGAACGACAATGAGGGTCATTTGAAAATACATTAGTTGAATATACCCCTGCTAAATTAAAAGCCACAAGGTGGAGCCTCTTTTGCCACTCAATTTGAAGCAACACCTTATTGAGTTTGAAAAAAGAGAAGAAAATCAGGCATCAATAAATAATTTAGAGGAGATCTGGACCACTCCTTCAGTAACGAAGCGAGTCTGACTTGAGTACAGAAAATAAGGAAACATAGCGATGCGCTTTTGCTACTCCCATCTTATAGTATAAAGAAAATCTGCACCACAACACCCAGCTAAACTTTGCAGCACCAGCAAAGATTTGTTAAAATCATATAATAAACGATTTGCTCACCATTTTAGTAATCCAATGAAATATGCAATTTCAAAAAGGAAATAACCATTTTCAACAATGAACAAGTACAAATATTTTGCATTGCCAATTGAAAAAACTTTGAACTGATAAAGAGTGGTCACCTGACACATTTCACATAGTCGCTCTGTTCTTCTACTGCTAGTGCCACTCCTCCAATCTCTGAAGAACAAAATAGCTAGCAACATGCACATGCACATGATTCTAACTGCCAAGACGGTTCTCTAGAAACTCAGTAATTCAGAGCTTCGTCAATGACCAGTTAAAGCTAATGCGTCTTTGGAGATCCAATTGCAGGTGGTGCCTTGGGCGCATGAGCTTTAGGGTTTGAAGCAGCCTGCCCAGCAGCAGGATTCTTTGCATTCCCAGCATCATTTGTTCCTGCCATTGACTTTTTAATCTGCAAAAGATAGCAATAATGCATTACCGACCAACTGCAAGCAATATTTTGTAACATATATGATACACAGATAAAATCTTGCACAAGTCACTAAGAGAGCACGTTCACATGCAAGACCGATGAAATGTATATGCGAGCCGATATGCAAATAGTACTTTTAACTATTAAAATTCATAATATATTAAATATAATAAAAACAATAATAATGATGATAATATTTTTTTTTGATAAATAATAGTAGTAGTAGTAGTAATAATGATAACAACTAACAATCAATGCTTACTATTTAGTACTCAAAACCGTTAGCAATAGCTATGCTAAGATATTAACATTTTAACACCTCAATCTGACTGCCTAAAACCCAAAGCCTACATTATCATTAGGAAACAACTTGAACCCCTCCATCTAGAAAAGGTCATACAAGAGTGGGCTGTATATGCAGCCGCATAATGCTATGTGGGTTGATTATTCAGCCACACAACATTAAGTGGACTGTCCTTTTAGTCCATCTGTGGTATGACCACATATACTAACTGATCTGTGGTATGACCACATATAAACTGAATATAAGCGCTGCGATACAATTAAAAGATTGCATCCACACATGCAGGCCACATGCACTGTATTTCAAACAATAATTTTAGGTAGTATTTGGAGAAAAAGAAATTCCCAGATTGCCCAAATAAGTTATTAAGAATTGCTCATATAGCAAACCAGAAACTGTGTTATGCCTCCTTTGTTCAAACAATAATATGTGGGCCATTGCTTATATGTTGCAATAATTGTCCAGATCAAAATGAATTTCCATATCATATATCGCAGATATAGTTTTAGAGAGAAGCTATGATTTCTTTTTTAAAAAGAGAAAAACAGTCTATATGGTTAGACAAATAAAAATTAATGTCTTAGAATTTTCAAATTTTCATAATCTTTTTATCACTAAACTGAAGAAGATGCATAAGGTAGTTGGATATGTACAGCTATTTAATTAAAAATAGGGATTGTATAGGGGAAGAAATAAGAATATAAAGAAAACAATGTAATATGCTCAAAAAATCATGCAATTGCAGTGCAGAGATTATGGGAATATAGAGGGTAAAATCTCAAATTGACATATGCGCTGCAGATCTAAGCCAAAACATACCATAGCAAGCCTCTCCTTATGAATATCATTTGTCAACTGCAAATCATCTCCCAAGGAAACAACCAAAAAAATAATAAAAGTGAGTTTCTCGATAGGAGGAAGAAAACTAGCAAATGGCCTGCACTACTCTCTTTTAAAGGGAAAAAAAATGCATTGCAAGACTTAAGTGCATATAGTAGTTATTCTGAATTACCTGCTTCTTATAGCACTTGATCTCATCTCCACCAAAGCCAGGTAGAGTCATATTCCAATTTCTCTCTGTACTAGAAAATATATTAACTTAGTACCATTATATTCACAAACACGCAAAGGAATTAAGGTAATATTTTAGTCCAACCCAAACCAGATAGCAGAAAATTCTGATTATTCTCACCTACATGAAGGAGTATGTCCTTCGCTTCTAATGTAGTTGATTTTCGATGCTTAGCCAAAGAGCAAGCAAATGTTGATATCTGCCTAACATATAAGGATAATTAGCACAAAATAGCTGACAGAAATTTCTATATAATGCCAAAAAAATTGTCATGCTAACAAATTTTTATTTTCAAGAACATAAGTTATTATTGAAAAATGTTTTGATAACTCCAATATTACAGAAAAAATCTATTAAGTCTATAGATTTTTTACAGATTTTGTCAAGACTTGTCAAAAATATGCCAGGATTTGCAAAATGTACCAAGTTTGTATTCTATAGCTTTTGTCAGTAGAACAATTTTGGGTAGTAGAGGTTTCCCTAATAGAACTTTTAATAAAAAGTTATTTTTCATTTGGTAACTATATTTTTTAAGGTGCTATGAAACTTCAACAACTATTGAATAATCAATAAAGAGCATTATATAGTGCTTTTGATCATTTAATTGTTTGCATCAAACTTTGTTATTATAAAGTATATTACAGTATAATATAAATGTAATATAAATATAGCATTTTATATTATATTGTATGATAATATATTATCATAATAAAATATAATATAGATAATCTATTTGTTATATGTAATAAATATCATAATATTTTTATGTTATCTTTCGTTATATTATATTGCATTATCTAATTATATTATAGCATAATAATATATCATACACAATTTTATTATAATAATATTACAGCACTACATTGTTACATCGTAATATATTACATACTCATTCTCTAGTTACAATAATATTATATTATTATAATATAGGTAATATTTTAAGGCATAATTTTTGTTGTTGTTGTCGTATTTTAATATAATATAATATAAAATGTTACATTATATTATTCAATGTGATTGTTCTTTATTTCAAACCAATGACCTCCAAGTTCTTCCAGAATATTATTAAAATGAAATAAGCCTCCTTATACATCCAAAGAACTTTAATCAAATGCTTTAAATTGGAGCTCTTTCCTAGTAGACCTTTATTAGTTTTTAGAGAAATCAGAAGATTGTTTCAAAATTTTTACCAAAACACTTCAAAATCATCCAAAAGCAGTTTTCATCCCCTACAAACATGTTTTGACCTTTCAAAAGTAATGCCAAACGGGGCCTATGTTAAGGAAGAGTTGGAAGGATAAGTGGACGATTTTGTGAGACAGAAAGAGGCAGGATTATCAAAAAATAAAAATAAAAATAAAAATAAAAATAAAAATAGATGAGCAGCATTCTAAATAGATTTCTTGCAATGTAAAATCACTGTTTTGATAGTTCGGTAACATATAACTGGTAGAAAACAATTTCAAAACCACAGTATGCGCTCATGATAAGGTAGACATGCATTGGTCTCAAGTGTAGAGAGAACTCACAGATTCAACGAAATCCTCCGCAACCTCAACCAGAACATCTTCAACTTCAGGATCCAGTTTCTCAGATGGATCAATCTGCCCACAGTTAGACATCAACAGAAATTCAAGTTTTCCAAAGTTGTCTAATCACAAGTTGGAGTACTTTTTCATAAAAATAGCAGACATGCACATGGAATGAATGTGTGAAAAATATAAATAAGTAATATGAATTGAATTATATACAAACAGGAAACAAAATATATAATAATCTGATTATGAACATTACTGTTTTTAGGAGTGTTGTAGACATTCTTGATTTCAAAGCAACTTACAAAGTACTGAAACTTAATATTGGAAGTTCTGATTTCTAAGAAATATTCCATTGCTAAAATGATATTTTCAAAAATAGAAAACAGTGTTAGATGATAAGAGATCGTGAATATAGAAAGCAACATGTCATTGATAGTGTTTTCCATTTCTGGTCTTTTAATCTAAAAGGGTGTTAGATCATAAGAGATCTTTTCAGCACTACATGTAATTACAGGATATTGATTTTGAACATGATGAATCCCATAACTACCTCTTCAAGACAAAAGCAAAGAAAAACAATAGGATATTTAACAAGCTCTGAAAGAAAAAGCAAGGATAATATAGCCTGTGGGATTAGAGGATTGGGCTGATGGTATTTTCCATTAAAAAATTCACACATGGAATCAAGAGGGAATTTTCCACAAATTTGATGCTTTGGTTTACAGTATAGTATAGGTATATGATAGTTTGGTTTTCATTTTTCATGAAATGTTTTTTTGTACATGAAGTTAAAATTTTTCAACATGAAATTCAAAACCAAAATTTAACTTCCCCCTTATGTTTTTGTTCTGTTCATTGAGACAATCAGAATTACTTCTACATTGGAGACTATAATAACCGGAGAAGATGAGAAGATTGATAAATATATAAATATAAGGACCGCTCCTCCATTTCTAGTGGCCCAAGTCTCCTCTCATCGTAGCCTCCCTTTAGACATGAGAACTAGAGAAAATAAATATTACCATAAAAATAGTAAATATAGAGGGTGCTAAGTAGTTCAATTAGTGGTGTCACTAAGGGCTGGTTATGGTGATCTAGGTTGCACCTCCAACCTTTTAGCAGTATTTCCTCCCAACTCGTTCTCAAAATAAATAATTGAATTATTAAACTATATATTATAATTGAATGTCGACTTGGTCCTGAATAGAGCAAAGTGGAGGAAGCATATTCATGTAACCGACTCCATGTACTTGGAAAAAGGCTTAGATGAGTTGAGAGTAGAGAGTAGAGTATTAAATTATATATAATAGACAATACATAATATACCACATATACTAATATACAAGGTATACAATACACAATATAAAATATACACATTTTATCTATTAGATTTAAGTTTAAACGGCCAGAATCATGGTGCTTTAATGGACTGTTGAAATTCATTTTTTATTCCAAGAACATCCAACTCTTCTTCCCAGCTATTTCCCTTCCTGATTGGGCACCTTATCATCCTGATCTTGCCCATGGCTACACCCAAACAATTTCACTTCCTCACTGTTCCAATATTTTCCTATAATGATGCCAAACAGCCTATCGTCTCTCCCCTCCTTTCTACATCACCTCCAACTTTCTCAGCTGCCCCCTCTTGCTGTATTACTGAACCCTCTCCCACTCCTCTCCTCCCCTTGTCCCATTCTTTATCACCTGCCCTTGCTTGGTTCCAACACCATGTACAAGAAGAAGGATAGCGGGATGAGTGGGATTAGGATTAGGTTGGACCATTGCAGTGAGGAAGAAAACAAAGATGAAGTGGGAGAAATGGTGTGGGGTGATGAGTTGTTAGGCAGTGCAGAACCGAGCACATTTTTTGTAGTTTCAAATTTTGCCACAATATGTGCAAAATTTTGTAGTTTCAAGCACACCCTAGGCTTTGACTACAATAAATGAATGTAACTTTTGTGCCAGTAATTCCTGGTTCATAAGTTGCTAAATCAAAATTTTGAGCCTGTTCGGAATGAAAAGATTAGATACAGGAAAACATTAGGTAGACAAGTCACCTGGGTAAGCAACTCACGAAGGCTTCTCTTGCTAAGAATCTGATTACCAGATTCAGCATCATCTGTATTAATGATATTCCCAGATTGAACCACACCAGATTGCCCCTGTGCTGGAGCAGTTGACTTTTGAACTGTTGATCCAAGAGCTCGTACAGCCTGTTGTTGTTGAGTTATCGGTTGCTGATTTCGAAGTGCCGGGTACTGTTGATTACGATACTCATGTGTCTGTTGTTGCTGCTGCTGCTGCTGTTGCTGTTGTTGATGTTGTTGCAGTTGCAGTTGTTGCTTCTGTTGCTGCTGTTGTTGAGATGGTGGTGTTTGTTGTTGGTGCGAAGTTGGCTGAAGAGAATGCTGATGCTGTTGGAGATGGTGCGGCCTTTGCTGCAAAACATGTGGCTTCACTGGGGGCCTATAAGATGAGGAAGGTACAGCAGGTGCATGCATTTGCTTTGCTTGTGCTGATGACAATGGCTGCTGTAGAGATTGAGGACCTTGTGGCACAAGTGATGGAGAACTAGAAGCCATGGAAGGTGTTCTTGGTAAGCCATGGCTCGGAAATTTCTGCAGTCAGAAACAAAACAGGCTGAAATAAGATAATTAACACTAGAGAATAATAATTAAAAAAAAAGGATTGCCTCAAAGCATTGTCATGCAGTTTCTAACAAAGGACACCAACATGAATCGCTTGCTGTTGTTGAGATGCACTCAAACATGCAAAGACAACTCTACATCAAATCACTGTATCAAATATTTCTCTAAACTGACAAAAGCCATGATAATTTCTAAATAGATATATAAATCAGATAAAAACAAAAATGAGAGAGAAGGCAAAAAACCACTAATCAGAGCTTGATATAAAGCACATTAGCTACACATGCATGCAGGCATGCATCCATCCATCCATATATACATACATACATAGACACATACATGCACATGTATGTATGTCTATATGTATCTGCATGTATATATGTATATGTATATGTATATACAGCAATAGCCCTTGCAAATAGTAAGCAACAATAAGTGAATTATTAAATCAGAAAGTCACGTCAAATTCTATTTCCTGCTCTATAAAATCATATTGCACAAGTTCAAGTAGAAATTCCAAGGCGTGTGAACATTTTGATATGCAGTAGAAGACAGAAGAACTTAAGTCAAGAGAACTGGTACGCATCAATTCTTCTGCACAAGCATAAGGCATCAAATATATATAGATATTACCAACTTACTTGCAAACTTAAAGTTTGGTTAGCTGATGGAGATGTTGATCTCAAAGATGGTTGAGCAAATCTCTGTTGTTGGGACCCAGACATCCCACTTGACCGCATTTGAGAACCAGCACTAAGAGCCCCAATCATTCCGATATTCTGAATCCCTTGAACAGGTTGTCTGACCTGAAAAATGGAGTCACGAGAACAGTTAACAAGTAAAGATTTTTCAAACTTCAATCTGGAAGGCACAATTCTCTTCCCAACATCAACTGCTTTAAAGTTACAAGCACCGAACAACCTCCTTATGTACCCAAAGATAATTCTAAGTCAGATAGAAAATGAAAGGGAGTTAAATCTTGAGCTCAAAGAGCCTAAACCAACTAGATGAAAGCATTGAAACTATGTTACACGGGATCAGGTATAGGTGTCATGAGCTGTGTGCCTAGGGGTAGCACTTCAAACAAATGAGCCAATAGCAAGCAGCTCATGATTTACTCAAAATATGGCTTGAATTTGGCCCACCTAGGGCTAGATTTGGCTCATTCAATCTCAGCTTGAATAAGCTAAATATATTGACATATATAATTTATCAGTACATGAACATATATAATTTTACATATCTTTTTGTAAATTAAAATTAAGTGTATATTAAAAAAAAAGCATGGATTTCAACTATAAGATAGAAAGCTTTTAGAGGTATCAAGCTTTCACCAGATCATTTGGCATGAAATTATATGAAATTAAGCCTAGCTTGCTCAAGCTCAGCTCGTTCACAGCCTTATATAGAAGCCAGATCTGTCATACCCAGATCTTGGGATAGAAAATCTTGGTTAAAAAGGGATCAAAAAATGGATGCAGGTACATAGACATGTGCATCACCTAATCTTACAGGGCTTTAAAATTTAGTCTCCTGAGTGTACTTTATGCACAGTTATGCGTTATTTTGTCCATGATTATGACTATTATATATGTCCTACACCTATCTGCAGAATTATTTCTTGCTTTTTAAATAAACTCATAAACAAAAAATTGAGTGACCATTAAAAAAAGTGACCCAGAGAAAAACTGTTTGCTGAATAGGCTCTGAGCATAAAATGGCATGCAAACAAGAGATTACAGGGTAAGTTTGCCCATCAAAATATTATATATCTTGACAGATGTGATCATAACCATTAATCAGAAGTCCTTCAGTTGAATAAACCATGTTCACCTCGTGCGCTCATTCCTAAATCCCATTCTTCACATCATTCTCAATGTTGCATCTATTGCAACTAACCTACAGACTTCTCCATCCAATTTCATCAACCCACTTCTTCACCAATTCACAACTGACTACTGTCACTTGGACACTCTAAATTTTGGATTTTTTAATGTGTCGGACACTTGGGACACTTCATGACACTCCTTGATACTACATACTACCAAATTATGATGCCATCATCATTATGTGTCTACATGCAGGACCTATATTTTAATAATTAGAAATCATTTGTTAAATTTTATGAACTTACAGACTATAGGTGTAGCTCATAAGATATAATGATTGGAAAAGGCCAGATTTTGATGCCGAAAATGGGCAAAAAAATACTCAAAATTGTTGGAAAATTGGATGCAAAATGAGAATCCCCCAGGGAAAAATGACACAGAAACCTAGAGCAGAACAATAACAGACCGCAGAGGACGGACCAGAAAAAACAATAGATTCTCAACCTACATTATATGCATACATCAATACATGTTTAAGCACATATATATGAGATATAGATGTGACCCCATGTCCAATTATTAGAACAATCATGTGGACGCTTGAACCCCCATCCTCCCACTTCTTCCAATCTTCTCCCTCTGGTTTCTTTAAATACATCCACCCCTTTTTCCCTCCTCTAACACTACTTCTTTGTCCCTCAAGGTGTCATGTTCAGGAAATTCACTGATTTGTCAAACTCATATCCGTACCTGCATGCATGTCATGTCATATTGACACAAGTTTGTTGCTTAGTTCTGGTTTCATAGCTTAAAAGGTGAAGCATACACCATTTCTTTCTTATCAGGAATGTTTAAGAGAGTGAATTATGATTCTAAGCCTTGATGAAAAGGTCAGAAGATTGATATTACGTTGGCCACAGCTGTAAAAGACCAATATTTATTAAAACCCCAAGAATATAACAAAACTAAGACTTTGTGGTATCACATTATAAAGATTAAGTAATATACAACACAACAACTCAATGGGAATGATGAAAAAATTACAATAATTATTGACAACCTATTCACCACATCTATAACTGCCATAAAAATATTTTCTTGTTCCCATGAAATGGCTTTTCTTACTTCAAATGAAATTAAGCACTACATCCTATAAAAATTGGTGTTAAGAAAGAAAAACATGCCTAAGATAAAGTGAAATTATTAAGGACAAGTATATAAAATAGAAACACTTACTCCTAAAATGAGTTGAGGGAAACCAAGTGACTTTTCAAAAGATGTGAGCCGCCATCAAGAGTGGAGATTTAACACAAATTATTTGCTATTTCTCATAAACAAACTGACTTGTGTGTTGACAATAAATCATCATTTGATGGGGCAAGAGTTGTATTGGATGTGACATATATTGTGACAGAAAAGTCTGCATAGGATCAAAACTCTGTTAACTTAGCAGGAAAATGAAAACGTGGTCCTAAAAAGAATGGATATCCAGGAAATACACTAATCTGTTTATTAGATAGTTGTAAAGTCATCTTAAATGTGCCGTACAGAAAACACATGTAAGTACAAAAACTCATGCTTCTAAAGTAGATGAGCAAAGTGTTGTAAGATAATCGCATATCTGGAAATTATAAATGATTTTTACAAGGCAGTAACAAGGCCAGCGCTGTAGTATAAGTTAGATTCTAGAAACCAAATACCTATGACTCTGGGCATGAACAAGGAGTAGAATCCTATTGAAACCCTTAGATCTACTCATAACCTCTTGTAACACATAAATGGTTTACCTACACAGATCCAACAT
Source organism: Calamus simplicifolius (assembly GCA_900491605.1). NCBI lineage: Eukaryota > Viridiplantae > Streptophyta > Magnoliopsida > Arecales > Arecaceae > Calamus > Calamus simplicifolius. The sequence goes on along the minus strand of UESW01004645.1, from coordinate 314,768 downwards.
GAGTAAATATATAGGGATTTTTCATCTATAGGGAGTGGGGAACCTTTTGGAGAATGTGAATTTCCAACTTAAATTATTCATCAAGAATTTTTGGCACCAGCTCTAAGCACTCATGAGGCACTTCAAAACTCTAGTAAAACAACTAAAAGTACCAATCTTATTTACAAACATCCTCTCATATGAACAAGCCCACCATTCTGCAAGGAAGAAAAAGGCCCATAAATGACAGCCTTGGAATGCCATCATATTGGATGTTCTTTCTGTTACAAATATCGATCATGCAATAAGGTAACATATCATGCTCTATGTACCATGCTGGATGGTAAGAGAACATACTTAGGTACGGACATCAATTATGTGCAAGCCATGTAATATTGTTCCATGTCTGTCTGTGTATGCATTAACCAATATGCACCAAAATTGACCAATCTGCCCCACTATGTGCCCTGACTCTTGACCATGCACATGACTAAGATGATGCAGTACCTTGCCCTGACCAGTATAGGCACAACATAATATAGCATAGTACTTGTTATAAATGTTGTTTCAGAGCTCTATTTAAATGCCAGGAAAGTGAAGGAATGGAGATGAGAGTAGGGGAAATGAAATTAATTTTGAGTAGACTGATAGATTTGGTTTATCTCAATTTCCCAGTATGTTGGCATTACATAAATCTTCAAGTTCACCTATTTTCTACATTCTTTTGTCCCTTCTAACTCACCTTATGCATGTCTTATTCCATCAAAAACAACAGTGTGCCCTAATTCTCTCAAAGGCATATCTCTCTTGCATATTGCCACGGAAACTTGAAAATTCATGTTCTTTCAAAAGTAACGCACACCAAGGAATCCAAGAGGAGACTACCACCGCAAAAGCGGAAATAATTTCCAAGGTGATAAAATTCTGGCATGCCAGTACCAATTTTGCAGCAAGTGTTCTAAAAAAAATGACTTCTAATATAATTCCCAGACAATTAAGAAGGTCTCGAACGATACCTGGGAACTGGATGTCGGGGACTGCTCCAGCATCCGAGGCATTGAACTAAACGGCTGGCTGAATGGCGGCGATGGGCCAAACGGGGAGAAGGACATAGAAGGTTGCTGGGGCCTTGGATGTTGGGGATTGTGGGCAGGCACTCCGATGGCCAGCCCACCCCTCTGAATTGGGGCCGGAGTGGACGAGGGAGAAGCAAGAGAAGAAGAAGGCCCAGAGGAAGAGGTGGGAGTCGAAGGAAGGTGGTGGGCGAAGTGGGCGTAAGGTGTTTGCGGGCGGCTCCGATTCAGAGGCGGCCTCTGCTGCGTCTGAATCGATTGGGGCTGGGGTTGGGATTGCTGCTGTGGAGGTGGCTGGGGTTGGGGAGGGGTTGGGGAGGGGTTTTGCGTGGGGGAAGGGGCCGAGGAGGAGGACGGGGGAGTAGGGACTTCGGAGGGCGTTGAAGGGGTGGTGGAGGGTGGGGGTTGTGTTGGGGGTGGGGCCGTAGACGGTGGTTGCGCCGGTTGAGGTGGCAGAGCCGCCGCCGCCGCCGCCGCCGCCGGCGGTTGCTCCGATGATGCTGCGGGTGGCAGTCGTGGGGATCCATGGCAACGAACGCCCTCGAGCCCGACTGCTCGTCTCCCTTCTGGATGCGGACCTGTTTATTATATTCAGGGTTCTCTCAGGCGGTCAAGGATTAGATCCAAGCAGTACTGCGCTAACGTGGTTTCCAGGTGTTTCATAATCCTGACGCGTGTTGGCTGCGTTACCACCTTCCAACTCGAACCAGCCCAGTCGACTCGGCCCATTACTTGTCCTGGCCATGGAACGGTCTCCCCTAGATTAAGTCCACGCTGTTCCTGTTTCTTGATATGGTATAACACTCAATGAGTGTGCCACAAAAAAAAAAAAAAAATCTTTATGATAAAAATTCGGCAATAAAAAAAAAAACCTTTTTATGGAGGAGTTTACCTGATCTATGTCCAATGTCGTGTTCTAATATTGATACCTAATGCAGTAGTAGTTATTGATGTGGCTGATCCAACATCGCCAAAGTAAACAGTAAGCAAACGGTGAACTGACGGAGCCCAACATTGACCTCGTGGGATGGCCTTGGCCCCCGAGTCCCCCTCGGCCCCCGAGGTCCCCCTCGGCCCCGAGGCCTCCGAAGCCCCTTCGGCCTCAAGCGTCGGCCTCGGCCTCGGCCTCGAGCTTCCATCTCGGTCTAGCCCCCGGGATTGGCAACCTGTTGCCTCGAGCCGCCCGACATGCTCGCGTGGCCCACCAACCGCCTACAGCGGCCACATGGTCCGCCACTCGCTTGCAACAGTGCATGGACATACTCCGTAACGGCGCACGCCTGACACAACTAGGTCCGCCTGCCACCGTAGCGCCGTGCTTGGCAGGTGGCAGGCGAGGCGGGACACCTCTGACATGCCAAATGTCGGTCACGACCCGTCACTATCAGCCTTGCTTTCCGTCCGTTAGTGGACAAAGGCACCTCAAAGTCAGCAACCTTATGAAAACGGAAAAAAGAGACCTTCGAACAGGCATAAAGGCCCACACTCACGACGAGGGAAGGATCCTGAACTCTAGTTCTCTAGCTCATTTCTGCTAGTTTACTCTTGTCTGTTCCTGAGTCGCTGACTTGAGCGTCGGAGGGTCCCTACCGGAGCAACCAGTCTCCGGGGACTTTTTGCAGGAGCTCACCACGGAGGAGGATCTCCGCTCCCTGGCGTTGGAGGAAGGCGACTTGGCGTCAACAGATTGGCGCGCCAGGAAGGGGGGTAAAAGAGAAAAGCTTCGAACCTATCAGCGGCAACTTCTCTCTCCCCGAGCTCTCAAACAATGGTGATGACCCGTGCGTAAGAGATCTCCACCAGTCATGCTGGGGGGCAACGTCAGGGGGCTGATCGCTGGCGGTAGGCCCCTCCACTCCCCTAGCCGACGTTCCTGCACCACCACCGCAGCAGCTTCAAGAAGACCGGCTTGTCGCCCTCACCATGCAAGTTCAATCTTTGGTGGCGGCGGTCCAAGTCCTACAGCAGCAGCCGGCGGCTGTGCAGCCATCGGAGCCACTCCCGTCGGTTTCAAGAGTGGTCCAACCCAGCCAACATTCTTCTCGGGGGAGGTCTCCTACCCGAGAAGCTCGCCACCACCGTACTTCGCCCAGGCCTCACCGCCGGGAGGCATCCAAGAGGCCCCGGTCGCCCTCTCACCACGCCAGTGCTTCTCCCAGGAGGCGGAATGGGAGGGAGGCAGAGCACCCTCGTCAGCATCGCCGCCATTCTTCCCCCTCCTCAGAATCCTCGAGGGAGGGGTCTTTCGATGGTTGAATAGCCTGCCGGGCTGAGCGCCGGCTCGACGAATATAATCAGCGGCTGGAGGAGCTCAGCTGTCGGATCACCAATCCACCAGAGGCGGACTATGACAGTCGGCCGCCGTTGTCCCGCCGCATCATAAAGGAGCCAATATCAACCCGGTTCCATCTTCCTTAGCTGGACCCGTATAACGGGACCACCGATCCCCTGGACCATTTGGAAAGCTACAAGGTCCTCATGCAGATCCAGGGGGCAACTGATTCACTTCTCTGCATCACCTTCCCCGCCACTTTGAGGAAGGCTGCTTGAGCCTGGTACTCCCGCCTGTCGCCACAGAGTATCAACTCCTTCCGCCAGCTAGAGAGGGCCTTCTTGGCCCATTTTGATGCCTGCCGAAAGATACCCAGGGTGACGGACAGTCTCTTCTCCGTCCAGCAGAAGGGTGGCGAGTCCCTATGGGACTACGTCGCCCGGTTCAAAGAAGCAGCCCTAGAGGTCTACAACCTCGAGGACTCCGTGGCCACCTTGGCTTTGAAACGAGGGCTCCGTCCCTTCCGCTTTGCATACTCCCTCGACAAGAAGCCACCCGGCTCCTACGCTGAGCTCTTGAGCTGGGCTCAAAAATATATCCTCGCCGACGAGGCTGACTCCTTTTGGCGCGAGGCTAACGGAAGCATCATCAAGAAACCGGCTCGTCTTGAGCCCATAGAAGTTCGTCCCAGGAGGACCGAGCCTCTCCGACGACCAGACAACCGTCCTCGGGCTCCCACGCCGAGGGACGGCCCGTTCATCCCCTTGCTCGCTCCCATCTCCCATATCTTGCTTGAGATTGAGGGCGAGTCGTACCTGCCATGCCCTCCTCCACTGAACCTGAAGCCCGCAACAAGAACCTGTACTGCTGCTACCATTGGGACCATGGCCACGACAACAACAACTGTCGTCAGCTGAAGAATGCGATAGAAGACCTTATCCAGCGAGGCCACCTGGGGAAGTTTGTTTAGAGGAACATCCGAGTGCTTCTGGCCCTTCAGCACCTCCACCGCCGATGATCGACAATGCGCCGACCGAGAAGACGGTGGTGATGATTTCCTGGGGGGCAGGCGGACCATCCAAGAGGCCGAGGGGGAGGAGGGGTTAGATTTTGTAATTCCTTTTTCCAAAAGGGACCTAGAGGGGGTGGTCAACAAAAATGATGACAGCGTCGTTGTGTCCATGACGATTGCTAAGCATCCTGTAAAAAGAATTCTGGTTAATAGTGGAAGCTCGGTGGACATTTTGAGTTATGATGCTTTTATTCGTATGAACCTATCTCCCGACCTACTCTGACCCGTCACCACACCCTTGATGGGGTTCACTGGAGACTCCGTGAAGGTCAAGGGAGAGATCACTCTTCCTGTCACGGCTGGAACGCCCCCGCATCAAAGTATAGTATTTATGAGCTTCCTTGTGGTCCGGGTGCCCCTTGCCTACAATGCCATACTCGGAAGGCCCGGACTTAACCTCCTGGACGCTATTATCTCCACCAAAAGGCTCCTAGTAAGGTTCCTACCAATGAAGGGGTCGGGGAGATGCGGAGAGAGCAGAACCCGCCACCACTTTGCTACCACATGGCCCCCAGTCCTCAGAAGGCAATGTCTGCACCTGCACCAGAAGCGCTGGACCCCGGGACTCGGAGAGGAGGGGGAACCGGCCGAGCACCTGCTAGCCTTCCCCTTGGGGGAGGACCCGACAGACTATCCAGATTGGGGCCCTGCTTCCGGAGGAAGCCCGCAGCCAACTCCTTGCCTTCCTGCATGCCAACGCTGACATCTTCACCTGGTCAGCGTCCGACATGCCAGGCATTCCGGAGAAGGCGATTACCCATCAACTCAACATCAAGCCGGAGTGCCGACCCGTCCGACATAAGAAGAGGAGCTTCGCCCCAGACAGACAAAAGGCCATAGATGAGGAGGTGCGTAAGTTGGTGGCGGCCAGCCACATTCGCGAAGTGCACTACCCCGACTGGCTGATGAATGTCATGATGGTCCGCAAGGCCAGTGGGAAATGGAGAATGTGCATGGACTTCACCAACCTCAATAAAACGTGCCCTAAGGACAGCTTCCCACTGCCTTGGATCGATCAGTTGGTAGACGCTACATCTGGCCACGAGACCCTCAGCTTCATGGATGCATTCTCGGGGTACAACCAGATCAGGATAGACCCGGCTGATGAAGAGACGACCTCCTTTGTAACTGAGAAGGGGATATATTGTTACAAGGTGATGCTGTTCAGGTTGAAGAATGCGGGGGCCACCTATCAGAGGTTAATGAACAAGGTCTTTGAGGACCAGATCGGGCGTAATATGGAGGTGTACGTGGATGACATACTGACCAAGAGCATCCGTGCTGCCGACCATGTTGTCGACCTTGTGGAGACCTTCAGCAATCTCCACCGATACCAAATGAGGCTGAACCCCCGCAAGTGTGCCTTCAGGGTTATAGCAGGTAAGTTTCTGGACTTCATGGTGATGCGGCGGGGAATCGAAGCCAACCCCGACAAGATCCAAGCCATTTAGACATGAGGCCCCCGGCTAACAAAAAGGAGGTGCAGCGCCTGACGGGAAGGGTGGTGGCTTTGAGCCGTTTCTTGTCCAAGTCGGCAGAAAGGTGTCTACCTTTCTTCAAGGTGTTGCGCAAGGTCAACAGCTTCGAGTGGACGAAGGAATGTCAGGAAGCCTTCGAGGAGCTAAAGAAATTTCTATCTACTTCTCTGCTACTATCCAAGCCGAGGGGCAAGGAGGAACTCTTTCTGTATCTTGCGGCCTCCCTCGAGGCCGTCAGCTCCGTGCTTGTTCGCATGGATGCCGACGGAGCATAGAAGCCGGTCTATTACACTAGCAAAGTACTTCATGACGCTGAGACCAGATACTCCAAGACTAAGAAGATCATCTTCGCCCTGGTTGTCTCCGCTCAGCGCTTCCAACCCTACTTCCAAGCTCATCCAATCGTGGTGCTCACGGACCAACCTCTCCAGACTATCTTGTCACGTCCTGACACCTCAGGTCGGCTGGCCAAGTTGGCCATCAAGTTGGGAGAGTTCGACTTGTCCATTCGGCCGAGGTCTGCAATGAAGTCCTAGGTGTTAGCTGATTTCTTGATTGAGTGCACTTGGGCCGAGGAGCATCTGGAGGAGTTGCATCCGGAGGCGTGCATGGAGTCCCCTAGGGCTGAGGGGGCAGAAAAGGAAGACTAGATTCTTCATGTAGACGAAGCGTTGAATTCTCAAGGAAGTGGGGTTGGACTCATTCTTGCGAGCCCCGAGGGGGAGGTGGTGAAGTATGCCCACCGATTTCTTTTCCCAGCCACCAACAACCAAGCGGAATATGAAGTCTTGTTGGCAGGAATGAAGCTAGCCAGGAACTTGGTGCGGAGTGCCTAAGGGCCTTCATGGATTCTCAGCTTGTCTCTGGGTAGATCGCTAGGGCGTATGAGGCCAGAGACCCGACTATGTCCCGTTACCTGAGCAAAGTGCAATCATGGGCCTCTCAGTTTCTCTACTTCTGCGTTGGTTATATTCCCCGGGCGAAGAATGCCAGGGCTGATGCGCTGTCCTGCTTGGCCACTTCGGCCGACGGGACCTTGGGAAGGATGTACGTGGAGCACCTGCAAGTCCCGAGCATTGAAGCAGCGGAGGAGGCTCTGCCGGTCGAGCAGGAGCCCTCTTAGATGGATGCTTATGTCCGATACCTAACTGATGGTGCCATCCCTGAAGACCCAATTGAGGCCAGGCTGCTCAGGCGGCGGGCCCCGAAGTTCCTGATAATGGACGGGAGCTCTATCAAAGGTCGTTCTTGTATCTGGTCCTCAAGTGCATCGACCCCGCAGAAGCTGATTACATCCTATGAGAAATCCATGAGGGCATCTGCAGAAGTCATCTGGGGGGCAGAGCCCTGGTGTACAAAGCCCTGCGGCAGGGGTACTACTGGCTGACCATGAGGAAGGATGCGGTCGAGCTCATCAAGAAGTGTGATAGCTGCCAGCGCCATGCCAACATCCAGCGGCAGCCTCAGCTGACCCCCTCGCGGCATCTTGGCCCTTCGTCCAGTAGGGTATGGACATTCTGGGACCGTTCCCTCCAGCCTTCAATCAGCGCAAGTTCCTGTTGGTGGTTGTTGACCACTTCACCAAATGGGTAGAGGCCAAAGCATTCGCCAAGATCACCGAGAGCAAGATGAGGTCTTTCTTCTGGAAGTCCATAATATGCTGGTTCGGGCTACCACATACCCTGGTCACCGACAACGGTCGGCAGTTTGATAATGCACCCTTCCGAGGATTCTGCACCGAGCTAGGCATTCATCAGCGGTTCACCTCCGTTAGGCATCCTCAGACCAATGAGGCAGCCGAGGTGACCAACCATATCATTCTCCAAGGATTAAGAGCCCAGCTAGATGACTGCAAAGGACGGTGGGTGAGGAGCTCCCCAATGTGCTGTGGGCCTACCATACAACGCCATGAGCCCCCACTGGAGAGACTCCCTTTAGCCTCGTCTTGGGTTGAAGCTGTCATTCCCGTAGAGATCGGCTCCTTGAGCCCCAGGGTAGAGGCATACAGCGAGGAGGACAACCCAAACCAGTTGCGGGCCAACCTTGACCTCATGGAGGAGGTACGAGACTGAGCACGACTCCGCATGGGAGCCTACCGGCAGCGGGCAGCCAGGTATTACAACGCTCGCGTCTGCCCTAAGACCTTTTTGCTGGGGGACCTAGTTCTTCGGCGAGCTGAAGTTTCAAAACCCACAGAGGGAGGCAAGTTAGCGCCAAACTGGGAGGGACCCTATCGAGTTGCTGAGGCACTCCACCACGGAGCATACAAAATTGAAGCGCTGGATGGAAAGCTAATCCCGCAGATGTGGAACGCCGACAACCTCCGTCGGTATTATCAGTAGTATACCCTCTCTTTACATTAAATTTCATGCTTGCATTCTCTTGGGCTCTCGCCCCGCACTTGATATTAATAAACGAGTTCAAGTAATCTAGCTTTTCAGCAAAAAGCCCGAGGCCAGCTCGGCACAGAAAGTCCAATGTACCATTGCCACTGAAGACCGATGTACCATCAGCATCGAAGACCGGTATACCATCGGCTCCCAAAAGCCGAGGCTAGCTCGGTACAGAAAGTCCAATGTACCATTGGCACTGAAGACCGATGTACCATCAGCACCGAAGACCGGTGTACCACTGGCTCCCAAAAGCCCGAGGCCAGCTCGGCACAGAAAGTCCAATGTACCATTGGCACTGAAGACCGATGTACTATCAGCATCAAAAATTGGTGTACCATCGGCTCTCAAAAGCCCGAGGCCAGCTTGGCACAGAAAGTCCAATGTACCATTGGCACTGAAGACCGATGTACCATCGGCACCAAAGACCAGTGTACCACTGGCTCCCAAAAGCCCGAGGCCAGCTCGGCACAAAAAGTCCAATGTACCATTGGCACTGAAGACCGATGTACCATCGGCACCGAAGATTGCTGTACCACTGGCTCCCAAAAGCCTGAGGCCAGCTCGGCACAGAAAATCCAATGTACCATTGGCATTGAAGATCGATGTACCATCGACATCGAAGACCGATGTACCATCGGCTCCCAAAAGCCCGAGGCCAGCTCGGCACCTCAAGCCCGAGTCTTCCTCGGCATCCCAAGGCCGATGTTCCATCGGTCCCCAGAAGCCCGAGTCTTCCTCGGCATCCCAAGGCCGATGTCCCATCGGCCCCCAGAAGCCCGAGTCTTCCTCGACGTCCCAAGACCGATGTTCCATCGGTCCCCAGAAGCCCGAGTCTTCCTCGGCGTCCCAAGGCCGATGTCCCATCGGTCCCGAGAAGCCTGAGTCTTCCTCGGCATCCCAATGCCGATGTCCCATCGGCCCCCAGAAGCCTGAGTCTTCCTTGGCGTCCCAAGGCCGATGTCCCATCGGCCCCAGAAGCCCGAGTCTTCCTCGGCATCCCAAGGCCGATGTCCCATCGGTCCGTAGAAGCCCGAGTCTTCCTCGGTCCCAAGGTCGATGTCCTATCGGTCCCCAGAAGCCCGAGTCTTCCTCAGCGTCCCAAGGCCGATGTCCCATTGGTCCCTAGAAGCCCAAGTCTTCCTCCACATCCCAAGGCCGATGTCCCATTGATCCCTAGAGGCCTGAGTCGGCCACAGCGTCCGAAGGCTGATGTTCCGATGGAATAGAGTTTCCCATCGGCATGAGATCGCTGCCCCATCGGCGCCTAGTGGCACGGGGCCGGCATGGTCCCTGGCTCGGCTACCCGGAGTTCCGGTCCTACTTAGCTAAATTGAAGTCGCTCGCGAGTGGGTAAAAGCTACCCCTCGGTGCCGATGAGGCCCCCAGGGGTCCCATGTCGGCAATTCGAGGATTCAAATGCGACATGTTGCATTTAGCTTAAAATAGTTTCATTAATGCTAAAGTGTTTACAAAATACCGACTGAGTCGGACTTGATACAAAAATTTGAAGAAAAGTACAAGTTCACGGGTCGGCCGTGCGGGCTCGTCATCGGACGAGGCCACTTCAGAGAGGTACTCCGGCTCGACTTCTAAGGCCTGAGGAAGGTTCAGGTTCTGGGCTACCTTCTCCTTCCCGCATCGGAACCCCTGGAGATAGGCATCCGCTGAAGTTTCGGCTAGTTATCCGCGTAGCGTTCTGATGCCCGGAACTCTTCTACGGCCTTGCGGCCCTAGCCTCAGCGGCTGCCTCCACCTCGGCAACCCTAGCCTCCACCTCAGCAATCCTGCCTCCTTCTCCACGACCAGAGAGGCTGCCGCCCTCTCTGCCTCTTTGGCGTGCTCCACCTCCTCCTCGGCATACCTTGCCTTATCTTCGGCCGCTTGGATGGCCGAGTTCAGCTCAGCGATGTGAAGGTTCCGGGCCTCAATGTCGCTCTCGGCCTCCGTGAGCTGGTTGAGTGCCGCTTGGAGTCAATTGGCTTCGGTCTCCGCTCGGCTCTCAGCCTTCCTTATTTCGTTGGCTCGATCGGTCCTTGTCGATTCCAGGCCTTTTCTGCCGCCTCGGCTCGGGCCTGAGCCTCCTCAGCGTCCCTCCAGGTCTGGCGGATGGTGGAATCCCATTCATCGAGCACATTCCTGGTGGCTCCCAGAGAGTTTGTCACCTGCATTCAAAAGTCAGTCATGCAGACGTCGGGTATTTGAAGCTAAGGGGGCCAAGGAGCCACTTACCCGGACGAGGGCTGTGAAGGCCTCCCTGAAGAACCTGGTCACCCCCAGATTCTGAAGCTCCTCCTGGAACTCGGGCAGAATGACCTGGGACATGAGCCGCTCTGCTCGACGCCCGTCATTCATTAAGGAGAACCCGCGGGGGTCGGTTCGACCCTGCTCCCCTCGGCGGCTTCGGCGCGCTCGGCTTGATATGCAGGGGGCTGCTCGCCGGCATTTCTTCTGGGGGCGGGCTCACCGCCGCTAATGGCCCCACGCTTGGGCCCTGCTCTGCCTCCGTCGGAGTTGACTCGGTGGGCACCTGGGGCTCCTCTGTCGCCCCCTCGACTCTCACCCCCTCCGGTGGGGTGTTGGCTATCAGGTTCACCGGCGTGGTCAGAGGCTCTTGGCGTTCGGGAGGCGGGGAGACCCGCACCATCGGACGTTTGGGTACCGGGGCCTGCTGCCCCTCGCTTGGCCCTTCCTAGGCCCTCATCCTCTTGGCGGTGGCCCTCTTGAGTTTAAGGGTCGGAAGCTTCATTGCTGCATGGCATCGGTCAAAGTTAGTTAAAAAAAAAAGGAGGAAAAGGAAGAAGGAAATTTGGTTAAGTACGGGGACGCTTGCTACTCACCGCTTTGGGTGGTGATGCCCGCCAGCCGGAGGTTGTCCTCTGACAGAACCAGATTGTATCTGGGAATGTCGGTGGTCAAGAGTCGCCCCAGTGCCTCCCTATCCCCCGGGAGTACGGTCGAGTTTGAGTTGGGCCTGAGGTTCGGGTCCCCCCACCCGGTTTTGACTTGGTCAATGTCAGCAAAGAGGAACCGGGACTTCCATCCCTTGACGAAGGAGGGGAGGAGCAGCTTGAGGACACGGCCGGGTCGGGGCTGGAACAACCACCAACCTGCCTGCGGCTGGAGGGTGTAGAAGGATCGAAAGAGGGAGATTCTAGGTGTAACCGAGTGGAGATGGCATAGGATGATGAAGGCACAGATAGTTTGGAGGGAGTTTGGGACTAGTTGGGAGGGGGTCAGAGAGTAGTAGTCGAGGAGGTTGGTGAAGAAATGGTAAAAGGGCAGGCGGAGACCTAACCTAAAGGATATCTTATAAATGGCCACTCTACCAGGCCGGGAGGAGACCACCCTGTCGTCGGGGGTCGAAGGAAGAGCCCGATATCTCGAGAGATTTGGTAACATGCCCTGATATTAGCCAGGTCCTGGCCTGTTACTGTGGAGGCGGTCCCCATCGGGGATTCCGCCCCCATCCTCTGTGAGGTGCCAGCGGCCGCCGGCGCCTCTATGCCGGAGCCCTGCGGCGGCTCGCTGTGGTTGGATAGGAGCGCGGTCCTCCGGATTGGAGGACCACGAGGGGGCAGGAGATGAAGAGGAACGAAGCCTAGAGGGAGAAATGTGGTTGCTGGGGGAGGCAGAAGCAGACCAGGAGGGTGAGGAGGCTATGGCAAGGGTTCGAAGAAGAAAGAGAAGGTCTAGAAGGGACAAGAGGTTGACCTGAGGAAGAAATGGCGGAGGTTGGTTCTCGGGTTGCAAGAAAGGTTGAAGGCCAGAGGAAGACGAAGACAGCTGAAGCAAAGTGACGAAACCAATCCTTCGCCCGGCTTAAAATGGTTTCAAATTGTCCCGCCTCACCTGCCCAGCCACGCGGACTCCCGCTTTGGGCTGGGTCACCTCGACAGGAGCTCGGTGCATGAGATGATCCGCCTTCGACCAATGATGGGACGCCGCTGACGTCAGCATCATGATGGCGATGATGGCGGCCGCTTTTCATGAATTTCGAGAGGACAACCTCGCCTCGAGGACGATCGCTATGATCGGATGGACGACAGTGACTGCCCCATCACATTCCCCTGATCGCCCGCGCTAAGTTATCGCCGCACCTAGAGACACATGTCCAAGGGCGGTTGGCAGCAGACGGGGATCAGCCACTTGGGAGGTGACACCCCTTTCACCTCGTCAGGGTGGGCCTGCTTCGTCTTAGGGGCGAGGGGGCATCTGATGTGGCTGATCTAACATCGTTAAAGTAAACAGTAAGCAAACGATGAACTGACGGAGCCTAACCTCGGCCTCGTGGGATGGCCTCGGCCCCCGAGGCCCCCGAGGCCTTCGAGGCCCCTTCAGCCTCGAGCTTCCATCTTGGTCTGGCCCCCGGGACTGGCAACCTGCTGCCTCAAGCCGCCCGACATGCTCGCGTGGCCCACCAACCGCATGCAGCGGCCACGTGATCCGCCACTCGCCTGCAACAGCGCGTGGCCATACTCCGTAACGGTGCACGTCTGACACAATCAGGTCCGCCTGCCACCCGTAGCACCGTGCTTGGCAGTTGGCAGGCGAGGCGGGACACCTCTGACATGCCCAGTGTCGGTTGCGACCCATCACTATCAGCCTTGCTTTCCGTCCGTTAGTGGATAAATGCACATCGAAGTCAGTAACCTTCTGGAAACGGGAATACCCTTTTTTTTTTTTTTTTTTTGTAGTGCCAATTCCCAATCTTGTAACAGTAAAAGAAAGCTTTTTTAATTAAATCTATCAAGCAATGACATCAGACATAACAACGATCAGCAAATTCAACCTGAAATGTTAATGAAATTGCGTGTCATATCTAGAATAGTATATAAAACTTGGAATCTTAATTGCATTGCTTATAGGTGCATGGTTAGTTGCTCGCTTTGACTTAAAATGACCTTTGAAGCTTGATTAATATGATATCAAATGTCACAGCCACTGTGCTTGCTGCCCTCCTCTATGCACAACCTTTTAGTACCATCAGAGAACTCTATTACAAAGAGACAAAGCACAAGATCATGAGGTCAAAAGTTTGCAAAAATAAGAAGCATGATCTACAACTTATCATAAAAGTAAGGCACTCCATAGTAATAATGCCCACCAACCAACAAAATATATCAATTAAACCATGCTGATCATACAATTGGGAAGTTCATATAACATAAATCATTATATAAAAATTGGAAAAAAAAAATTTACACATAGGATCTATATTGTTAACATCATCAATATATTGAACCTCTTACCCGTCATTGCTACAATAATTTATTATTGTTTCATTTCTTAAATCATTATCATCATGAATGAAATCATTATCATCATACACTAGTTCTTTGTTGGTTTGCACAACACTAGCCTCAACAATGCAAGGACATTGTAGCTAAAGTTCTCCGTATCAACTATTTTTCTAAACCAAGAATAATGATTCTTAAAAAAGAAAAACTCTAATGATAGAGGATCACCAAAGCTCAAAAAAAAAAAAAAAAGGCATAGTTGTATCAGAAGCTATATTTAATAAGCACAAGGGTGATCTTTTGAGATACTGGCTAAGCTAAAATGGTAGGATAAGACATATCTTATAAAACCATTAGACTAAACTTCAAGCATTCGCTAAAGAAGTTGAAAATGTTTAATTGAAGACATTCAAGCAGTTGGTATGAGATCAATAATTAATTCTTCTTCATGTAGGTTTTCCTATATTAGATTTAGTATAAAAAACCTAAGATCCCGCATTAGATTGTGGTCCTACTATGCTTTTTAATTGGTGCAAGATTAAAAATCCTATAAGGTTCTTGCCTACATTAGATTTTGGTACTAGATCTAATCCTAATAACAATCTTCACTCACCCCTTTTCACCTTTTATATCAACACACCTACTCATTTCTCTTTCACCTTCACCTCTTCACCTTGATCCTAAACTCTACCTTAGAACTTCATGAGTTCCTTACCCTCTTGCCTTGTTAAAAAAAAAATCTCTAGACCTGTTTCTTTATTAAAAAAAAATCCTAATCATACTTGAGTATTTGGTTCACTTTCTTTTCTTCACTTTTCATACATAAAGTTCCAAAACATATTTTCCTATTGCAAAAAAAGAGCCCAAAAAATGAGAGACTCAACAAGAGAGAGAGAGAGAGAGAGAGAGAGAGAGAGTAAAAAGAGAAAAGAGGTTAAAAAAGAGAGTAAAATAAAATTCTTTTTATTTTAGGATTACTCCAAGTTAGTTTGAAAATAGGTTTAGGTGGGCTTCCAATTATTGTCTGTTTTTAGTTGTTGAACTGCTTGAGGTTTGCAGCCATAGACTCCAAGTGAAACTATTGGAAAAAGTTTGAATAAAAAAAATGGGGACGCTCGCGAGTGAAACGCTCGCGGATGTTCACTGGACGTTACGTGAACATTGGCCCTCCCTTTTTTTAAAACAATCCTCCACAAAAGTTTTAAATAAAAAAATAAATATAACAAAAATTTTAGAGTATCTTATACTGCACAATGGGTGAGGTATCCTATGGGCTTGATTCTCACTTAGTATTGATTGTATATCTGAAGAACCATAGTAGATTAAACCTTGAACTAGGTCCTTGGCTCAGACTTCTACTAATCACACACACATATGATCAATTGGGTTTAAGCGGTCAGCGCATATTAAAGGCCTTGCGCTTAGTACTTGATTTTTTATGAGAATTCTTTAAGGTTAGCACAAACCTTAGTCACGCCTAATATGACACGATTCTCATATAGATGAATCCTCCAAGGGTATTTGTGATATATCCTGAAGATAACCTATCTCGAATCCATTAAGAGTATGACTCAACCTTACACAAATTTACTTGTCACTTTATAAGAGCACTCATCATAGGGATGGGATAAATTTTTTTTAAAAATTTATGCTCTAACACAATCACTCAATCAGCTTCGTTTCTACCACATTGAACCTTTTCATAGGATCTCCAATCACAGAGGTTGTATATCCACTGCTGGTGACCAAATAATGGGCTTAAGCCCCATCCCTTGATGAATCTAGGACTCCACTCCTAGATAACTCCTTGGTTAATTGATTTGCCTAATTCTTCTTAGACTTGGCAAATTTCAAAGAGATAACATTATTTTTTGGATTAGACCTCAAATAAGAGAATTAAACAAATATGCATTTTGAACAGTAATGTGCTTGCTTCTAAAATGGACCATCATAGCCATAAAGAACAAGCCTTATTCAAACTATTAAAGAATGATTATTGAATAAAATAGATAATTAATCATCATCGATGTAATATTCAAAAGCATCATCATATGAAAAAAAATAAGCTTTTCTGCAATGCATTTATGAGGCTCGGATCATGCAATAATGCCTTGTCCCAACTACATGGGTTTGGCAATTGCATCATCAAATATTGAGTAAATCAAAATTTATGTTACATGATAAAACATAATCAAATGCAGAATCAAGTTAACTTTCAATACAGATGATGGGCCATATCTAATCACTAGGTCAAGATCATATATGGAAAGTAATATCAGCATTTTTACACAAAAATTGACAAAGCACATAATTACAAACAAATCTAATTATAAGAAAAGTTGGATTAGGAAACTTAGTTTCAAGTAAAAGAAATAATTACTTGACTACCCAAATACAAGATAAATAATAAGTTGAATATTCCAAAAGTCATGTGATTATTTAGTAAATTTTAATTAAATCTCATGGCAATAGATTTTAAGATACTCAAAACAAGCATTTATATGATATGGAATGAGAAGAGCAGGTTGGGAAAATACAAAGAACTGGACTTGAAAGTCTCAAGTTTGGTGAGATGACAAATGAGCACTTGAGGCTGGCATAAACATATACAGTTCATACATGTCCATGTCATAGCATACTATAGATATTTCTACATACAAAATTATAGAGAAACCATCATTACATGTTCCAAAAACTAGATGAAAAAATATAATAAGTAATGTCACAATTGAAAGCTTCTTGGTTGGGGAAATAAAATTTAATATATTTATTCTGGACTTGTATGTATGATCCAAATCAGAACTCACTTCATCTTGTCTAGTCTAATTTAATAACTCATCAGTAAAAATGTTACAAACATTATTGCTGAAAATGAAACTACCCGCATTGTTTTTAGCATCCAACATGCTAGACACATAACCTTGTCAACCTTATAGCAAGCATGTAAAATTTTCCATATTTACTTAGGCATGAATTTGTAAAACAACAGGACATAAGCAATAGTTAGCTTTGCAAACTCAACTTAGACAACTGGTGAAGCACTATCAGCTTGTACATACTGATCTCTGTGCATCCAGCTTATCCTTGAGCCTGCCACATGCATCCTTGTTATGTATACAAGCACATAGCAGCATGCTTTGGTGGCATGCCCTGTGCTTTGCTTGACAGACAATATGAGCATATGCACGTGTATGCATTGCTAGTCAACTTTACTAAGCTTTTAAGTTTCTAAAAGTCAAGTCTCTCGAATGCATTTGAGTTCATTAAAGAACCACTGATACCATGCATTTCACCCAGCCATGCCTGTAACCGAACCAATGAATTAGTTAATAATTAAATAATAAATTACTTGTAGTTATGATAAACATCAGGCATTTGATGAGGTAATCTTTAAATTGTTGCTGCAGCAATACTAAAAAAAATCATTTCAGTGTGTTTAAGAAGTCACAAAAAAAAAACAAGCAAACAAAGTGCTCAGAATCTAGCAGCAATAATTAAATAAAATCACTTTGTTGTAGAACGTCAACTTGTTATTAGTCAATTGTCTAGCATATCGATTCAAAGACAGGTATTGAAATTACTTTATCATCCTCGCATATAATATTCTACCAACAAGACCATACATAACCTGATCACCATTCAACATCGACGATGAGAATAATAACTAGATAATATGGTTATTACTTGACAGAAATCTTAGCATGATTATTTTTGTTCAGGAACAAGCTTACAATCAAACTTCACCTATGTACATAACATGAGTTTTGGATAAAACATAAGTTTTGTATGTAGCAGTTTCAATCCCAGATTAAGGAGAGTGGCAGTGGATTAACAATCATGGTCACATCCTACAAATATGAGCCAGATGACCAAATTTGATCTAGTTTGATAAAAAGATTGAGCAAAAGAACAAGGAATTTTACTTCATATAAGATCAATTACACCAGCATGCACTGAAAAAATAATTATGCATGTATCTACCCACACGTCTCCATATGAATAATACATTCATATATATAATTACATAAGGATTCTTTTGCTTGAATATATCTATGAATATATGTGTCATACATGTATTTATGTCTACCTAGTATGCATATTTGTTCTTGCAAAAATTCCTTTTTCCTAGAAATTGCTAAACAATTTAATTCTAAATCATTTAGCAATTTCTAGGAAAGGAATTTTTGCATGAACAAAAATATTTTCTAACAGAAACTTAGTTTTTTAGATAGGTTTAACCTAGAATTTTTTGACTAAACTAAAGCTAACTTTTAGTATAGCTTAACAATGCACTCATAACCATCCACCATCATCCTTACCTCCTAAAACATTATAGTAGCTACAAAATGATGTGTTCTACCTAAAATGATGACTCCAAATCCTGGTAATAGTAATATGAAACTTTTATTAGCCCTTGATGACCTTATTTCTCAATTAGAAAATAGATTTGATAGTGTAATAGTCATCTTGTGCAACCTAATAAACCAAGTAGATATACATCGATATGCAACCTAGGTTCTAGCATAGCAGCATAAAAAAATTATAATTCCTCTATCTCTAGTGGCTCAACCAAGAGTTTTTGACCCTGATAAAGATATCTTTAGAAGAGTTAGACTCAAAGTAGAATTCTATGAGATCTAAATCCAAATAATTTTCTTTTAATTAGCTCACATATATTGAAGATTATCTTAATTGGTACAAGTTGACTAAAACAAGAAGCAATGAATTCGTTAAAAATTAGCTCAAAAGATAGAAACCTAGACATATTATTGGAAAAATGAAGGTATGCTCTTGAGAAAGTTGGTTTTAGTTATGATCTATCTAATAATAAAAATATTTCAAAAAATTCTTTGAAAAAGCTATGTCACCTCATAGCTCATTTATTTCATATAATTATTGTGGCAAAAAGGGACATATCTTGCACCAATGCCTTAGTAGGAGAAATCCTTATCTTGGTGTCAAAAAGATATGGATCCTAAAGAAAACTTATATTCCAATTGAACGAAGGACCAATCCTATTGAATCCAAAAAGATTTAGGTATAAAAAATGTAAAATATTTTTTACAAAAACTCAAATGACTTTGGAGACATTTGCAAACCTAAGGTTTCAATAATATATATTTGATAATAACAAATATTAATAAAAAATTAATACAATTCTTGAGTTTATGATGATGAGATAGGTTATTATAGTTAAAACATATTAAAACATGAGTAAAAGATCATCTGACACACATTTGAACTCAAGTTTCTCAACTCAACTCAACTCATCTAAGCCTTTTTCCAACTACATGGGGTCGGTTAAATGAATTTGCTTCCTTTACTCTACTCTATTTAGGACTAAGTTGACAATATTTGAACTCAAGTTGCATGCTAGAAATCCATGTCGAAGAAGAACAATGGAAGATCAAATACCATCCAACTTAAAAATGTCTAAGAGAATGGTTTACATGTTGTGATTTATTTTTCCTAAGAATTTATTATGAAACTTGGAGGAAAATGAATACACAAGGCTAAAACATCTTAAAAATGAATTAGATTAAATTTTAAATTAAAAATTAATAAAAAATAATCATGAATGTCCAAAACTAAGAATAGTAGTCGATCAGTTTGGCCTAATGGTTGACTGCATAGGCTACAATGGTTGACCGACCTAGGACATTAGTCGACCAGTCCTAGCCTGGACGGCTGACCACAGGGCTTTTAACAATCCAATGGTTATATTTTCATATGACAATTGAAGCTGCCTAAAAGTCATAATGGTCATATTCTTACTTACCTATATATCTGGGGGACTTTCGGCTGGTATGGGCATACAAAAGGAGGATGGAATTTCATTAGAAATTCTTTATCAAAAAGGTTTCTTGAGCCTTGAGTGTCGATACTCTTTTCTCGTATTTAATATTTCAGTTTATATCTACTTTCATTGAGAGAATGAGCTTATTATTTCTTTTGTAGAAGAAAAGTTTGGGTTTCTCCTAAGCCTAGTAAAAAGTAGAGAGTAGGTTCATTCTGAGGAAAAGGAATTGTAAGAGTTTCTTTTAAGTCTAGAAAAAGAAGTGTATAAGAATTTGATTCTCACTCAGTTAAGAGGATAGTGGATATCTCAATAAGAAGCCTTGGGCAGAGGATGCAAGTAAGGGATGCTGACAACTATAAAAATCTTAGAGCATCATTTATTTTTCTTGCTCTTTATTTACTTGTAATTTTATCTTATTGTTCCTCCCTTGTATTTCTTGGATCTGTGTTTCGTTTGAAATATTTGATACTTATACTTTATTTTCAAATTATTCAGTTATTTTAAAACACTTAGTCTTTTGGGTTTAAGTTTTGATAAACCAATTTACTTTAGGCTATCCTAAGCTTAATGTGAGGATCTCCATCATCATTATCTATTTCCTATGTTGTCCACTATCATTATAGATCTTTACCCACATTGCCATTATTAACCTTTATATACGTTTATCCTCCATCACCAAAGACCTTTATTACTATTACTGTTAATCTTCAACATCACTCATCACCCTTATGGTTTCTATAGTCTCCACCATTGCCAAACAACTATCGATAGTGGTGTAGGGACTATTTATTACTGTCCACTACCAATATCATCAACCTCCACCATCATAAGATCACTAAAAATCTTCATCGCAATCCTCCAACATTATCATTGATCTCTATGGCATCTTATGATTGCTAAAAATCTTTACCATTACATATCACTACTAACGATCTCTATCTTCAACCATTAACCCCAATAATCTTTACCATTACCTAAGCATTTGTAACATATGCATTCCTTTTCTTAAAAAAAGTTTACATCAAATTTTTGTTCATCAACTGTTATCCAATGTTTGCACTGCCTTTTTAAAATATATGCACTATTGATCATCGCTACTATTAAGAGTTGTGGGTTGTGGTGGAGATGATTGATGATAGTGAAGCTAATGAAGATAATTAGTGATGGATGGCGATAGAAATTATTAACGGTGATAGGCAGTAAAAGAGATAGAAGAAGTAGATGATGATGGCGGAGATCATCAATAATAATGATTGTAGCAAATAAANAAAGGCAGAGCTTGAAAGCGTGGGTAGAAAGCGGCGCGGGACGGAGGGAGATGGGGAAGCGCGGGAAGAAGCACACGGAGCGGCAAAAGCCTCGCCTCCTTCCTCTCGCGGGCGATGACGAAGATGATGAAGCCTTGCCTTCTTCCGCATACAACCTCCCATCATCACCAACAAACGACGAAAGAGAAGAAGAGAACGAAGAAGTCGAAGAGGAAGGAGAAGACGAACGCAACGGAGATGGAGAACGACGAGGCCAGGAGGGGGCTTCTTCTGGTACTCCATCCAAATACCATCTCTATCAGAGATCAGTTCAGGTTTCCTTTCTTCATCTCCTTCTTTCTTTTCTTCCTTCTCATATTAGTAAGTTTGAGTGGTGGAATTGCTTGCGTGCAGTCGCCGAAGGGGGACATAAGCTACATGCAGAAGTTCTTCCTCATGTACGTCGGAGGAAGATTTCCGCTCCATTTGCAAGAAGATTTCTGCGGCACTGCCTTCCTCAGGTGGATATATTTCTGATATCGTGTTTTTTCGCTGCTGGTTTTAGAGGGTTAATGTTTATGATGGAATATCGTTTCTTGTTATGATTTACATCTATTGGAGGATGCTAGTTATTAACTGATGTTTTATTCTGGAGCTAGGTGGATTTACTTTAGGGCCCTATTCACTTTAAATGAGAATTTAACAACGGAAAGAATGCCTGAGAGGGTAAAGAACTCTGCACTCCGAGTAGAAAAGGGGGAAGACATAGATGGCAGAGAGATTGTGAAAATAGGAAAAAAAATTAAGGAAAGAAGTTTACCTTGTGCAGGTGGTTCGTGCCTTATCACAAGGTACATAGAATGATATAAAGCATGGTAAGCTATTATGACTATGATAAAGTTAGGGTGGAGATTGGTTTTATTGGTGCTTGAAGAAGGTTGAGGAATTAGAGATGACTTAGGAGCCTGATTCTGACTTCTATATAAGCATAATTTGTATTGGAGACTGCAGGCTTTCTTGAGCTACATTTCTTGTAGCACACATGGCATCTCATCCATTCAATCAAGTCTCAAGCTATAACCAAGATAGCTTCATAACTTCCTTGACATAAATTGGTTTCCGTATGTTAAGGATGTGAACAAAGTGGGCTGCTTTGTGCACAAACTAGATACATTAAAATTAGGAGATACAATGGAGACTTACTGTTTCTATATTTCCTTTTTCTTTTCTGATTTGTTTTTCCTTGGGGTATTGGTGGTATTGGATTTTTACAATCTGATTTCTAGAATTCTCTTTCAACTCGAATGGATGGTAGACTTTGGTAGACAAACAATAGTGAAGTTCTTTTTCCAATTAAATCAAGCTATTCTTGATATATGGATTAAGCATATAATTACGTAGCAAATGAAGTTCTGCCACATACATATAGCTTGATTTATAGATTTTCCTATATCACTAAGGTTGTCGAGATTTTGCTCCCAATTGGGGATGGGAGGCCATTGTCCCTCTCCTTGGTTCTGCCCTGTTCCAAATTTCTAGAACACATCCACATGCAAATATGTCTCTAAAATTGGGAGTTCTTATTTTTTGTTTCAACTTCAAAGGGCAAACTTTCTTACAGGATTGTTATCCTGTCATTCTTTTATAGACTTCAGAAACCCAACTCAATTTTCTGAGAAGTAGTTTGCTTGTCTATCCAAAATAAGGAGACTCCTAAAAAGTTTGGAGTAATGATTTTAGTGGTTATTGGATGGTCCTTGTCTTTATTGAAGCAAAGAATATTATATTTTTATTGATGCATCAAAAAAATTGAATATATGATACTGATGGTATGTAAAGGTGACAAATTTTATAGCTGTTAATTGGAGCTTTATCTTGATTATTGAAAAC
The DNA here is from genome assembly GCA_900491605.1 of Calamus simplicifolius. NCBI lineage: Eukaryota > Viridiplantae > Streptophyta > Magnoliopsida > Arecales > Arecaceae > Calamus > Calamus simplicifolius. The sequence continues at coordinate 292,327 of UESW01004645.1, read as the reverse complement.
CTAAGAATGAGATCTCTTGTTTGATCTTGTAATGCTTTAAAAGAAAATTACCAACATAGAAATTACATCAACTTTGCAGCTCTATGTTCTTCTCTGAAGTGGTTTTGCCTAGTTTTCCTATTCATTTCATTTCTGTTTTCTTGCTGTGATTACTGTAGGTCACTTAGCTTTTCGAGTGATGATTGTCTTTCAAACAACAAGGTTGACCAAAGACAACTTTGTATCATCACTTGGGATGAGCTTGTGCCACTACAGTGTTTAAGATATCTTAAAAGAAGTGAAATGCACCAGAAGCTCATTTGGACTTGTGCTGATTTTGGGTTCAGAAGAGTTTATTCAATTGGTCGGAAATTTTAGTAATTCGTGCAGCACTGTTTCCTTCTGGGTGACTTTAGGTGTCTTAGGAAGACATTGGCATTATTAAAGAAGCTGAGAAGAACAGGGATGAAGATTAGTACCTAATGTAGTAATGTGGGAGGGCATTTAAAATCTCTTTTGTAGGTTGATGTGTGGTGAGGCCATCTATATAAATGATCATGCGATTTTTTTTTCTTCTGTTGGCTCATACAGATCATTTATTTTTCGGTGCAGATTAAAAGGAAAATAGAGAACTATTAGTGGGTTGGACTCTAGTATTTTTTTTTCCCTCTCTCTCCTTTGCTCTCATCTGGAACTTACAGGAGTCATTGGATTTCCTAGCCATTCATAGTGGTCTGTATTCCTTGTTGGGTATTGATTGATGACTTGCTATCATGCTTTGATTGTTTTCTTAGTTAAGTCTTCTATTTTCTTCTTCTTGTTTAGATCAAAAGGAAAACCATTTCTAACATTCAGCAAATTCTTGCAGATGACCATTCTTTGCATCAGAAGGATTTATATCACCAATACACACCTTCATTTTTGTTTTTCACTGATGGATAAGTAATCCCTATTTCCCATCTTGAAGTTCATGTGCTGCACGGCATAATATCTTTCAATGTTATCTGGATGAGATTGAAGGAGCTCAACTTCTTATTACAACCAACGTAACATGTGGATTTCTTTTCTAAGCTTTTAGTGTAATGTCTGTTTCCTAGGTCATGTCTTCCTAGAAACTAAAAAAATATATGCCTTCCAATGATCCAATATATTACCAGAAATCTTCCCCCCTCATCCCATCCCTACCCAGTATTTAATTTATTTAAGTGTTAAGATTTAGCAAATGTGATAAGCTTGATATCATTTGTTGGATCAATAGAATTAAAGTATGCTACTCTGCTATGCTATTTTTATCCCTAATTCTCTATTCTTAATGGTTGTAACATCATCCGCAACCAAATCAGTGTTGTTAGAAGATCAATCCAGGCGCACTTAAGTACAAAGGACCTTCGAGCCCAAGTACAAGGCATGAGTGCTTGAGTAGAGTGAGTGCGCATTTTTAAAATAAATGGTAGAATAAGTTATCTAAGAAAATTTATAACACATAATAGAAAAAAAAAGCTAAAAAATCATAATACTAATATATTTAGCTTATCAACTCAATGGAAAGCCTCCTTTTTCTTGGCTGAAATCAATAGTATCTTAATGTTTTTTCTCCTTGGATGATGACATAATTTTTAGCTTTTTTTGATAGGGCAAGAAAAATAATGTGTATGAGATGGTACATCATAAAGTTAGCACTATCTTATAAATATAATAGACTTGAAAAGTTATAAAAAATATAGCTTATAAAGAAAGGTGTTTTTTTTAAAACCTTAAATCAGATTAAAAGTGTACACTTTTTTCACCTCATGGCATTAAGATAAAGGTGTCTTGCCAAAAGTATAAGAATCGTCTAACCCGTTTTATGTGCACCTTATGTCATAGGTATATCTTAGGATATAGAAGCACTTAACCTTTGGCGCCTTGCGCCTTCTGCCTTACGCGTGCCTAAAGCGCATAAAGTTATGGCTACACTTCTTGTCAAACGAAGCCTCTAGAGCTGCTTCCCTCACATGAGGCTTCAATCTTGTTTTTCTGTATGTTCCTGGAGCATCCTTAGGGATGGTATTCCTTCCACATTTTACTCTCTTCTGCCTTTTTTTTTTTTGCCTTCAATGCATGTTCTCTGTTTTGTTAATTAAGAGCGAGTGCTAGAAAACTGAAATTTGTTCTCTCTTTTTTACTGATTTGTTTTCTCTTTTATTAATTAAAAGTACAAGATAGAAAACTGATATGCACCTACCATGTTGTTAGAATGTGTATGGAGAGTAGGTTTGCTTCGCATAATGTGGTTAACAAACATGATTGTATTCTTCTCTATAATTATTATAGAAAAGGGTAGGGAGACATGGAAAGATGATGAGTATATTTCTTGAGAATTAGTAATTGCTTGTAATTTTCTTGGCAGGTCCGATTTTCACCTCATTGTAAATTTTCTGGAAAGCCACATTTGCATTGCTCTTTTAAAGAAAAACTGTTATTTGTCCAGCTTGCTTCATGTTTTATAGAATCGTATATCATCTCTCTCTCTCTCTATCCTCCTGCTCTTTTGTAATTCTTTAGTCTTAGTATAGCAAAGGCAAAACTATAGTTGTTTTTAAGTATCCCTTGTCAAAATTGTTCTTGTTTCCATGTGCATTCATAGTAAAAATTACAATTACTCTGGGAAATAATAACAACCACCTTGTCTCATCAACTTGGGGATGTGATTTTTTGTTGATACGAAGCTCAAAAAAGCAAAATCTTTATCTCATATGCTTAGAGAAAAGAGAGTTCAATGGTGAGGAAGATAGCATGAAATACTGAATTAGTTGAGCAGGCCTGTCCAGATAATAGTGTAAAGACCTTATTTGTCAACTAATAGAGGCATTTAAGAATTTGGCTTAATAAGCTGCTCATATGTTGCATTTGTTAATATTTTCTTACCCATTTTGCTTATATATCTTTCCTAATAACCATATGGATTGTATATTCCTTATATCTGTTTTCCTACTCGGGAGTGCTGATTGTAATTTTGGGACTAAAGTAGCTAATTGTGTTTATATTTGGCAGTTCTGAGTGGCTCCGTAGTGACTCTAGACGAACAGCAGTGGGTCTAGATTTGGACCTTGATGCACTTAACTGGTGCCTTGAGAACAATTTCAATAAGGTTGGGGCTGATGGATACTCTAGGATCTCCCTTTTTCATGGTAATGTTTTGCAGCCTCAAGAAGCCCACTTGGTCAAACACAGAGAAGAAGATCCTATGAAAGGTCGAGTTTTAAGTGACAAAGATGGATGTTCAGAAACTGTCCAGCCAATGAAGAATCAGGTTCTAACACTCAAATATGCTCTAGCAGTTTAACCATGGTAAAAGCTGTACTGCCCAGCAGAGACATCATCTGTGCATTCAATTACAGCTGCTGTTGCCTCCACAAGCGTCCTGATTTAGTGTTGTATTTTAAGCATGCTTTCCAAGCATTGTCTAAGAAAGGTGGTATCTTTGTAATGGACCTATATGGAGGTAGGTCATCAGAGTGCAAACTACGCCTCCAGAGGAGATTCTCTGATTTTATGGTAAGTTCCATTCATTATATGAACGGCAAACTATATCTAACTAAGCAGGTATTTTATGATTATGTCATAAAATGTATTTAATGCATAATCTAGATACAGTTCCCAAGGAAGAAATTATATAGTCTCTGTATGAAGGGAAAAATTTAGGTGACCCCTTTTCAAAACAATCAATCACCCAACGAGTTGTCTTTAACCTTAGAATCCTTGGTAATTTTTTGTAGGTCGAGCAGCTTTGGGTAATTTTTTGATTTTAAGGTAACATCTGCATTGAAAACCATGAGAATACAGTTAACTTAGGTACTCATATCTCTCTGATTATGTTTCATGAATAGGGAATTATATTTTAGGTTTCTTTCAAATATATAGAATATTATTACTTGGCTTGCATGAAACAAACCAAAAAAACTGAAATTGTCAAGCTATTTTCTGTCATTTCTATGATCTATATTGGGAACAATAAGTAGTTGTTCGGTTCAAAATGCTTGTTTTGTATGTTGACTTCGGCTTGGCTTCATGTACAGTATGTCTGGGAGCAAGCAGAATTTGATATCATAAACCGCAGGACAAGAATCAGTCTTCACTTCCACCTTGGAAAGAAGCGGATACTACAGCATGCATTTGCATATGATTGGCGCTTGTAAGTTGAAAATATATAAAGCCAACAAATGAATGACGATATTGTTTTGCAAATCTATGTTGGATTTATATGATTTTCTGCCAACTTTGCAATTGTGCTTTCTATGCATTTACAGATCTTATGTATACGAGGTTTGTATGGAACTCATAATATCTCTCCACAAAGATTGATCTGTAGATTGTAATCTGTTGTCTCTTGTTTTACCATTGGCTTTCGTGCCAGGTTTTTTTTGGTATTTTACAAATGCTTTTAGTAAAAAGCATCATCTCTCGCTTTACTAAGCATTTAGGTCATCATGGTTCATGTAGTAGCTTTTGTCAAGTACCCTGATGGATGCAGGATGATGATTGCAAATGCAACTAGTAATGCCTATGAATTAAGCTGGGTTTAAGACTAAACTGGCCTTGAATATTTAAAGACTGGTCTCATGACTTTGAATTTTCAGAGTTTGCATTTAATTCTTGTTATTTTTGTGTTTTATGATGGCATTACTCATTGTCCAACTTACTTGAATAAGTAGGCAAGCTTGTCACTATTGGCAATGTGTCATATTGCTCTGCTGGATTGTGTTGCGTTCCATTCTTAACTAGTTCTTTAAGAAAGCATGGACGGTTACCAGTTAAATGTTGAACTTGTAATCGCTTAACACCTAATAGATATTTTAGAATCATTTGAGAGTTTGAGCTATTTATTCATCAATTCTCATTTCTCAGGAGTCTTAACTTCATAGTTTTTTAGGTTGCATCATCTGTCAGATAGATTCTTAACTCAACTTAACTCATCTAAGCCTTTTCCCAACTACATGGGTTAGCTACATGAATCTGCTTTCTCCACTCTGCTCTATTCAGGACTAAGTTGATACTTAAATTACAAATAGTTATATCTTTCTTAATTATTTTTATTCATGTTAGTTTAGGCTTACCTCTATCTTTAAGTACCATGGATTATTAAAATATCACTTTTTCTAACTGAAACATCTAAAGGTCTTTGTTGTATATGTCCAAACTATCATAATCGGTTTTTTCTTTTTATCTTCAATTGGGGCTACTTCTATCATTTTTTGTATATGTTTATTTCTAATTTTTTTTTAAGATTTATCACGTATCCATCTTAATATGCGCATTTCTGTTATACTTAATAAAACATTCATATATTGTTTCAGTATTGCCTACATATCCATCAGATAGATTATGCACATAAAAACCAATAAAGTTAAATGATCATAATCTTTGCATGTGCAGGTGGTCCTTGCCAGAAATTAAGGACTGCTTGGAGGAGGCTGGATTCCAGTTTGTTCATTTTTGGATTCGACAGATGCCAAACACCAGCAACAGTGAAAATCTGGAGGAATTCACTGTAGGTCGTGATGTCAAGTACGAAGAACTGTCATCTTTCCAGCAGCAAGATGCATGGAATGCATACATTGTTGGTGTAAAACCAAGTAGCAGACGTGTGATTTTGGCTGTCTCATTTTCACAACTTTCTGATCTTAGCTTGACATTTAGTATAGAACTCTATCCTATCATATTTGATTTTGCATGGAATTCTTTTGCACCATTTCTTTGCCAATTCAGGCCCTCAATTTTATGGCGAGGATGATACAAGGAATTTTCTGGAAAGGCCCTTATCACCTAAGAAATGCTCACTGAATCTAAATATTGCATAGATTTAGGAGATGACTAATTTTGCAAGCTCACCATCATATATTATCTGTTGATGGACGGGAGAAGCGAGTAATTGAATAAAGTGGCTCCACTCATCTGCATGTGTGATGAAAATAAGTTTCTAAAATAACAAGTTTCTAAAATGGACTATCTTTTAGAGATTGAATTAAGTAATGGCGAGCTGTTCTGATGGCTGCTAAAATTATTTTTCATGTTTAATGTTGATGGCGCACTTGTAAGATTGGCCCACTGAACTGTCAGATCTTAGAATCCTCTTCGACACTGTTGTAAGACTAGGCTCAATCCTCTAATTAAAATGTTTAGTGAAGAAGAAAAGTCTAATTAAAATGTGGATGTAAGAATCTGACTTTCACTTAGAAAGCATGTTGCAAAGGGAGGCGTAGAAACAAGTAGTAATTCTATGAAGGTTGGTGTTTGGCATGTGTTGATTTATTGACGTTACAAGAAGCATATTGGAGGATCAAACATTATATGGGACTAGTAAATGATTTATTAACACAAAACTCCACAGAGAAAAGTCACACAACCAACATGTGACTTTTTATTACTTGTCTAACAAAGTATCACGCTAAAACAGCACAACAAGAGGCCTCCGGATTAGTCTTTTTTTTTTTTGTTCAACATTTCTGTCATGCTAGCACATGATCATTTCTTTTGTGCACTTGACATCTTTTTTGAATTTCGGGGACATCTTTTTATAATCTACTTGACAGAAAAAACACAGTACATGTCAAAGGATTCTTTGTGCGCGCGTGAGAGAGAGAGAGAGAGGGAGAGAGAGATTGATTCATTGGGTTGTTCCGATGTCTATTTCCCTGCTCAGCAGAATAGTTGCACATTAATATTTACTTTCTCTTATGAGGAGATGGCTAACATTACATCTTATAGTACATTCAAGGTCAATCAAGGCATATATTTCTATTGATGTACCCGGAATGTCAATAGACTAAATAAGTTTTAACTTGGAAAGCGGAGCACTCTTCAGCCAATCGATGCATGTGTTCTGACAAAAAAGAGAAAAAATATAGAAAGAGAAGTCTAAAATCCTTCGATACTCAAGTCAACTTAGCAATAGTTGTGGAACTCTATGATTTTTAAGCTTTGAGTTTTAATCCTTGTGAATGAAGATCAAATCTTAAGATTGAATTTGTTTACCTATAGTTTGGAGCTACTTTTATTAGCATTTTATTAAATCTTTTTTTGGATTTGTTCACTTATTTGTGGGCAATTCTAATGAGCTGAATTCTCGGATATGATGCTATCTCTGATGGAGTCTCTCCTAAATAGGATTTAAATACCCTTTCTTAATTAGATAATTGACTCCTACTCGAAGTGGTCAACACCTTTGGCGGATTTTCGGATAGAGTGGTGGCTTTGATGGAAGTTTTTCTTAATTGAAACTTTTCTTTTTAAGAGAATATGTGTAGTGATATGATCGCCAATATCATGCCACTTTCTAACCTGCCATGTGTCACCATCATATAGGTTAGCTAGCTTATACCATATCATTTTGATGTCGGCAATTTAACCTTGATACCAAACTGATGTAAGTAGGTGGAATGAAAATAATTACTTATTTTACGCTAGCTCCTTAAGAATCTTTAATTCAGTATTTCAGCTATCTAAAAAAATTGTGGCCTCATACTTCTCAAGCAAGTAATTACTCTAAGCTATGAAAGAGAAAAACTCTTATAACTCAATTTTTTATTCATTCATTGATTCAATGGGGGCATAATAGGGGTTTATTTATAGAGAAAAATTTACTTAAACCTTTTAATCAGATTAAAACCAAAACACTTTCAAAATTAGAGACTAAAGTCATTGATTGATTTAATATTGACAAAAACAAGACTTTTAAAGAGAATAAAATAGAATTTCTAATTAAAGAGAATAAATAAGTTTCTCACATAGACTAGAATAAAAATAAGACTCTTAAAGAAGCTTGTAATAGAATTTTTCTTAAAAGTCAAAACTTCTCTTCTTTTTACTTTTTGTGCTGCATTAACTTTCCTTAGCCGGAAGAATTTAGCTTTGACGAATTGAAGCTAGAACTAAATGTCACCTTTGTGAGTGGATTAATTTGGTGGTCTTTTAGAGCGTGCTCCATTCCACCATTGTAACGTAGCATGAATTTCATAAGATTGCCTTTTAAGTTTATTCAGATATAGCTTGTGATGCAACCATGCTTTCTTTTTATGCCTCATTCATTTTGTATTACATGTGTTTTTTCTTTGATGAGTCTTCTTTCTAGAAAATATTATCTTTGGTATAGGCAATTGGAAGACATGTGGATCTCTAACTGCATCAATTTCTCCTGTCTTAAAAGATTTGGCTCTATATGAATCAATGTAATGTAAGATATTGTAGCCTTCAAAGCTATCTATATAATGAGTTAAATAAACTTATAAGTTTCAAATATATAAACTTTATAAGTTATAAGTTTCAATCTTTTCTTCTTTATTAGATCCTTCCTTGGGAATGGAGATGTGTCTTTCAATTATTTCATCTACCATCATATCTTCCTTTTTTTATTCATAAGCTAGTAGATCAATTGAGATTGTAGATTTAATAGGTTCTTCCATAAGTTTTTGATCAGCAATATCATCGAATACCCATTGATAGGCTCTTCTACATTGCAGTAGCTTTAACTTGGCTCTTCTTTTAATTCTTCAACTATAATATTCTTTTATTTTTCTTAATTTTATTTTCTAGCTGCTTGGATTCTGAAGTCATTATTGTTTTTTCCTTTATTTCTTCTTCAATAGTTGTAGGATCTTCTATGCTTCAATTTTAGTAGAAAAGACCTTTGATGGAGTAGGATCATAAATCATGACTTCAGCAAGGTAAGATAAGATACTGGAGTATAGTGCCTTTTTATTTGAAAAGTTAGCTTGTAAGTAGAACTTTTGAGGTATTTGCAATAATCAATACGTAGGCACTTCTCTTTTAATTTTATGCATATAGCATTTTAAGTAGTAACAAATTCAAAATGATTTTGAGTAGAATATTTAATTGCCTTCTACCAAATTATAGCTTCTCTCTTGAGCATGTTTTTAACAAATGCCATGCTTTTTTGTTTAGTCAATCTATAATGGTTGAGATATTCTTTAATAGATAAAAGTCAGATTATGATAGCTTCATGCTTTAAGTTACATTGAAAATCAGATATTTTAGGTGGAATTCTTCTATAGATATCAATATCTAGATTTTTTGGTTGAAGTCTCGATGGTTGAGGATTTTCTTCAATGCTAGTGTATCATCGCAATGGAATAGGATTGACATGCTATTAGACATTAAGTTGAATAATCCTTTGAATGTTGACCAATATCTCAGTCATTTGCTGCTCTAATTGATATAACTATTGTTTTAATTAAGTAATACAATCTTCCATATTGAAGGCTCCAAATATGCTATTGCATGCATGTGTCATGGTTGGTAGTACATGTCAACAACCTATTTTAGTGGAGACTATAACTAATTAAGGAGGAAACTTTTTGATAGTACATCTTAAGGTTCTCCAAATTCCAAGTGTATGAATTTTCAATTTGGTAAGCTTTAGGTCAAATCATTATAGCTATTTAGTAGAGACCTTCTCAATTTGGTTTCAGCTTGCCTACATTATTAGTTCAGCTTGATGCTACATTTTCCGTAGCACTATCTCTCTAGGTCTGAATTGATGTCCTCCAACTTAATTTAGAGTTGTGAAACTTAGCAACTCTTTGTTGATAAGTTGCTACTTTTATTTAAGATTTCTCCTGTGTTGGAAATTAGATCCGAACCTTTTGGTGAAGACCATCACCATGAAGCCCAAGAATCATTCATGTTTAATCATCAAGAATCCATAATCGATAAACGAAAGCATACCTGAATCCATATTGCTTGATTGCTCTCCAGAGCCCTGCGGTTGGCCTTCCAGATCAACACGTACTCCAAGAGAGCCCTTTAGAATTTTCTCTAGGCTATTCTCTCTGATGATGGGATTCAGAGAAGAAGGTCGTACGTGCGATCCAGGGACCATAACCGCTATATATAGATAATTTCATCATTATCTTTTGGTATTTCTATTTTAGCCCATCATAAAAATAGAAATAACCCCTTAGGTCTCTACACATTAAAGGATAACACTTAATCAGATACATTAAAGCCCAAATCACTGAAACCTTAGCTGATCACTTTTAATTGGGCTTAACCTTATTTGACAGTCCGCAACACATAATTATTTCACATATAAGCCCAATGTTGGATTAAAAATCCAACAATCTTCCACTGGGCTATATGTGTAACCTTATAATTATGTTGCAAAAATAACCAAATGAGCTCAATTTTACTGTCATTATTGAAATGTATCTATAACCAATCCGGTCCATCAACCATACCAACATAGGATCAAAGCGGCCTTTGTTATATCTATCATAACTCGACCCATCAATGGTCACGTATGTTGATACAACTGAATGACATGGATCATGATGTGGATGTGTAGCATAAAATTACATGTAATGTGATCTTAACATGCCTATTTCCAACTGGTCCTTCTTAAACTTGAGTGAGATCAAAACTTTAACATAATTGTACAGAGTGTACTGAACTGAATGAAATACTTTATTTCTGATCAGAAAATATCCAAACACATAAGTGTGTACAAACCAAACATAAAGCATAAAATAGAAGCAATACAAACTCCCACTGAATCTAAGCATCGTCATGCTCTATAACGCCCATGTGAGCAGTATGCTCATGAAAGACCTTGGGCGGCACACCCTTTGTAAGGGGATCTGCAACCATGGAGTTTGTCCCTATATGCTCTATAGAAATCTGACCACTCTGTACTCTTTCCTTTACAACCAGGAACTTGATGTCAATATGCTTTGACTTGATCGAGCTCCTATTGTTGTTGGAATACAATACGGCTGACTTGTTGTCACAAAATAACTTTAGCGGTCTTTCAATTCCTTCCAATATGCGCAGCCCAGTGACAAAATTTTTCAGCCATATCCATGATTGGATGCCTCATAACATGCTATAAATTTGCTGCCATGGTAGAAGAAGCTATGAGTGTCTGTTTTGCACTTCTCCAAGAAATAGCCCCACCACCTAACAGATATATAGCCCAAGTGGATCTTTTACTATCTTGGCATCCCGCAAAGTCAGAGTCAGAATACCCAATGATCTCAAAATGATCTGATCTCCTATATGTGAGCATGTAATCTTTTGTTCTTTTCAGATATCTCATAACCTTTTGGCTGCTTTCCAGTGATCCATACCTGGATTGCTTAAATATCTGCCTAACACTCCAACAATGTACGCAATATCCGGACGCGTACAAACTTGAGCATACATTAGACTCCCTACAACGAAGCATAAGGAATCTTCTGCATCTCTTCAACTTCAAGGTTTCCTTTTGGGCACTGATTAATACTGAATTTATCTCCTTTAGTGACAGGGGTATCACCTGGTTTGCAATTTTGCATGCCAAATCTCTTAAGTACTTTATCGATATAGCTCCTTTGTGATAATCCAAGGATACCCTGAGAACGATCTCGATGTATCTAGATTCCCAATACAAAGGAGGCATCACCAAGATCTTTCATTTGAAAATTGCTTGATAGAAATCTCTTGGTTTCGTGCAACATGCCTATATCATTTGTGGCAAGCAAAATGTCATACACATAAAAATATATTTACTCCCACTGAACTTGTGATACACACAATCATCAACTGCATTCACTTCAAAATTAAATGAGAGAATTATTTGATGAAATTTATGGTACCATTGACGAGAAGCTTGCTTTAACCCATAAATGGATTTTGTCAATTTGCAAACCATTTTCTTTGAGTCTCCTGACACAAAGTTTTCTGGTTGCACCATATAAATTGTCTCATCAATGTCTCTATTGAGAAACGATGTCTTGACATCTATTTGATGGAGTTCCATATCATACTGTGCAACAAGAGCCATGATTGTCCTAAAAGAGTCCTTCGATGAAACTGGAGAGAAGGTCTCTTTAAAGTCAATCCCTTCCTTTTGAGTATAGCCTTTAGCCACAAGACGAGCTTTATACCTTTCCACATTACCCTTTGAATCCCGTTTGGTCTTAAAAATCCATTTGCAACCAATGGGTTTCACACCTTCTGGTAATGGGACAAGTTCCCAAACTTTATTATCTTGCATAGACTTATACTCTTCTTTCATTGCTTCAATCCACTTTTCTGAATTGGAACCTTGTATGGCTTGAAGAAAGTTGAGAGGATCATCTTCCATCACGCCATTATTTTCCTCATGTTCCTGAAGAAATACTATATAATCATCTGGAATAGCATTCTTCCTTTCTCTAGTGGATTGCCGCAAAGGCACTTGTTCTTGAGGTTGTTGAGTTTGTACCTCTTAGGGTTGAACAACAATTTCTTGTTGTTCTGGAATTGCAACTTGATCATTATCAAAAGCAATTATAGAAATAGGAACTAGCTGCTCTTCAACAAGAGTAGTAGTTTCCAATTCCTTCTCAAAGACAAAGTCTCTAACTTTATTTCTCCCCCCAAACTCAATATCCTCAAAGAACGTTGCAGTTCCGTCTCAAAAATTATCCTTGATTTGGGATCATAAAACTTGTAACCCCTAGATCGCTCAGAATACCCAACAAAATAGCTACTCACTGTCCTGGAGTCCAATTTCTTTTCATGTGGCCTATAAGGCCTTGCCTCAGCTGGACATCCCCAAACATGAAAATGCTTTAGACTAGGCTTCCATCCTATCCAAAGCTCATAAGGTTTTTTGATAGCTACTTTAGTTGGTACTCTATTTAGAATGTAGGCTGTTGTCTTTAGTGCCTCTCCCCAGAGTGACTCTGGTAAGGTAGAATGACAAATCATACTCCTTACCATATCCTTAAGAGTCTTGTTTCATCTTTCAGCTACACCATTCATGCTAGGTGACCTTGGCATGGTGTATTATGGGACAATTTCATACTCCTCTAGGTATCTGGTAAATGGTCCTGGACGTTGTTCACCTGATCCATCATATCTACCGTAATATTCACCACCACGGTCAGATCTGACTCCTTTAATCCTTTTGTTGAGTTGAAGCTCAACTTTAGCTTTAAACGATTTGAACACATCCAAACAAGGTTGTCAATTTCGTTTTGGATTATGTTTCGGTTTAGCTTATGAAACGAAATATTTTGGTATCGGACCATTTTGGTGCTTCGTTTCGGAATATATATATATAAATTATTCATAATTCATATTCTTTATAAATAATAATAACAACATAAAAATAAAGAGTTTAAGTTTTTAAGAGTTTGAAATATATATATATATATATATATATATATATATGAAAAATTTATTCATAATTTATATTCTTCATAAATAATAATAACAATATAAAAATAAAGAGTTTGAGTTTTTAAGAGATACGATCTAGGGTAACTAGAATTTTTTGTTATATATATATATATATATATATATATATATATATATATTAAAATGGGGATAGGGTAACTAGGATTTTTTTTGATATTATATATATATATTTTAAAATGGTTCTGAAAGGTTTAATAATTCATAAATTGGTCTCCAAAACATATTTTAACAAAACGGCCGAAACATACCGAAACAGCCGAAAACAGCCGAAATACGTCGAAATGCACCGAAACGACCAAAAATTTTTTCAAACGAAACGTAGTACTTATTTTTCGGATAAGCTACCGAAATGAAATGTCTCGGCCGAAATGGCCGAAACGGAATGAAATTGACAACTTTGCATCCAAAATTTGAGACTTTTCATGAATAAGAAATAGGTATGCATATCTTGAATAATCATCTATAAATGATACAAAACATTGTTGACCATTCCAAGAAGGTGTAGGAAATGGTCCATAAATATCAGTATGTATCAACTCTAAGACTTTCATAGTTCTATATGCACCTAATTTCTTTGTTTTGGTCTATTTGCCCTTAATGCAATCAACACAGACATTAAAGGCTGTAAAATCAAGATAATCCAAAATTCCATCTGACACAAGTCGGTCAAGTCTATTTCTAGAGATGTGACCTAATCGCTTATGCCATAATGTTCATGAATTTTCATTGCAAATTTTACGCTTAGTACCTCTTGATTCCATATTCAGGGTTTCATTATAAGAAGCAAGAGTATCAAGTAAATATAGATTGTCATACACCATAAGAGAACCAGTTCCAATAATATTTGAATTTAACGAAAGACTAAACTGACTATTTCAAATGAACAACAATATACTAATTTGTCCAAAGCTGAAATAGAAACAAAATTTCATCTAAATGACGGTATTACAAAAGTGTCTTTCAAATCCAAATAATAATCATTACTTAATAACAATCTAAAATGCCTAATTGCCTCCATATCTACCGACTTGCCATCTTCCGTATAAATACATCTTTCAGCATCAGTTGGCCTTCGGTAGCTTAGACAACCCTCCATTGAAACACTGATGTTAGTAGTAGCACCAGAATCTAACCACCAAGTATTTCTAGGAACTAAAGCTATATTCACTTCAAAACAGACCAAATTAAGAAATGTACCTTTCTTTTCATGCCATGCATGAAATTTGAAAATTCCTTCTTAATGTGTCCAGACTTATTGCAGAAAAAACAACCATCTTTATCCTGATTTTGTTTCTTACCCTTAGCAGCCTTATTCTTTATTTCTTGCCTTTATCCTTGCCCTTGAAGTTATTACCATTAAGGATCGGCACTGAATTGAGGTTAGTAGAAATATTAGCAATAAAAGCAATACATAAATAACATGCTCATATAGATAATTAATACCAAATATCAATAAATTTAAATAATGGTAAATCCCATCTCAAGATACCCAATGCAACATTAATATCAAGTCTTTGGACAGTAATATTAACTGCTAGTGGTACTCTTATTGTAATGATCAAACACTAACAATAATGCATGTCAAATAATAAATCTATCTTTGGATCGACTTATTATTTATATGTAAATCCTTATAATCGTTACGTGTTTACCATCATACATATGTGTAGTTCGGCCAAGCATTAACCTTTCTTTGGGCCGATTAATACCCGCATAAAACATACACATACACAACATCCTTCATGGACCATCTACACAAGAGAGGTCACTTTGGTGATATATTGTTTCAATTAGTTCAATTTTGAATGATGGACAAATTTATTAGGCATAAAAATACCATTAATTTGAATTTGATTGAACCTTTTTTAAAAAATAACGATATGTTATTTTGTGGTTCCAACTCAATCTTTATAAAAGAAAAAATAATTTATTCTAATGGATAAAGCTTTACTTTATGGAACCAATTAAACCATACGGAAGGAGGTTGCTCATGCTTACGAAATTAAAATAATAATTTTTAATGAAAGCTCAAAATATTGTCAAAGGTATGAACCGATCCAAAATTTATGCATTAATGTCATGCATTAAAAGTTCATAAATGTTATCCCCTTCCACATCGGTTTATAAAAAATGGCCAAGCCGACTCCATGCAACTAGAACGCAACGCGTTCAATTTTAGTGGAGCCAACGGACGAGTTCCATGATTTTCTTTAGACTTCCGGCAAAGAAATTCCATGCCCCTTTTGGATGTTTAATTCCACGGAATAGGGCGTTATAAATTAATAAAAATGGGAGGAATTCCACGCAAGGAAATATTTTTCAGATTTCCATTAGAATTCCATACAACTTCCTTTGGAGTTCCATTGAACTAATTTACGTCCTTTGTTACCTCCACGGATTACGTGCATTAATGCCCTGCATTTGTGGCTACAACCAAATTTCCAGCAAAAAATCGGCCATACAAGATCCCACAAAAATTCTTCCCAACTGAGTAGACATAATGGAAAAAAATTCATAAATGTTCCTTTAAAAAAATGAGATAACACGTCAAAAATACACCTCAACGCATTATGATTTTAAAAAGAAACCAATCCCATTCGGTTACCACAATCCATGAAATTTCGGAATCCCATGCAATGCGATAGAATCCGTTATCCTAATAAATTTTGTGAAAATCACGTTAGGTAATGGAATCCTAGAATATCAGGATTTCCTTTTCTTTCCTAACGCCCACCAGAGATTTGAGGAAAGGAAATCTGGATTCACAACCCCCCTTTCGAGAGCGGATATGGAAACTCTATGCAATTGCCCAGATTTCCAGCGCAATATCCCATTGTTCTAAGATTGTGTCAGATTTCTAGTAACTCCACATAATGCCCCTTTTCTTCCCACAAAAAATCGTGGAACTTAAAGCCAAATAAAAGCCTTAATTTTTTTAATTGCATAATAGAAAAGAGGCAAACTGATTCCCAACGAAGGCAACATGTTCGGGAAAGGCAATGCGTTCGAAAAAAAAAATTCAGTAGAAAAAAATTCCAATGTATTGAACACATTGCCGATAAATTCTTTTATTTAAAATTAAACATAAATTTAATTTTATCAAAAATTTAACTTTATCTTATCAGATAAAAGTTATCTGATCTGTCTCTTAAAACGAAGAGGACCGCGTGAGACTTACGATGCAGTGAATATCTTTCACTTTTAACATCAAAATTCATAATTATTTTGATGCACTATGACTTTTATTTAAAAATCTGGATCTACAGATATTAAAAATATCATTGACATCAAAATAAAAACTAATGAATGTTTGTCTCATGGTTGCCGAATAAAACCAAAGAAGTCATATGCACAAATACGAATATCAATGCATATAATCAAAAATTTTCTCAACGATTCAACATGAATAGGGCTCTGATACCAATTGTTGGAAATTAGATCCGAACCTTTTGGTGAAGACCATCACCATGAAGCCCAAGAATCATTCATGTTTAATCATCAAGAATCCATAATCGATAAACGGAAGCATACCTGAATCCATATTGCTTGATTACTCTCCAGAGCCCTGCGGTTGGCTTTCCAGATCAACATGTACTCCCAGAGAGCCCTTTAGAATTTTCTCTAGGCTATTCAGAGACCATAACCACTATATATAGATAGTTTTATCATTATCTTTTGGTATTTCTATTTTAGCCCATCATAAAATAGAAATAACACTATAGGTCTCTACACATTAAAGGGCCACACTTAATCAGATACATTAAAGCCCAAATCACTGAAACCTTAGCTGATCACTTTTAATTGGGCTTAACCTTATTTGACAGTCTGCAACACATAATTATTTTACATATAAGCCCAATGTTGGATTAAAAATCTAACATCCTGAACTTTCTCGATTAATTTGAGGCTGGTTTTTAACTCATCTACATTTTCCTACTTTTGAAACTTTTAGATGTGATGGCTTAGCATCCCGATCTTAACTAAAATAATGGCTTTTGTCTTGAAGACCAAGTTGAATGGTGTCTTCCTAGTGGGCATCTAACTCGTAGTTTAGTAAGCCTAGAGTATGCTGGCAATTGTTTCGCTTGAAAGCCTTTGGGTCAATTGAGTCATATCTTCAAGGCTTGAATAATTGTTTGGTTTGTTACCTCATCTTAGCTATTAGTTTAAGGATAGGTGACTGAGGTCTACCAATGGCTGATATCGAGCTCTTCATAGAACTCTCTAAACTAAGCATTACTAAACTATCTCCCATTGTTGGTGATTAGGATTTTAGAAATTTAGAACTAGCATACAGTGGATTTTTAGATAAAGTCTTGGTCATTCTATTTAATTATCCGAGTTAAAAGCTTAACTTCAACTCACTTAGTGAAGTAGTCGAATAAGGAACTTTCTCTGTCCATGTGTTATAAAAAATGGGCCCAAATCTCTATCCTCCATTGAGTAAATGGCCATAGGCTATTAATCGATATCAGCACTATGATAGGTTGACTCGAGATTGTTCTCTTTAGCACGAGTTGCACCTCTGTATACACTGAACAGCTTCCTCCTTTATGGTAGGCCAACAATACCCTTTTTCAGAGTTAATAAGCTAAAGTCCTACCCCATAAGTGATTGATTGCCACAAACTCCTCCATGGACTTTTTAGAGGATACAGTGAGCCTTGATTGATCAAAGGCATCTTAGGTATGGTTAGCTAAAAGATCTTTTATGTAATACTTTATTGTTCGAGATATACTTAACTACTTTTTTGATGAACTTCGGACTTTGTTTTTTTTTTTTTTTGTTCCAGAGGAGCCGATCTTTCTATAGGCAGGTGATAATTGGATCCATCTAGTTTGGCTCATATCTAACCTAAATTATAATAGCTTCTATAATGCTTAGACTCTTTAGCTCTTCCAAGAAGATTATGCAGTGTCTCTTATCTTCCATGGAGGCTAATTTGGACAAGACATCAGCTTGGGTAGTCTCAGACTTAGGGGTTGATTGAATATCGAAACACTTAAAGGTTGGGACTAAGCTTTTTATCTTGCTTAAGTATTTTTGCATGATGGGCTCTCTTGCCTTTTACTCTCCTCCAATTTAACCTACTATCAATTGTTAGTTTTTATATGCCTTTAGTCAAGCAGTTCTAATTTCTTCAGCAAGCTTTTACCTGATGATAAAGGCTTTATACTTCATCATTGAAAGCTTTAAAACCCAAATCACAGGGCATAGGATAGCTCGATCCCTTCAAGGCTGATGAGGAGTAACCCTACTCCACTCTCAGTTTCATTGGAGGCTCTATTCACATATCAGGTCCAGCTTGGCTATTGTAGTGGCTCCTCCAATTTGATCACTTTTAGCTCATTTAGGAGCATTCCCTCCAGGATGCAGTTAGCAAGGACTTGTGCTTTTATTTCTTAGGGTGGTTGATATTGGATATCAAACTTATTTTGCTCGATTGACCATCTAACAAATCATTATGAAGTTTCTAGCTTATGTAGTGTCTGCCTGTTGGTCAGTGAATACCAACATTTTGCAAGCTTAGAAATAGGACTTTAGCTTCCAAACTAAGATGATTAAGGCATAGGCCAACTTTTTAGCCTACTGGTATGTTGTCTTAGTATCGTGAAGTACTTTGCTCATGTATTAAGTTGGCATATGCTTTCTTTGATTTTTGTGTATGAGGATTAAGCTAACCACTATTTTAGATGTAGCTAAGTAGAGGTATAGCTCTTTCCTTTCTTATGGAAAGGTTAGCAAGGGAGTAGAGTTGAAGTATCTTTTTAAGTCTTTCAATGAATTCTAACATTTATTAGTCCATTGGAAGTTAAGGATGCTACCATACCTATAATGTGCTGGATCTCCTTGATTGGCCTAGGAGACATCACCTCTAAAATAGTTTGTATTTTCTTTGAGCTGATCTTTATTCTCCATTGACTGACCATAAAGCTGAAATTTTTTTTGAGGTCCTTTTGAATGCACACTTGCTTGGATTAAGCTTCATTTAATAATACCTCATAGTTGAAAGGTTTCTTTTAAATCAGTTATGTGTTGCTCAACTTAGCGTTTTTACCAGCATATCATCTATATGGCTTCTATACTCCTTCTGAGCGAATCCTTGAAGATTTAGTTGACTAACCTCGGATAAGTTACACCAGTATTCTTTAATCAAAAAGGCATTATCTTGTTGTAGCAAAGCCCTCTTTTGATGATGAAGGCTATCTTTTCTTTATTAGGTGAATGTATCTTGATCTAATTGTAACTAAAGAATATATCCATGAACCTAAGCAACTTATGTCTAGTAGTGGTGTCGATGAGCCAATCTATTTTGGACAATAGAAAGCTATTTTTGGATAAGCTTTATTGAGATTGATGAAATTGACACACATTCTTTACATTCAATTAGCTTTCCTCAGCATAATAACATTGGTAAGCCAATCAAGGTAATGTGCTTCCCAAATGAACTTGGCTTTCAATAGTTTTTTTGTTCTCATTGATAGCTCTTTGTTGATCAATAGTAAAGTTCCTCATTTTCTTTTGTGCTAGATTATGGTTGGGATCCACACTAAGTTGGTGGACAATGACTTGGGGATAATGCTTGGCATATTTATAGTTAACCAAGCAAACATGCTAGAATTTCTTTGAAGGAACTCCATAATCTACTTTTGAACATCTTCAGGTAAGAGGAAGTTGACCTAAACTATCTTAGTCAGGATTTCTTCTTATAGGATGGCATTAAGATCTTTTGCAATTTTGGTTCTTTTCTCCAACTCATCTTTAAGGTACATGCTCTCCATTAGTAGCATCTCAACTAATTTATTGTTTCTTTTCAAAATCGCTACATATTATTGTTAAGTTATAGCTTGGTCTTCTCTGAGCTCTCCTATGGTATAATCAGTAGAGAACTTCATATGAAGGTAATAGGTTGACACAATGACTTTTAGAGTATTCAAACTTGATCGATTTAAGATTACATTTTAGGCAAAAGGCACTCTAACGGCCATGAAATTCAACCATGATAGTCTTGAAAACAGGACTCTTCACCTATAACAATTAGAAGGGTTGTCATCTTCAGCTCAGATGGATTCTTTAGTAAAGGATGCTTTGATCAGCTTTAATCGATCGACATTGATGCCCATCCTCTGAAAGCCATCGTTGAAGAGAATATCCATCAAATTTCTCTCTACCAAGATTCTCCTTATGCTAATTGGCGATGGCCCCTAAGATGATTAAAGCAGTATAATGGGGGAAGCATTCTCCTTTTAGATCATCTATAAAGAAGATGATGCTTAGCTCAGCCTTGGTTTTATAGCTTGTTTGGATTATATATTATCTATTTGTTGGCCAATAGCAACTTAAAGGTTTTTGAACAACCAATCCTAACAGAGCCTTAGTCTTTTTGCTAGAGGCTTTTTAGCTCATACTTATTGTACATAGGCCTTTCAAACTAAAGAACTTTCTCTACCAGCTACTGGCCCACCATGGATCATGGTGATTACCTCGGTTGTAGGTTAGTTATTGGACCTCTCTACATGACTATACTACTCTTAGGCATCTTGCTTAGGCTGTTAGTGATTCTAATAATATTCTCTTCACCCAAGAAATTATGCTCTCTATGGAAAAGGAGAGGAAACACTTGATGATGATGAAGGTGGATATAGAAAATATTTTTGGTAGAGTTAGATCGGACAATTATGACATTCAATCACAAGTGTACACTCAAAATAATATTTACTTAAATTAAAAAATTCTTATGGCTATAAAAAGAGATGAACTTTATTATAAAAATTTTAGACGCTTATTATGCTCAATTTGGCCAAACTATAAATTTCTCTTAATATGTACTTCAGTCCATTTACATCTTCTATAATTAAAATGAAATATGCTTCATCTCTCATATGCTATCTTAGGTTTAACTTGCAATCCACTCTAAGAGTTAAAATCATTTGGTAGAAAGCAGTGCAAGGGAAATTCCTTATAAATCTTTGTTGGTTAGAAGGGACATTTTCAATGGGTAAGAGGAATCTTTTGACCTTTGTCTGGATATGAAAAAGGAGTGTAATCATGTTTGATCTCATGTGGCTTTTCAAGCAATGTTGGCACTCATTACATTCTTATAATCATGGTACTTACTGCAATTATCTATTTAGCAATTAACTTCTTATTTGTCTTAGGTCAAAATAAGTAAAGAGCTGAAATCATTGTTACCTTTCACAAGATGGTTAATTTGTACTGAAAAGAATAATTATCTATTCCAAGATAAAATTTTTTCCTTGGTGACATAATTAGAAGAGCTCTAATATTAAGAACTAATTGGGGTTATGCTTATGCTTTGAAAATCTTCAATACTCAATCAAGGAACTAGAGTAGATAAGATACTAGATGCTCCTATTTAATGTAAGGTGTTAAGGTAATATGGCTACCCCTCCCTTTAGAGTATTGAAGATAAACTTTAATGGGTCAATAAAAAGTAATACTACAAACATAGGTTATGTAATCAAAAATCATAAGCGTTGACTAATATATTTGCCGAGAGGATTATTCAATCTTGCTTTATTTTTTATGTTGAATTAATAGCTGCTTGTGAGGGTTTATGTTGTGCCTTTTATAAATTCAAAGCTTCTTAAAATTAGTTAAAAAGGAATTCTTATACTATCATGGATGAATAATTCTTGAAAAAATGATGCTTAATGTCATCCTCTTCTTAAGGATATTTCGTAAATCAAAAGGTATATTATAGATATTTTAAATATCTCATACTCTTAAAGAAGCTAACCAAGTTGCTGATTGACTAGCCTCAAATTCTTATCATGCTACCATTCTAATTCTAGCTTCAGAATACATACCAGCTCAGCTTGTTTATATGCTTCAATATGATGCTTATGTTATCTGGTATGATTAAAGAAAGAAGAACTAATATGATAAAAAATCTTTTCCCGTTGATTAGGATTTATTTTGCAAAGGATGCCTCTAGGTTTCTTTACTAAAATGTTAGCATCTATTATATTTTTTTTGTTGTCATGCATTGTTTTGTTATTGAGAAATAAATTTTTTCCCACAAAACAAAATGATATGTTAAACAAAGGAGGTGAGGAGCGCACGACATGAGCAAAGGAGAAGGAAGAAGAGGACTATGGTGGTATGAAGACCGAATAAGATGATAAACGTTATCATGTTATATTTATTTAACATCTTTATTATTAAAAATAAAAAAAATGACACTTGCCTAAATTTTCGTAAGATAAAATTGTTACAAGAAAGAATGACTCTTTGATCCTTCAAAATGAGCTGACAAAATCATCGGCCTAATTTATCTTGTCTCTTAAAATGAATGGGATTATTTATGTCCAATCATATAAACTCATTCAATGATTGAGACTCATCAGTAATTTTTTCCAAATTTTTAAATTTTTAAATTTTTTTAAAAAAAATTAATTTAAACTTTGATTGATCCAATGTGCGGTAGTCCTGCAGTCCAAGTCCGTCCAACGGTATAAGTTTGCTAGCTATTTAATGGGTTACGTTCATTAGTCCATATTACATGTGTGCCGCATGCCAACTCCCATCCAACCCAAACCCCACTCTCCATCCAAACAAACACAATTGTATTCATTCATATCCAGCAAAAAAAAAAAAAAATTTGCTACATCATTCTTCGATGCAGCAGACTTGCATCAACTGTATAAATTAATCAATACACATACAATATGTAAAAATTTTTATTAAAACATTGTATGCATGTTTATATATATATATATATATAGAGCGAGAGCTTTTCCATGCAGACCAGTAAACCAGCAAAGATTAACGCAACCATTCGCATCCGACTTCTTGGTGCGGGACCCACGAAGACGGACGCTAGTCGTAATGTTTGGGTCTCTGTCGAGCTCTGGTCTCCTCCTCCTCCCCGCGCCGCTCTAAAGGGCCCAGTTGAGGCCTGCGCAATCCATCCCGACTGTGTTTCTTCGATCTCTGCCGTTCCGCGAGATTCGGCGTTTCCATTCCCGACCGGGATCGGTGATCCGTTCCCTCTCTCCACTTCTCTTTCATCCGCGCAGATCGGTCGTTTGATTTCGGGTTACTCTTCTGGATTCGATCTAGCTAGGGTTTGTCTCATTAGGAGGAGATTACGCTTGGGATACGGTTCTCTAGGGTCTAGCAGCAGTTTCAAGGGAAGTCGTCGGACGCTAAGATCTTTAAAGGGCTTGATTTCAGACAAGGAAAGGGATTTCAGGCTATTTGCTGATAGAGTTCGATGGATTTCAAGCTTGGTCGTCTCAATCTCAATGCTGTCGCTCAGGTAGCTCTTGAAATTTTTTTATTGACGAATTGTCTTTAATTTGTTAGGTCCAGATGAACACTTTAAGAATTGATTCCAAGACAAATTTTGAAGTCAAGAATCATCATCTGTTGTTTCTTTTCGCTTTTCTTTAATTGATTATTCTTTGCATTCTGTTTGTTTATTTTTCATATTGGGATTGGAAAACATTTTTTTTTTTTTTTGCATCTCCATTTTCTTATGAATGCCAGTGGAGGTTGAAGAAGGTTGCTGTTGGAATCATTAGTTTAGAAGTGACTTTTAGCAGATTTTTGTTGGCCTCTGGTTGTATTTTGCTTGCTAGTTTTCATTTTTGCCAATGTGGATGTGCTATTGATTGTGCTGTAAAAGCCAAAATGCTAGTGAATTATAGTTTTGGGAACCATTTCCTAATGGACAAGCTTATATGATTCTGTTTCACACATGAAATTTTTCTAGTAGATATCAGAGAAAAAAGAAGGGAATACATTTTTCCTCTTTAGCATATAAGAAAATAGGAAAAATAAGAGAAAACAAGAAGTGGATACAAATAATATATTGTTCTCTAGGAAGAAACAAGAGGAATACTCCAAGCTGTCGTGTGAACATATTAATCTGTTCACACAAATAATGAGATTTCATGGTGAAATGTCTAATCCCAAATTTTAATCCCCAAATTTAAACAGTTGATTGTATCACTGAAGTCATATATTAAAATGCATTTCAAGATCAATCATATGCAGTGCATGTGTCAATTACTAGATTGTTACATTCATAAATAAATTAAAGTGAATATAGATTATGATTTTTCATAGAGGTAGACTTGGCTATATTCGAATATAGCCAAGCTTGGATCTGGTCACCTTCCACCTTGAATCCACACAATTCACAAATTCTAAAGATGAAAAAAGTAAAAAATGGGATAGCTTTGGGATTCATATGGATATAATGATGGAAAAGGTGACTGTATTTTGAACTTGGCCACATTCGAATGTAGCTAAGTCTACTTCCAGTATGTAACTTATTTACTAGTAATGAAGGTAGTGGCACATATATGATTAGGTATTTATGTTGCGTATGCTTAAAATTTAATTTGGGAGAACTAAATTGATAGTAGTAGCATTTTTATCATTGTAACACTTGTTATTTAAAACTATGATGGCTAGTTAAATGTTCACATAAATATTATAGCATTTGTTTTAAGATGTCATAAAATTTTGTGACTAAGTTTTGGTTATACTTTGGCTTCTAATCTTTGTGGAGTCCATGGAACCACTATACTAAAAATTCTTCAATTGATCAAATAAACTTTTGAAAATGTCCCTTCTTTAGGAAACTTAAGAGTATGGGTTCATATATATTTGCCTTCAAAAACTAACAAAATGTATATGGACCCATCATGCTTAAAGGTTTCAAGAATCTGAGTTTAGTGCTTATGAGGTTGAGTGCTCTATGGATGAAGTATATGGGGTGCTTGCTTCAGTGTTCTTGGCCACTTGATTTTTATGATTGAAGAAATGTTATAATATGCTTGGAGGCTGAGCTCCATCTTCGCTAGAACAACAAATAAGGGGTATTTTGTTTCGAGCCACTTAGATGTGTGGATTAACAACTGCTTTGATTGTTTGTTTTTCTTTCTTCTAAATGCATATCTCACATCATCACATTTCAATATCAAATAGAATATTTTCTTTGGATAAAAGCTTAAGTTTCTTTCAAATTTCTGGATTTTCATGCTCAGTGAAGTATATGAATGGTTAGTTGGCTACAGAGGTTATAGAAATTGATTGGGATTATGGATCTTGTTAACATCATTAGAAGGTTCAGAGGGAGCACATATGGACAGAGGGGAATGGAGCCACAAAATTTATTGTTAAAACTATGATCCCATCAGTTTTAGATGAGCATCTTCATATTTTGTTTCTCCTCTTTTATCTGAACTCCCTCTTGAACTTGCTTGCATTATCGAGGATAACAACTATAGGAGAGTGCATGCCAGGACCTAATCTTTCACCAGAAAATTTTATAAACGAATATTTTATTACTTTTTAAAGCAAAGAAGGGTGTCTATGGAATTCATAAAAAATGGACATATGATTAGTGATCAAATTGAAAGATAGAACCAGCAGGGATGCTTTTATGATCTTTGCCCATCATCATTTGTGGGCTTATATTGTCAAAGAAGTTTTAATGGCAGTAGTAAAATTTAGGATACTTGGCCAATGCCCAAGGTGGAAGATAGGATCAGCAGAAGTACTCTTGTGAACTTTGCCCATTAACATAAGTTGGTTTTTTGCTTATATGCCTACATGATCAAAATAAATTTGTTTGTCTACATATTGTACAAATTCATCTCATTATTGCCTAACATGCTGGCCAGAAGATAAACGTAGATGATTTATTGAAAAATTCATAAGAAGATAAATTACTTGATGGTTTGAGTCTTTGATGTTCTTGAGTGACTTTGAACTATATCGATCTCTAGTTATTAGTTCTCATATATATATATATATATATATATATATATACATGATTCTTTATTTTTTTTTCCTAATGATTTCCTTTTCTCTGTCTAGAAGCTCATTATATCTATTCTCCTATGTGGTTCCATGAATTTTTGGTTCTAACCTAAAATTATCATGCAGGGAGTTGGTGGATTTGTTTTTGGAAATGAAAATTCTACTTCAAATGAAGAAAGGTAATGAACATGCATTTGATTAAGCCAACGTGACCATTCATTTTTTTGATTTATAGTTAAATGAATGTTGTTCCTGAATCATTGCATAAATGGATACTCCAACTAATCATGGTGGGCCTTTGTTTACATGTTATGTAGAAATTTGCTGTTGGTTAAATTTACCTGTCATTATTAGTTACCTCGGTAAACGTGCCTTCTATCTTTGCCAGCTAGCTATGTTTTCTGATATTTGTAACCAGTCACGGTTGCCTCGGTTGCCAATACAAATATGAGAATTTGCAAAAAGAATCTTTTGCAAGTTAGTATGACTGAGAAGTTAGTATGACTGAGAAGGGCCCTTGCAGAAAGAGAATGTTACCAAGCCCAACACTGGCAACTAAGAATTTGTTCCAGCTTCTTGGATAGTGATCTTTTTGCTGGGCACTTGCTTAGAATGTGGATTCAAAAATGACATCTTTCTCCTTTGGTGGGGTATCTCATGTGAACTTTATACATGTGGGGCATCTCTCTCTCTCTCTCTCTCTCTCTCTCACATTGCCATGTCGTTGCTGGTTCAGGGCCTGTTTGGATGCAAGCAATAACTACTAAAGGATGGGAAAAATTACAGGAATTGTTTATTGCTATAAAAGGATCCACGAGTCAATTTTTTCTGGTTTCTTTAGAGATCTGCTCTTTGTCTAATAGGAGAGCCTTGTAATATCAACGCAAATCTCTCTTTCTTTTTTAACCATCTGTCCTTCCCAGCAGTCAGGGACCTTCCTCTCTCCCCCCATGCTTGCATCCAACCTTATCCCAGAGCCAATACATGCTGGTCCATCTCCTTTTGTTTTTTCATCATCACTAAAGAGTGGGAAGGAGAATGGAACAGTGGAAAGTGATGACAACATGGTGTAGGAGAGATGAGCGAGGTAGAAAGGGGCGGCAGAGAGAAGAAGCTTTGGCAGGGAAAAGGCATGAATGAAGATGCAGTGCTGATGGTGCACTTTCGACTAGGCAGGCATGGTGTTGGGGTGGGGGATCAGGTAGCAGGGACCAATCATAGGTTGAATGATGATGGTTTTGAATGTGAGAGGTATAGCCTACTCACATAAAATGTGGGAATAGGAAAAGGTGGAAGTGAAAGTCTCCCTCCAAGGAATCACCTACTTTTTGGAGTATTTCATGCGTATTGTAAACTCTTCACAACACCACTTAATAATATTTTATTTTATGGTTAAAAATTCCCATTAAAAGCCTAATTCGCATGAAATAAAGGAAATAGGATATATCAAGCAAGTCCTCAAATATTTTTCCTAAAAGGTGATAACATGTGTGGCTGACATTAATCTATGATGTAGGAGAATTTCCATCCTATCTATTGCCTATCTTTTTTTTTTCTTCTTTTTTTTTTGATCTTCACTTATCTTCTTTATTGCATTCAAAACTTCAACCATTTGTTCACTTTTTATCAAATACCTTCTTCATTGTGTACTATCAAAAGAATTGATTCATGCAGTCACTTGCAGTTTTATAATTGCTTCTAGGAGATGCATTTGTTTATGGTATTTTTAGTATTTAACTTGTGTCTATCCTTTTTGAATAGCTTTGTTGAACGCTATCTTGATCGTATAAGCAATGGTGTACTAGTTGAAGATAGGCGGGCTGCTATTATTGAACTTCAGTCGCTTGTAGCAGAAAGTGGTTCAGCCCAGATGGCATTTGGGGCAATGGGTACCTGCTTCTTTCTTGTCAAACTCTATAATTTGTTTTAGTTCTACATAAGATTTAATGGATGCTTCTTTCCAAAACAGGATTTCCGATTCTACTAAATGTTTTAAAGGAAGAACGTGATGATGTTGAAATGGTTCGGGGTGCCCTAGAAACTCTTGTAGGTGCTTTGACTCCTATAGGGACAACAGATGGACCAAAAAATGAGGTTCAATCAGCTTCAATGAACTCTGACATGCTTTCTCGAGAATCAGAGAACATTTCTCTTCTTCTAAGTTTGCTGGTTAGTATTTCCCATCTGTTTCAGACCTCTTCTAAGGCCTTTTCTTTTTCTGTCCATCATTCATGTTGATTTCCTATATATGTTGATTTTTCTTTTTGCAGTCGGAGGATGACTTCTATGTCCGGTACTTCACTCTTCAGCTTCTTACTGCCCTTCTTACACATTTCCCCAATAGGTACTCCATGTAACTGATGATCTTGATTTTGTATGTGTATGTGTGGACATACATATGCGCACACAAATATTCATTCCAGGTGGTTGCAGGATATGTTCAGTCATTTTAGTTAAAATGTTCATTTTTTGTTTCAGGTTGCAAGAAGCAATTCTTTCCACTCCTCGTGGTATAACTCGGCTAATGGATATGCTTATGGATCGCGAGGTTTGAGTTTGTCCAAATATTTCATGTTCTTTTTTTTTTCTTCCTTTCGAAATGATAATTCAAATTTATATCCATGCTATCACAATCTTGTAATCATATTAGTGGTTAAACTCCACTCTGGTAGGTCAATTTCAATGAGGACATGCCTAAATCTGTTAATGAATGGCATCTGATGCCTTCAACTTATGCATGTATCAGTGTGGTTTTAAGTCCACCATTTCTGGATTTTAGAACTAAGTTGTATCTGACACCTCTTTCTTTTCATCATCTCAATCTTGGGCCAGTGCTAGCCATATCATAGCCCAATTGTCCTTGGATATAGGATTTTACATCTGACTTTGGTAAATGAACATCATTTTTTTTCTCAATTCTGATGTATGGTGTATAAATCACATGAGCTTGGCTACCTGTATTAATTCCTTGCTATGTATGTTTCTGATATTGGATACAATTGTAGGAGATAGATAGCGGTGTGGGATGCTGAATCTCAATATGTAGATTTTAACAACTCAATCATTATGTTTGGATGTGTGTGGGTGTTCATATTTGTGTGTTTTACTAGTATATATGACAGAGAATAAAGTGTCGATATGTTGTTACAAAAATATAATAGTAGATATCAACAAACCAATTGAATGTTGTTGATAAATTTTTGCACAACTTAAACTAAATCAATACATAATTTTACCCCATAAAACAAAATTTCTCATAAAAGAATAAACCCTAAATAAAAATCGTCAGCACCCCATTACTACATTCCCGTTGTTGCTTAGCTATGTTATATGTTTTTAGATATGTCTTTAGTAGTCTTAACAGATTAGATTATGCAAAAGAATAAAAAAGATGCTTATTTTATATTTCTACTCTTTTCTCAAATTTATAAACATCATAAAAAAGTTCATAAGAACACTATTGAGTATTAATATCAAAGCAAGTTTTGGTATGTGCATTGGTACCCCAACAATGTGTGAAAATATAGCTATCTCCCATGCTAGTTCCCTAATAATTATTCTTTAATGGCTGACCTTGTTGCAATTGCCAATAATATCACCACTGTGTTGAACCATTGTTGATGGTGGATGAGCTGCCAGGGGCCTATATAGTTCCTTACTGCCAAGTGGGCACCAAGTGGTCACGAATCAAGATGGCCAACCAACAATCAAGTTAGAAAACTGATAGATATATGGGAAAAAATAGTTATGATCTGAAAGATGAAACATAATTTGTTCAATAAACTGTAACAAGTCAATTCGTTGTACCAATTGGCAACATTCCATTCTGATTCGTATTTTGTCTCATCCTCCATGCTCAAACCTGATGCAAAAAGAAAAGGTTAACTCCTCAGTGGCTAAAGTGGCTGTCTTTTCTAACATTAACCTTTCTTGACTACCCAGTTGATACATTTGACAACTTTTACCACCAGTCTAGCAGCTGAATGCATCATTCCTATTCTGCTCATTTCAGCTTCATCGTTATTGTTTATATTTTGCTTTGATTGCTGGTCATCTTATTCCCTTTCCAAGGTTTTATGCTATCCCTGCTGTCCATCATCATAGTTGGCAGTATCCATTCATTCCATCCATCAAATAGTCAATCATTAGCCCTAGTAGTTGAAACATGAAGGGTGATTTCATGTGATGCATTCCTTTCATCAAAGTTGTGAGGATGGGAGAAGAAAGAACATTCATCCTGACGCTTCTCAGGCCATCATGAGAAAGACTTTTATCCTTCCTTTCTTCCAAGATGAAACTCATCACGGTTAGTTTTTCTGGCATGAATAGACTGCTGGGACAGTAATGATACAATGAACACACTTGCAAAAGAGTGAGGCAACCTCTGAAAATATGAGTTCTTCCCTTTCAGATAGCAATTAAATTGTTTTTGGCATTCTAACTACTCTTTTAGGAAGAAGATTTGAGGCCATTTTATTGGGCTTCAAATTTTAGATGTGGTTGTGTTCTTGGTTTTTTGCCTTTTTCACATCTGTTATAATATATATTTTTGTCAATAAACAGAATAAATGTGAACCTCCACTTAATTTGTCTTTTTTAAGAAAATTCAATGAAGATCTATAAAGTGAGAGCCCAGTAAGATTGAAGAAATAATCGGTAGGTATCAGAAAAGTTATGAAATTTCTTTGGACTTGTGATGCATTGTATCTATGCAAAAGTTGTGACATATATGACATGCATCAAATTAAGCACCTGAGGTCCCCCTTTCACATGCTTTTGTCAGTTTGTATGAAGATCTAAAATAGTCTGCATTAAGTGGAGACTTGTTTTTTTATAGGAATGAATGTGCAAAATTGTTTTATGAACTTAATAAACCTAAGCAATGAAACAGATAAGATTTGTTGAACATGGCTTTGGCAACTGCTAAGTATATTAGTTATACATCGTATGCTTGATCTATTTTCCCATTTTTTCTCAATAAAAAGGAGATGGTGATATTTTTGCCAAGGTATGTCCGAAGAATCTCTTGTAAGCTTACTGTAATTGATATAGCAGACATTTGACATTGCTTCAAGCCTTCAACCCTTCGATTGCTCTGAGAGAGAGAGAGAGAGAGAGAGAGAGAGAGAGAGAGAGAGAGAGAGAGACCTAATCAACCATCTTTGAACTGTGCTGAGTTTTGTTTTTGAATCCATCATTGGAATTTGTCAGTTTTCACATGCCAAAATTCACATAAATATGATAACAGGAAGAACCAAGCACTTAAAAAGTAATGGTTACTTCTCAGATAAACTAATTTCATTGCCTCTTGTTTGGCATAGCTCCTGGATTGCTCTTTGGTTTGTTACATTTTCTGAGTTGAGTGTGAAGTTGTAGTGTTTTCTTGCTGCCACCATCCGGCCACTCACTTGCTTTCTATGCTTGCATTGTTTAATTGTTGCCAATATCTGCACATTGTTTAAGTACTTATCTTTACTCAAAGGCATTTATTTGCTAAAATAAATCTAAAAAAATGACTTGTACTGTCAATGGACTTGTTGAAATTAACAGGGACCCTATTCTACAAGTTGCTTGAAATGTAAGTATTGTTTTTCATCTTTTAATACTGATGGTCCAGTCCATATGACAGGTTATAAGAAATGAAGCCTTACTACTTCTTACTTACCTGACTCGCGAAGCGGAGGTGAATTTCTACTCCTTACATTGCTTAACAAGTCTTAACATGGTTCGCAAGTATGCAATTTATTTTTCTCCTTGTTATGTTCAGGAAATTCAAAAAATTGTAGTTTTTGAGGGTGCATTCGAGAAAATATTCAGCATTATTAAAGAGGAAGGAGGTTCTGATGGAGGTGTTGTAGTTCAGGTGATTATCTTAGAACTCAGAATCCAGATGTCTTTGTCATTCACTTCTTTAAATAAATTACCTGCTTTTCTGTCTGTACTATCTGTATGTTATTAACTTTTTGTACCTAGAACCTTCCATTTATGATACAAAATAAGGGAAATGACCATAGCAAAACATCTTGATGGAAGTTTTGAAGTAGACGTTGGTTCTTTTGATATATAATCTCCCTGCTTCTGTTGGTGTAGAAATTCAAGTTTTTGGGATTTATATATTCTTGATCATTTTCATTTTTATAGGTTCACATGTTTGCCACTTTTTGCAGTCAAAGCTTTCATGTAACATCCACCTTTAATTTATAATGATTGAAGCTCTAGAAGTAACTCACGTAAAATGGACAATGAAATCTTTATCTCTCCTTTCAGCCAACACGTATTGAGAAGCCAGGACAGTTTTGACCTAGTGGCACAACAGTTTATCACCCTTTATCTAATACCTAATGTTAGGAATTTCTGCAGATAAGTGCTAATATGTTCATTTTATCTTTATTTCTATAGCTAAAAGATATTTTCCATTTGCTTTTGTATGCTTTGGAATGTTTTCGTCATGAAAGTGTTGGACTTGGTTATATGTTTTGTTCCTGGGCAGAGTCAACTGTCATCATCATTGATTTATGAAATTGTAGAAGAAAAATATAACATATAGTTGAAATTTGTGGATTTCCTCTGTAGCTACAATACCATGCTTTTCATGTTTGTACATCTAGCTGCATATTGATAGTATCTAATTTTATGTTTTCAATGATCTTTAAAAAAGCCAGAAGTATGATGCATATTGCTTCTTGTTGTTTGCCCTTGTATTTCTTTACTGATATGATTAACTTTTTATTTGATCTTTTTGTTCACTTATGTTGGTCACTCTAATATTTCTTTCTGAACAGGATTGTCTTGAATTGCTGAATAATCTCATTCGTAACAATGCATCCAATCAGGCAAGTGTCTCTTGAAGCCTTTAATTTTGGATCTTTTGCTGTGTTTAACTTTCAGATATTTGGTTTAGATATTGCTGAAGGAAACTATTGGCTTTGAACCATTAGTATCAATACTAAGGCTTCGCAGAGGTAGTGCTTACAATTTTACTCAACAGAAGGTATCATAACTCTAGATTTCTTCAGCATCAACAATTAACGTCACATCAATTATAATTAGATATCAGCTCAAGCCTGACCTAATCTTTCTTGTTTTTTTGCTATATTCTCCCAAAACAATTGCCATGACTCTAGACTGTAAATCTACTCAATGCATTGGAAACTGTTGAGCTGCTTCTGACAGGAGGTCCACCAGGTGAGCCAGGAAAAGATGCCAATAGGCTATCCAATCAAACTGCATTGGCACAGGTATACCAATTTGTTAGCACCTGAACTATGCTCGTTAGCCCCATTTCCAAATCAAACTGCTCATACTCTGTTTATTTGCAAAATCACAGAAAAAGTTTTGGACCATCTCTTATTGTTGGGTGTCGAGAGTCAATGGGCTGCAGTTGCTGTTCGCTGCTTGGTAAGATATCTTTGTTATAATGAGGATCATTTGGTCTATGTTCTGGCATTCAAGAATGGGGTTTCATGAGAAATTTGCTGGCAATGTACTCACAGTGTGATAATTTTCTGAACCAAACAGTGCTCTTATTATTCATATATGAGGAAATGCCATTTTGTTTAAAACTTTTCCACAATTCAAATTCATATTACCACTTATTGTTAAATAATTTATAGACAGCTTAGAACTCTACTATTCTGTGTATGGTGGATTACAGATGTTTTTATGGATTATAGAAATCACATCAATGAACTACTAAAATGATTTGCAACATCGATGCTTGTACTGTGGTACAGTGATGATCTGTCTCTTACGGTATTTCTGTTACCTGTAAACTAACCCCTGGAAACTGAGATGTCTCATACTAAATGTAATCAAAGTTTTACATGCCTTACTTTATTTTCTGCTTATTGCATCACTTTTTCATCAAGACAACAATAACAATGTAAATACTTAATTTTTCTTCAGTATAACATAACATTTGCAAAAAATTGTCTTGACTCTTGAGTTAGCATGTTTAATCATTTGATCTCATTATTGAATCTTGAGGCAAGTGGTGAATTCACAAATGGTGTATAGATGCTAAGATATTTATGAATGAGATAAATGTTTAGTAGATTATAACAAATAGATTTGATCAAGCTCCTTATATGTGCATCAGAATTGGAAGATGACGTGGTAAAATTGAGAGAGAAGACAGTTATTATATTATTTTCTACTATATTGTAATCAGATTAACAATTTCTAATCCTTTTTGAAGCCCTTATACCAGTTTGTCCTCTTTCTGAGCCTTCTGCCTTTTCAAAAAATGGATGATTATAATCTCCTTTTGTGTTGATTTAAATAGCCAAGAGTTCCTTATAAAGCTCAGTTTTCATCAAGTCAAGAGTGAGAACGTAAATTCTTAATTTATCTTTGTGATAACACAATATTTACAAAAAAAATGTCTTGACTCTTGATGTAGCATGTTTAAATTTTTATCTCATTCTTGACTCTTGAGGCAGCATGTTTAAATTTTTAATCTCATTCTTGACTCTTGAGGCTGGTAGTTAATTTGCAGAAATGGTGCATGGATGCAAAGAAATGCATGAGATCAATGGCTGGTAGATAGTAACAAATAGAGCTAATCAAAGTCCTTACATGTGTATCAGAATTAGCAGATGCTGCGGAAAAGTTGGGAGGGAAGGATTTTATTTACTAAATCAGAATCACAAGCTCCTACTCCTTTTGGAAACCTTATTCCAGCTTGTCCTCTTTCTGGGCCTTCTGCCTTTCTGAAAGATGGATGATCATAATCTCAATTGTGTGATGATTTAAACTTTTATAAGTTCTTGCTGGAGTACTTGCTTTAACTCTACTTGGACTTTGGAGGAGGCGCCATTGAGTCGCTATAGATAGAGAAGGATTTATTCAATCACCTAGTTTGGGCTCCTAGAATATGGTGCTCTTGTGGTAATCTATTTGATTGTATCGAAAGGCTCATTGAATTGGGATTTTCCTATTGGGCTGGGACATTTCTGGGCAAGCGGATCATTTATCATAAAAAGGATGAGCTTCAAAAAAATGATTTAGTGTTGTTGCAGAGTGGAACCATGTAGTACTAGGCACAAGATCTTCCAAAGAACACGGCTTTTTTCGAATAAGCCACTTCATTTGGGACCCTATGGATTCATTCTTTTTCTTATTTTAAGATCAGCCCTTTGTCTTTGTGTTTTCACATTGAGAATTCTTTGTAGATGAAGAGGTGTCACAGGGACTTATTATATGTTGCATAAACTCTATCAACTTATTCCTGCTGGCTCAATTTATTACCTGGTAAATATTGTTCCCATTTCTATGCTTTGAATGTTAACCATTTATCTTATTTATAAAATTTGCCTGAAACTCTAGAGTAGATGAGAAGTTGTTTTTGGTAATGAATAGCAGACCAATCATTAAAGAGTGAAAGAGATGAGCAAAGATGCCCATCTCGAAGGCGGATTTATTGAGGAAGATTCATCCATTTCCCTTTTTTTAAAAAGATATTCCAAGACATGGCAGCTGCAAGTTAATCAAAAGCTCTTCTCAGGTTTTTAGGTAATAAAGAAGATATCCAAGTAGTTCGAAAGGAAGCTAGAGAGGTGGAATAAGTGAATATGTTTAGAGTAGAAAGGATTTTGGCCCAGAATATTTTTGAAAACCTAGTCTGAGAGAAGGTGATTAATCTTCTCCTCTGGATTGTTACAAAAAGTGCACACACCAGAATTCCTTCAAGTCCAAGCCAGATGAATATTTTGGCTTTGACATGAGCAGGAATCTTCCAAGGTATGTCAAAATAAGGGTGATGAACTCCTCTGTTGATTAAATTATACACTGATTTTATGGAAAAATCAGCAGAGCTAAGTACTGCCATGGGAGACTATTAGGAAGGTTGGAAGGTCCAACAAGAGAGAACTATTCCAAAGACATGAACTTGTTAGCGGAGGAGGAGTTGTGGATGACAAACTTTGATGTTCCAAGAGAGGGATCAGTGGTTCCATCAAGAAGGCACAAAGACATTGCTTTCAGTTTTTGCTTTGAAAAGATTGCAGAAGAAGGTATGGATAAGGTATGTCTACTCTAAGTATCTATGTGATTCCATAAGTGAGGGAGAGAAGTGAAAATGTCTCTCCAAATGGAAGAGAGACATCTCTTACTACATGGCCTTATATTTAGTTTTTTTAATGATAGTCCAATGTGCTTGTTTTCTCCCAATGCTAGTGTTTCCTTTTAAAAGTTTTTGATGCCACTTTATAAGTAGCAAGGTAGGTTGAACCATGAACCACTACCAAACTGACACTGGATCGATTTGGGGTATCGAATCAAATTGAATCGATAGCATATTAGCTGTTTGGGCTAGTTCGTCATTTTTTGCAATTTATTTTGTTCATAGTTTTTCAATTTATTTCCTTTTTTTATATGGCATATGAGGCTAGAGCCTTCTATATGAACTCTTATCCTCTCTCTCTTCTCTTATTTTCTTTCTTTTCTCTTTTCTCTCTTTTTTTTTCATTTTACTTAAGATTTCTTATGAAAATAAGGAAAATATCCCTAATTTGAATTCAACAAAAATGTTAAAAAAATAATTTTTTTAAAAAAAGTTAACCCTTTTTTTAAGAATAAATTTGAAAATTTTAGAAAACTATAGTTTAATAAATATCAAGTTAAGATACTTTCACTTCGGATAAAAATGCTGAAAAATTAATTTATTTAGTAATGATGAGAAAATAAAATATCAGAAAAATTATCTTAAAATATAATTTGTAAGGCTTTGGTCAACACTTGGTCAAACAAATAGGGTTTCTAAATTTAGACAGGATTATAATGACTTTGAACCTCACACTGAGTTATACTAACTTGATTTATAGTTCATCAAATAATAAAATTAAATTTGTCATAAAATCCTAAGATTAAACTTATGCTGACTTGATCCATAGCTTATACAATAATAAAATCAAACTTGCCATAAAATTCTAAAATTAAAATATATCTCTGTGTCAAAACTTGCCAGTGACCTATGTCATCATAGTTTGAAGTCTAATAAATTTAATTTAATCTTATGATTTTATAGCAAGTTTAATTTTATTATTTGATGAGTTGCGGATCAAGTCAGCATAGGTCAGTGTGAGGTTTACTATTACTATAATCTTGTCTAAGTCTTGAAATCATGTAAGTTTGACCAAGTATTGATTAAAGCTTTACCAATTGCATTTTAAGATAATTTTTTTGGACTTTAATTTCTCATCATCTATAAGTTAAATTGGTTTTTTGAGGTTTTTATTTGGAGTGGAAGTGCCATAATTTGACATTTATTGAACATGATTTCCTCAAATTCTTTGAATTTATTCTTAAAAGGGAGAGATGACTTTTTATTCTTAAGGAATATGATTTTTTTTTTGATATTTTTACTGAAATCAAATGGAGAGTATTTCCTTATTTTTATGAGAAATCTTGAGTAAATGAAAAGGAAAGAAGAAAGAGAAGGGACGATGGCATTTATTTAAATAATTTTGAATGAAAATAAGAGAGAGGACGTGAGTACATAAGAGCCCACATGCCATCCAACCTACCTCTACGCAAAAACCACCTGAACTGGGTGATTTGGATTGGTTCGGTGTTTGTACTGAACCAAAATGCAAAATCGAACCAATTTTTGATCAGTTCGGCTCGGTTCACTTCTGCTTACTTTACTAGGTAGAGATTAATTCATATTGACAAGGTCTTTTATCTTAAGTCCTTCCTTAGATTTGTATTGGCAAGCACTCCAATTAACCAAGTAGGCTATATGAAAAGAAGACTCACTTCTTATAGTTATCAATTTTGTGGATAATCCAAGAATGAAGTTCGGGTAAGGACATGTAGTAAGTACTAAGGTGGTGATGAGAGAACACAACTGATCAGATTTAGTCTGCCTCCTTATGATATCCTTTGTGACACTAAATCATTTGTAAAATAAACCTGAGCATCAAATGCATTTAGATGTGCAGCTCAACTAGTCATCATTAATGTTCATCAGCACAATAATGCTTGATTAAAGCACAAGGTGAATATCCTCTTATAGTCCATATATATACATGTGATGAGGATGTTAATCACAAATTGTAAATACCAGTATAAAAAGCTCCAATTGCCAACGTTATTACCCTAAACTGTCTAAAATTTTCTCTGTTCAGCTTACTAAGCTCTTGCCATTTGCAGCGCGAGAGTGTGGATAGCATTAGGTTAGCCAAACCATCCTAAATTAGGCAGTTCAAGGCAAATCGAATTGAATTGGTTCATTGGTTCGGAACTAGGATAATTCAGCTTCTGGTTAGGTATAGGGGCAAACTGCCCCAAACTGTCTTACCAACCCCGTATTGGTGTACCAAATTGAATTGAACAAATCGAACCAAACCGTCTGGTTCAGCTTGATTCAGGGCGGTCAATGGGCTGTCTTCTTGGTCACCTAACCAGTATGTTGCTGGTTTGGTACGATACGCCGCATAGGGAGTCATACTAATCCAATGTCAAAACTGTTTCGATTCTCAGTATGGCGAACGTTAGACAACACAAATACTCTTCTTATGGTTAAGGAATTTTAACGGTAGTATAAAGGTATGGACTAACTCCGCCTATGTATGAGTCTTTTATATATAGCCGGTCCCAAGCCCGGATAAAGGAGGAGGGTTGCGTTAGGTTGATGGCCAATGTAAAACTACAGTCACACCTTATGAATATGAATCCAATAGAGAGAATCGATAAAGTTAATGTGTTCCTTACAAGCGATGCGCTTAGCTAACCCCAACTACTTTGGGATTAAGGTTTTATTGTTGGTGTATAGAAGTATGGACTATGGACAAAGAGTCATTATGGATAACCCTTTATCATACCTAAAGATTTTCTCAACAATAAGGCATATTTTGAACAACTTGGTGTGCTTTTATGAGGATAGCATGCTGGCTTTAAATTTTTGACCAAGGACTTGTGGCCAATGTAGGCTATGTATCATAGCCATAGGTACCTTTCATATGATATGTGCTGTGCTAAACAATCGCGAGCATGATCTTGGGATGATTTATGTGCATTCATAAGGCCTTCGATTGTGGATTTTAGTTTTTTGCTATTACTTTATTATTTATTTTAGTTTTTAGTTTTTTTTCCCTTGTTTCAATGGATATTTAAAATTTTCACTAATCTTTGGTTGTTACTATTGATCCTCTATCTATCTAATCATTAAATCATTCTCATTATATAGAAAATTGTTAGTGTAGAACCCTACTAGGGGTCTAACATATTTTTTTCGATCACATGGGTATGTACTAATCATCATATACTTTTAAATTTATTATATTTTGAACTTAGGCTTAGGTAGAACTGGTTGTGCTCAAATTTTAATAGACTACTATAAAATTGAGAGAACAAGTGTTGTGCTTACCCTCAAACATGCTACCAATTTTACATAATTTTTTAACATAATTTTTAATTACTTTAATCTAAAATATATTTTCTAATATAAAAATTTACAATGATAAGAAAATTATTTTCCTTCACTGTAGACATTGTCCTTAGATATCTAGCATCTCCCCTCATATTTCATTTTTGGCCTATTTTAGTCAACAAAATGATAAAAAGGAGAAGCAAAAGTTTCTTACATGTTTTGGAGATGAAATTCACATTTTTTAGGACAAAACAATCTTTTTTGGCCTGAAAATAAGTTTTTAAAATATAAGGATAAAGAGGCAAAGAACCTTGTGAGAGGCTCTTTGCTTTCCTCTTCTTTTTCTTCTTCATCATCTTCCTTTTCAACAAGGCAGTTGGTTGAACCACCCTAAATTGAGCCGACCTAGTTGGCTTGGCTTGATATTGGCTGGTATGGGCGGGTTCGGGGCTTGTATCGGCTTGAAGACCCAAATTGTGCCAGTTCTGGCCCGGTTCAGTTCGATATGGTTTGAATTGACCAGTTCGGCGTGATTTGGCCAACTTTGATTTGAGTTGCTACATTAATGTAATGATGTTGTGGGGCCCTTCTGTTGGCTTGGACATGAAAGAAAATAGAAAGAGAGAAATGTATGGACACTCTAATCCTCCTTTGTGTTCGCAAGCCCCTATCCTGCCACCCAGTTTGTTTTTCTCCAAGAAATCCTATTTCTTGCCCATAATGAAGCTGTATATTAGGGATATTTCACATTAGTTTTGCTTGAATTTGTTTTAAATAGGAGTACCATCTTATTCTGTTAGAGATCTTAATGCTTGGGCTAAAGAATAGTCTTCCTGTTGGAGCCTGATGTGCTTTATTTCCCTCTCTTTTGCTCCAGAATTTTATGCTTCTCCATCTTCTTATACCCTTCTTTTCTCTTTGTTTCTCATATTTTCTGATTTTTATTTTTTTGGTGATTTGACACAATTTCAGAATTGAATCTGAAATCAAAGTAATATGTGAGTCCTAATCTTAAAACTAAATCAACTAGAGGGTATACTGTTGTACCATGTTGCTGTGTCTGCTTACACCATTTGGTACCAATCCTTTCTTATAATAAGCCTTGACATGTGATTGAGTACATAGGTCAGCACAATCTGCCTATGACCCAGAGGCACAGTTTGTGACACTATAGTCCATGTTTTAAACTATTGTTACTAATAGAAGCAACATATAGGTGAAAATATCAAGGTTATACAACTCTATAGGTTGTTATGATAGAACACTTGTATCGCAAACTATGCTATATCACAAACTATGCTATCTGGTATTTTGATAAGGTTGGAGAGTTCCTCTCTATGGTTCTTTTTCCCCTTGTAAGTTATTACCGTATATCAAATGTGTACCTTAGCAATTTTTTTTTAATTGCATAACTTGGATGAAAAGACCAATAGGAGCAAGCCTTAAGAGAAATCGATGCAAATTAGTGTGATAGGTAAATGGCTACCTTTATTTGGAATTGAAGTTGAATTGTTTGGGTATCAAGGATGTTTGTCATCAAGGAAGCAATAATTTGCACTACTGTATGCTTAATTAGTTTTCATTTTACACATAATTATATCAGTTGAATTTTAAGCAGGCACATGTAGTTGCATTCATGAAAACCCCTTTTAAAAAGGTCATATGATCAGCTTGGTTTATCTCAAGTGGGCTTTGATTCCAAACTAATTGCCCTACTTGAGTTCTTTTTCTCCATCCTACTTTGCTTTTGTCCATAATTTTGTAAGATATAAAGGTATCAAGTCTTTCTTTATTGCTTTGTTCTATATGATTTTTGATCTACCTCTATTCTTCTTTCTGTTTACGTGCGTTAAATCACTTCTTACTAGTATATCTCTAGGCCTACGTTGTATATGCATAAACCATGTAAGTCATCCTTCTCTCAATTTGAACTCGGTGCTTTTACCATCCTTTTATGGATGACTTAATCTCTTATTCTGTATTTTTCGGTGTTACCATGCATCCATTTTAACGTTCTCATTTCGGTCCCAAGATCTTGTGTATATATTGTTTTCTGGCCACCCAACATGACAAATCACATAGTATTCTAGTTGTATTTTTCTATTGTGTCCAACTAGCATCAATAAATAAGGACTTAGACTACTTCCTTATTGTAAACTTATTATGATTGGAAACTAATCAGTGATACTAGTAGTTCTCATATTAATTACCACTCCATACATGTATAACATGTCTTTTATTATTAATATATCTAATGAAAACATCTTTCTTTTTAACACCCACCATAAGAATTCTTTGGAAATCCTATAACATATTTTCTATAAATTAATAAAAATCATATGAAGTTGTTGTCTCTTTTTTCTATATTTTTCTATTAATTTACAAAGGAGGAAATTAGCTTCCATAATCCATCTTCTCTCAGATATTTTTATGTTATATCTCAGTTTGTGTTCAATAAAAAAGCTATATACATTGTTGTTAAATTATTTTTAATGTCCACTTATTGCCAGCTTTGACCACATTGGATTTTCATAATTGCTGATTTAATTGAACATTGTTAAGGTACTCTTTAGATGCTGGAAAATAGAAGTAGAAGAGATAAACATAAGAGGGGATGGGATTTCATTTTGCTTGTATTGATATTGGTAAACTCTACTTCACTTCCTTTTCTTCATTATCCTAGCATCCCAATATGTCCCAAGTGTGCAAAGCGCTCTTAGAGCTTCTTGTTGGAGTTATTATCTGAATTTATAACTTCACTTAGTAAGTATAAATATTTTTCTTCTAAGATGATTCACAATAATAATATCATAATTTGTTAGTCATTTTAAACCAATTTTTTTCTGATTTCAGGCATTGCGTTGTATTGGTGATCTGGTCACAGGAAATCCTCATAATCTTGATTCTCTTGCAAGTAAATTTGTTGGAGAAGAGCCTCATGTTGAGCCTGCCTTGAATGCTATTTTCCGTATTGCTTTGCGTACGTCTACTCTACAGGAATTTTTAGCAGCTGACTATGTCTTCAACCGCTTCTGTGAGGTTATTTCTTTTTGATGTTATGAATTATATAAACTATTGTTGTCAATTAGTTCACATTGCTATTTGCATTAATCATAGTTACTTCTTGAATTCTATTATATTTTTATTAATTTCTTAATTATATTAGATGAAAGATAAGATTTTAAATCTTTCAAAAAATATATATTTGCTTTTCCTGGAGGATGTACTTGCATGCATAAATATCCGCATACGATTATGTTCCTGCATACCTGCATAATAAATCTTTAAATAATAAGTCTTTAACTGGTTTTCCATTATAATGGCCATTATATTAACAGGAATAATGGCTGTTATTAAATATTTTATTGTTCATTCAATTAAAGTAACTCTTTCAATTTCTAGGTCTCCTTGGCTGTTCAAAATTAAATTTTATTCTGTAAGAGCAGTAACATAGTCAACATTCTTCTTTGGTTTCAATTATTTCAGCCAAAAAAAATACAAAAAATAAAAAACAAGGAAAATGATTAGAAGAAGAAAAAGAAGTAAACAAGTTAACCAAACAAATCAATCATCATTGAAAGTATATTTTGTGGTTTGAGATCTTTGAGACATAAGTTTTTGTTGGTTCTACACTGCAATAGTATATACTCAACTCAACTCAACTCATCTAAGCCTTTTCCCAGCTCACTGAAATAGTATATATAATTGGAAATATGAGATGAATGTATATGTATCTAACTTTAGTTTGAGCTTTACGATAGCTAAGAC
The DNA here is from genome assembly GCA_900491605.1 of Calamus simplicifolius. Taxonomy (NCBI): domain Eukaryota; kingdom Viridiplantae; phylum Streptophyta; class Magnoliopsida; order Arecales; family Arecaceae; genus Calamus; species Calamus simplicifolius. The sequence continues at coordinate 249,186 of UESW01004645.1, read as the reverse complement.
CATCTCAAAATTTTTACTTTTCAAAAGAAATCCAACTTTATAATGCTGCTAAATATTCACAAAACTTTCAAGTTTCAAGATTAATCTTGGGAAGCTGTTTCTTGGAATATGTAGTAGATAAAGAGATCAGAGTAGCGTGAATTTTACCATGCATGCAGCAAATTTGGCCTTTTAAGAAGGGCTTCAGCCAAAATTCTGAAACAGACCTCGGTTTTGGAGTTGAAGTTCATAAGTTTTGACTTCAGTTTTTTATTTTCAGGCTTAAATTTTAGAACTTCTAGTGTGAAGAACAGATGTTCATGATTTGAATTACATGACGGTCAAGATGCTTTATGAAATATCTCAAAATCTGATCAACCTATTAACTAAACCTGAATTGCATGAGGTTTAGAAAATGAGACTTTAGATCGAAAGTTCCTCCCTCCCCCCCTTCCTCTCCTTTGACACACCACCCCCCACCTTCTCAAAAAGAAGAAGAAGAAGAAGAAGAAGAAGAAAAAGTAAAATGAAAAGCTCCAATCCCCTGAAAAAAGAGAGATCCCAGTCCATTATTGAGGACATATTGGACCACCCTAGGAGGTGGCCATTTACATAAGCTTTATAGCATGACTTCCTGTTTCTTCCTCTATATGACCTACACCTGTTACCAAAGAATACTTTGGTAATTTTTATTTTTATATCGTATCAAAGAATACTTAAGGAGTTACCAAAGGGTATATAGAATTGATAAAAGATATGTACGATAGAGCAATAACTATTGTTAAAACAATAATAGAAAAAACTAGTGAGTTTTTAATTACTATAGGTTTACATCAAGGATCTGTCTTAAGTCCGTATCTTTTTGTATTAATTATGGATGAATTAATCAAACATATTCAAAATGTTATCCTATCATGTATGTTATTTGCAGGCGATATAGTGTTGATTGATGAAACTAAATCTGGAGTAAATGCTAAGCTAGAGATTTGGAGAGAGGCCTTAGAATTTAAAGGTTTTAAGATTAGCAGAACTAAAGTTGAATACATAAAATGTAATTTTAGTGAAAGTAAAAATATAAATGAAGAAATAGTGAAGATCGTAAGTCAAGAGATACTAAGGAGTTAAAAAGTTAAGTATTTGGGATCAATTATCCAACGAGAAGGTAAAATAGGTGAAGATGTGAATCATAGAGTTAAAGCAGGATGGGTTAAGTGGAGGAGTGCTTCAGGAGTATTGTATGATCGATCCATTCCATTAAAATTGAAAAAACCGCTATTAGGCCAGCTATGCTATATGAAACAGAGTGTTGGGCAATACTGAAACAACATGTGAATAAATTAAGTGTAACAGAAATGTGCATGTTAAGATGAATATGTGGTAAAAATTTAAAAAATAGAATTAAAAATAAACAAATAAGAGAAATGATAGTAGTCCCAATTCAAGATAAAATGAGAGAAAATCGATTACGGTGGTTTGGACATATACAACGAAGACCTTTAGATGCTTCAGTTAGAAAGAGTGATCTTTTAACAACCATGGTAAGGATAGAGGTAGACCTAAACTAACATGGATAGAAATAATTAAAAAAGATATAACTATTTGTAATTTGAATGTCGACTTAGTCCTTAATAGAGTGGAGGAAGCATATTCATGTAGCCGATCCCATGTAGTTGGGAAAAGGCTTAGATGAGTTGAGTTGATCAAAAGGTGACTAGTTGACTGTTATTTTGCATTTTGCACACAGTGTGTCTAGACTATAATTGGAGAGAGATGAACACAAGACAAATAATAAAGGGAGGAGTCCATATATCAATTCACATCAGATAAGAAAAGGAGTCATATATCAAGCTTTGTATTAATAATTAATGACCATGTGTTGAGGAGTCTCTGGGTCAACTTGAACACACTTACAAAGCAATCATTCATTCAATAACTCATGCCACAATTGCACTAGCAAACTTACTCAACTCAACTCATCTAAGCCTTTTCCCAACTACATGGGGACTAGAAAACTTACTGTGAAAGTAAATATGTGAAATATTTCCTTAAGCAAGTCTATTTCTTGGGTAACACAACAAACAGCCCAGTTCAAAAAAAAAAAAAAATCTGAAGTGTTTGCATGGCCATAATTATCAACGATTTGAGTAGAGAATCAAGGATAGCACCACTAAGAACCAATAAGCAAATTCCGTGACATTTCAAAATATAACAATACACTTCAATCTTATCAAAGCTCTTGAAAGCTATTCAAATTATCAATTGCTAAAGTTAATTTTTGGTCCTGTTAACTTCCAGAGCTAGGTAGGTACCCCTGCTGGATTATATATGGCAAGTTGTTCTCATGCAACATGTTTATTTATAGTTTGGCACATGCACTCATACACATTAGTACTTATTCTCTGTCATGAAACAGAAAATACTGATGGCCAAGCGATGCTAGTGTCAATGATGATGACTCAGCCAAATTCAACAGGCCATGCTATTCCAGAAGCCAGTGGCAGCATGACGATTGGAAGGTTAGCAGGCTTACATCATTTTCCATAAGTCAGTTCTGCTGAACTATATATGTTCATTCTGGGCATAATTGTTGCTTTGGTTTTGTTTAGATTCTTGTTTGCAGTTGATTGAGAAAAGCTGAATTCATTTCTTATTTTTAGAACCGTTATTTGTTGCTTAAAGCTTCATTTTTCTCATTTTTATTTAGAACTAAATTGTCCTTTTGACCTAATTTATTCTTTATGGCAGTATGCTTTTACAAGCTTTAGTATCGGTTGAGGCTAATGGAGAGTTTGAGGTGAGTAAAAAATTTTGAAGTTTCATTGGCTAATATAGTATGTACTGAGACATGAGTCATCTTAAGGACATGCTTGGTTTTTCTATGTCAAAATGGAGATGGTCTTCCCACCAAAGTGCAGCAATGTAGTAAGGAGTAGTGCAACTGTCCTGGAACCCCAACTTTTGACTGGCTTCTGGGGCCTTCTAACTGTAACTTTTTAAGATTAGCTTGTTTTGCTTTCTGCTGTTAAGGCGTTATTTTTGTGATTGTGGAGCTGTTCTTGTAGACATTATTTTAAAGCAAGGTTTTGAAAATCTAAATCACCCTTCATTTTTTTAATAATTAAACAGTTGTAGGAGATAGCAGAAAGCTTGTGAGAACTGTTATTTATGATATTACACTGCACTAAGTGATATCTCTGATCCTATGCATATATCATGCCAGATTAAATTTTTGTTCAAAAATATTGATTGTCTCTGCATACATTCTGCTTGTCTCAGACCACAAATTGGAGTTATAGATCAATAAACATCTTAGAGTTCCTTGGTTAGTTGTGGATGACCTAGGTAGGGCAAGTGGCATGAAAGCTGTTAGCTTGATAAGCTTTGTTATATACCAAGGTTTATGATTCACACCAAGTCAATTGCATTGAAGTACAAGTGATATCTGTTATACTTAATCCATGACCTTGAAAAGGTTCACTTCACTTGCTCAGGTAACTTTGGGTTCTACAGAGTTGTGTGACTGGTAATTATTTGCAGTTAATGATGTTTGAGGAAAGACAACATGAAGTGGACGAACTTATTTTGATTCATCTATTTCTAGTTTATCTTGTTATCCATACATACCTAATAAGATATTACAACTTGATTAGAAGTACGGAGAGATTTATTGATTTAGAATTTGAATAAGTAGAATTTGAATAAATTTTGATGTGACTGGGCCAAAAAGTGAAGTCAATGCACTATGCTTTTAATGATGATTTGCAAGTAATACTGAGGCAAAAGACAACATGGATTCTATAACTTCTGTTTTTTTCCTGTGTATCTAATTATTTATCCATTACATATTTAACAAAAATGTAATTGTTGATTGATGAAATTAATCTAGAGTAAATGCTAAGCTAAAGATTTGAAGAGAGGCTTTATAATCTAAAGGTTTTAAGATTAATAGAACTAAAACTAAATACATGAAATGTAATAGTGGGAGTAGAAATACAAATGAAGAAATAGTGAAGATTGTAAAGCAAGTGATATCAAGGAGTAAAAAGTTTAGGTATTTGGGATCAATTATCCAGCAAGAAGGTGAAATAGGTAAAAATGTGAATAATATAGTTAAAATAGGATGGATTAAGTGAAGGAGTGCTTCGGAAGTATTGTATGATCGGCACATCCCATTAAAATTGAAAGAAAAATTTTATAAAACTGCTATTACGTTAGCTATGCTATATGGATTAGAGTGTTGGGCAATATTGAAACATGTAAATAATTAAGAGTAATAGAAATGCGTATGCTAAGATGGATATGTGGTAAAACTTTAAAAGATAGAATTAGAAATAAACTTATAAGAGAAATGGTAGGAGTAGCCCCAATTGAAGATAAAATGAGAGAAAATCGATTATGGTGGTTTGGACATATACAACTAAATCTTTAGATGCTCTAGTTAGAAAGAGTGATCTTTTAACAATTATGGTAAGGATAAAGGTAGAGGTAGACTTAAACTAACATGGATAGAAAGAATTAAAAAAAGATATAACTATTTGTAATTTGAATGTTGACTTGGTCCTGAATTGAGCAGAGTGGAGGAAACAGATTCATGTAGCTGACCATATGTAGTTGGGAAAAGGCTTAGATGAGTTGAGTTGAGTTGTATATTTAACAACAATCATAATTGTTTCAAAAGTGTTGATCGTTTAAGAGCATGAGAAATCTGACCTTAAAAAAAACAAAAAATCGGTGCACCTTTTCTTTAAGAAGTGTTTTATTAAATCCTATGTTTTGCAATTTAAATAGATCAAAAAATTTTTGCATGACTTGAGATGTGATTTGATTTTTGGAACATCAACTTTCAAGTGATTAAATGCTAACTTTAATCCATCTGATATTTGAATGCAGACATGCTCCAGAGCTGCTAGCATTCTCTCTCATATTCTGAAGGACAATGTCCAGTGCAAGGAACGTGTGAGTGCATGATGCTTACCTTTTCCGTGTTACAGTCTCCCTTTAAAAGTAAAGTAGATAAATTGAGGACAAGGGTTGGTTCCTCTAATACATACTGGCTAAATTTTGCTCAAGTTGCTCAGATTGTATGTTTTCTATTTACCCCTGATATGTTCTTCTACTCTTTTTTTTTTGTTGCTTTCCTTCTTCAGAATTGAAAAAAACTCCTGGAAACTTGGTTCTTGATATAAATTCTGTTGAATTATGCTTATCAATGTTGTAGTTTAAGATCTGTGCCACAAGCTGATTGTGGCTAGTTAATCCTGTTCCCTTTTTTTACCAATTTTCATTGTTAGTTTTGCTCATCTGAAGATTAGATTGGACTTTAACCTCTCAAACACTTGTTGAACATTTTCAGCTTTCACGAGCTGAGCTCGAGGCAGCAGTACCATCGTTGGGTTCGCCAGAGCCACTTCTGCACCGGATTGTGAAGTATTTAGCCTTGTAGCCCCAACAAAAAGTAAAGATAGCAACCAAAGTAGCATTATTCCAGCAGAAGATTCATATATCCAGCCACTCATTCTCCAATTACTAATCATTTGGCTGGAAAATTGTCCAAATGCTGTCAGCTGCTTTTTAGATTCACCAGCACACCTCACATTTTTTCTTGAACTAATTTTGAGCCCGCATGCCAGTGTCTATGTGCATGGATTGGCTGCTATTATTTTGGGTGAATGTGTTCTTTATAACAAATGCAGTGAGAACAATAGAGATGCCTTTGCTGTGGCTGATGCTATAAGCCAAAAGATTGGTCTCACCTCGTATTTTTTGAAGTTTGATGAGTTGCAGAAGAGCTTTGTGTCCCTCTCTACATCCGTCCAACATCACAAGCCTCTTACAAGATCTAGTATGGCTAGTATGGCAGAGACTGAAGAGATTGAGAGCGATGAAAAGAATCAGAAGCATGACCATCCAATCCTTGTACAGATTTTTGACCCACAGTTTATAAGTTTTGTTAAGAATCTTGAAGGTTATATTAGAGAAAGCATTGTGGACATATTCAGCCATACAAAAGACAAGGTCACTGTATTGCCAGCTGAGCTGGAGCAGAAGAATGGGGAGACTGACAGAAATTACATAAACCGGCTGATGTCATTTGTGGAGAAGCAGTGCAACGAGATGCAGGTTAGTTTCCAGGTTTATCCCATTGACATTTTGTGGGCTATGTTGGAAAAATTCAGAGGCCGTAGTTAATGGTGAAATTCATCCCTCTGCTGTTTTATCTGCTATGGTAAATTTAGTAATTTCTTACTTTTTAACTGGTAATGATTTCTGTAGGATCTGCTTGGTCGCAATGCTACTTTAGCTGAGGAATTGGTGAGGACTGGAAGCAGTGGCGTATCTGATCCTGCTGAGAAACCAGGCAGTGGCAGAGAGAGAGTTCAATCCGAAACACTTCGCCAAGATCTTCAAGAAGCAACACGGCGCATAGAAGTGCTCAAATCTGAGAAGGCTAAGATTGAGGCTGAGGCTAGCAATTACCAGAACTTGGCTGCAAAGCTAGAAGCTGATCTCAAGAGCCTTTCAGATGCTTATAACAGCCTGGAACAGGTCAATCTAAGCTTGGAAGCAGAGGTGAAGGCTTTGAGGAAGGGAGGAAATGTGCCATATCCGGATGTAGAAGCAGTACGGGCTAAGGCAAAGGAGGAAGCTTTGAATGAGAGTGAAGCTGAACTGAATGATCTACTTGTTTGCTGGGCCAGGAGCAAAGCAAGGTGGAGAAGCTGAGCTCAAGGCTGATTGAGTTGGGTGAGGATGTGGACTCACTCCTTGAAGGGATTGGAGATGACACAGAGCTGCAGGATGAAGATAATGATGATGAAAAATGAGGTTTTTGATTCATTTCTATTAGATTACTGGTTCTCCTGTCCAATGCTTCTGATCGTGATGATCACCCGAAACCTGTCTTTGAGATGCTTTGGGTTGCCTCAATTGTACAGTGTACAATATGAAACAATATAAATATGTTAATGGAGAATTGCAGAACCAATGCCAGCTTCATTTTCTTTCCACATGTTTTTGGTTGCATCTCTCCATCTGTGATGGATCAACTTACTTATATTTTGGAGAACGTATAATCTAAATCTTGTGGTGGTTTGGGTTTTATTTCACAGACAACGTGGAGAGTGGAGGCCTTTTTATTTTTGTCGGATGATCAATGTCAAAATCTGATTTGTTTACATGCAAATGGTGTTAGGCAGCTATGTTTTTTGAAATGTTATGACGCTTTTTTCTAGTTATTTTAAATGCGCTTCCCTGATGGTTGGTGAGAAAGAGATGGCGACAGTCATAGCCACTGCGAACGAACCATGTCCATGCTAGTGCGGCTGGCCCTGTTTATAGCTTTTGTTGTCTTATTTGAACGACGTGCTTTGTGCCAAACTATTTCTCAAATTTTCTTATAAAGTGTTTTGAAATTCTTATAGATATTTTACTTGTTTTTCAAATGACTAGCTGTCGTGAGGGATGGTTTCTTTGATAATAAATGAAAAAGGTGCAACGAAAGCCGTACACGGTGGAATATGTCTATTTTTTAGACATCGTATTGGACAAGCAATAAGACCTACGATATAAGAATTCATTTCATGTCATGAAATAAGCCTTTGGCATTTGTTGTCGCCTTAGATATTCTAACTTCTTCCAAAAGTTTTTTTTTTATTTAAAAAAAATTTCTTCTTGAGAACATTTTTTGTATTATATTCTCAAATATTTTATTTTTTTAAGAAAATCATTTTTTTACTTTAAAAATCATAAAATTATTATTTTTTAAGTGATGCCAAACATTCTTTATCGATCCCTACAGGAATGTTCTTTTAAGAGTAACACTTGGTAATTAGAATCTTTTGTTCCTTCTTTTTCTAGATCATTTCTTCGTTTTTATTTCCCAAAGGACCGGTGTCAAATGCATATTTTTTCATTTGTATCTCCCAGTCGTTCTCTGATTCCATGATTTTTTCATATCTCCTGAAACATTCTCTTGGTTCAACATTGTAAACTTTTGTTCTTTTTTTTTTTTTAAAAATTAATTTTATTTCTGTAACGATGAAATTTTCTTTTGCTAGCTAGGAAGGCTGTATATATCCTATGTAATTATCTTAATAAATTGCTTGGAAAAGAGTAATGCCAAGGAGAGATCATCAGCTTACAACATTTTGACAAGTTAGCACATCCCTGTTCGGAGAGTCAATCAGTAGCTAAATATCTAAGCAATTAATTAAATGGAGTCCCTAAGAAAAAGATTATCAATAAGCTAAAGATCTCCCTCCAAAGGATGAATGTAATCGGGTATTGTTGATGCTTGTGGTTCCACCACTGCGGTTGACATGGATTGAAGGGAACTGTGGCCGGCAAGAAGAACAGCTCACTGTGGTTCCCTAATCAAGACACCATTGTTGTCGCGATCTGGACCCATATCCAATGCATCATCAAAGTTCAACTCGAGGAGGGTGGTAGAAGAGTTGGCCATTAGGCTGGTGATGCCCTAATAGCCAATGGACGTGAAGATATATGATGCTCGTGAAGATATATGATGATACATACGATTGGACGTTGTTGTGAAAGCAGTGAATAATGACAATAGCCAATGGAGGTGTTGGTAGCATGCCCTCAACTCAGCATTATTTAGCACATTAAATCTATTACTTTGACAGATTTTATACGTATCTTTCCTATGTATTATTAAAAATAGCTAGTGAGTGGTGTAATACATAGGCCTTTGAACTAGAAAAGAGTCCACGAGTGTTAGCATTCAATGGAATGACCAAGTAGATAGTTACCTATTCAGTAGAGAATTGTATTATTAGGAACATCTTGAAAGTTGTTTATAGCTATGGATGAAAAAGAATGTTAAACTTACGTAGCTATTATAGTATATAATGTCTAATAACGAATTAGAATGACTATTGTTATGGATAACATTGTAGTCTATCATCATAGTCCAATGTAAGAATAAGAATTGTATCTCTATTTTTAATAAATTACCCCCATAAATTCAAAGTTCCAAGTACAACGAGAGATGTTAATGAGATCCCAAAATAAAAGAAAATAAATAAAGACTATAAATGCGCACAAAGTACTTGAATTTCGTAGGCTAAGAATTGCTTGATAGTCTCTCTCTTCTTTTCTTCCTTCTCTCCTTATCTCTCCTTTTATTTTAGCCTCTAGAGTTCTCATCACCACTAGTGATGATTCTTCCATTTTTTCTTGGATCCTCATATTCCAATCCTCTAGACATCCTACTTAGAAAACCTAAGCAGAGTCTGGTGGCTAAATAAGGTTAAAAACTTAGGTGCCCTACTGTGACTAGCCAACCAGAAAGCTGAAGAGTTTGGTTGACCACTTTGGCACACACCCTTGCCACACATGCTCGATTAGCCTAACAAGTCCTAGGTATGAGCTAGTCACATGGCTCGGGGTTTGAACTAAGTATATTTAACCAATCATTTATGATCAGCTAGCAAATGATCCAATATTCTCATTCCAAGATCAAGATGAATCCACTCAAATAAATTGAGCCCAAGCCTAGTAAGAAAGAGAGAGAGAGAGAGAGAGAGAGAGAGTTTAAGGATCATGGACAACTACAGGAGCACAAGGTCAAGCTTGGGTTTCTAAATACATATCCAATCTTATTCAATAGATTTACTATAGTCATAATGAAGTAACACAAACTAGGATTCTTATACATAGCAATGTATAATTATGCTAATCCATGGTAGGCAGATAGAATAGATGGACTAGTCTCTCTTCAAGCACAATAACCATTTTAGCAATTCAATCCCTCTGCCTTTGTTATGAAAATATTGGCACTAATCAAACATAGACAATCAATTTCATGGCCCTGGATCATGTGATAAACACAATAGAAATTGATACATGCACCAAACCAATTTGAAGAATATTTTAATAGATATCAAATAAATAATAATTATAATGTAAAACAAATTTAATTAAAACAAATTTGCGCTAGGACTCTTATGACTAGCATGCTCTATTCTAATACAAATAAAATGTCATTAATGGAGTCTTTATTAAAACAATCCTTCCTCCCGCTCATGATAAGCCTTAAAAAACTCTTTTGGCCTGCATACTAAGCTGATGCAATTGACAAGCCTAGACAGACTACTAGGGTGACAAACTAAACCCTAGGGCATCTTAGGTAGTTAAACACAATTGGATAATAAAGGAATGTTTAATGGCTGCTAACCTTAGCTTAGGGTTTCCTAAGTGGGGCACCACAAAGGAATGATGTATGAGTTTAGAGACAATGATTAGAATCATATTCGGGTCGCCCGTAGAAATCTTAGTAGATATCAAAAAATTGGTAGAAAAGACAGTAAGAAAAGATAAAAGAAACTATTGCATAACTCTTGGATAGTTTGCCACATGCAAGTATTCTTTGTAGTTCCTAAAAGAAGGTTTCATCCTTTTTTTTTTTTTTATTTTCTTACTTTCCCATAACTTTTTTGTAGGTATTAATCTATCTGTTATGCATGTAGTCTATTTTTTCTTGGAGATTTATTGAAAGAGTGAACAAATTCCTTCTTTGTTTGCTGCATCATTATATTATATTGCATTGGTTTCTATTAAGATAAACATTATACTCCTCTAACATAAATTATTTCTGTCCTTTCAAGTATTCCATATAAAATAAGAGGTGGCTATAAAAGAAACCATCTCTGATAAAGTGTCATCCAGCAAATGTCCCAACAACAGCTGCCATATTACCACCATGTACTCTTATAAGCGTGAAGGAAAATGTTTCTAAGCCTTGATGGTGTACGAGTGATGTTTGTCTTTGTAACAAATCACATGTCGAATACTAAATAGAATACAAGATTATAAGATCCTACCAATCTCTTTGAAAAAGATCCTACCGATTTCTTTTTTTAGAATGCAAGATTATTCTTGAAGCAAATCCTACTAAGAAAAATTTGTAAAAGGAAGACATCCCAGCCCAATAAAGAATTTAAACCAAATCTCAATAAGAAATTTTTACAAAAAAATTTCAACCCAAAGAAAGAATTCAAGTTAAATCCCAATAAAAAAAACTCTACAAGAAAAAACCTCTAACCTAATAATGAATTCAAGCAAAATCCCAACATTCTCATTGTTGTTCCATTTGCAATAATTAAATGCTATCTATCTTTTTAAAGGAAAAGAAGGCTAGCTAATTTACAATTGGATCAAAAAATAGATAAAGATAATGCTAATCAAAAGTACTTTAAAGAAAGAATTTTTTACGATAATTACTGATGTGGCTAATCACCCCCCTTGGCGGCACGGTAACAGCGTGCACAGCCTTCAAAGGATAATAATTTCAACGGTTCCTAGCATCGGTTCCCGGCTTCGGCTATAGCCTTGGTCTTGGCCTCGGCTTCGATCTCGTTCCCAGCCCAAGGCTCGACCTCGATCTTGACTTCGGCCTCGCCCCGGCGTCGGCTCCTGGCCTCGGCCTTGGCCCCAACATCGGCTCTTCGCCTTGGCCTCGGCCCCGGCACGGCTCTCGGCTCGGTCTCGGCTCAGACTTTGGGTCCGGCCTAAACCCTTAACATAATTTCAGCCATGAAGCCAAATTCTAATGCTGAAGATTTAAACCACCACGCAGGCCCACTTGCCCACCTTTTGCCGAGATCACGGGCGGCTACAATACTACATACCTGCCGATATCCACAGAACGTGTCTAACAACCCGGCGCCAACCAACGAAGTCGATCTTAACAGAAGATAAGGTCCGGCTGTAATCGCAAAGGTAAGAGGGACCCCGAACAGGTATAATAAGGGCCGACCCCCGATGAGGGGGGGCTCTCTCTCTCGAATCCTACTACTAAGAAATTTGTTCCTCGCATCACTGACTGAGCGTCGGAGGGTCCCCATCGAACCACCGGTCTGGGACTTTTCTTGCAGGTTCTCAGCCAACGGAGGTGATCTACCGCTCCTCTAAAGGTCCACGAAGCTCTCCTCTCACCCGACACGCCAGTAGTGATTCGCGACAATAGATTGGCGCCAGGAAGGGGGCCACGGTAGACAGACGTTTACCCTCACGCATCTGTGACCCCTCGACCTCTGTAAGGAAGAAGATGGCGGTTACTCGGGCACAAGACGCTTCTTCCAGTCAAGCCACGGGATGCCTACAGGGGCTGAACAGTCGGAGGCCGACCTCCTATTCCTCCTCCTATGCAACCGCGGCCAAACAGTCGGAGGCCAACCTCCTGTTCTGCCTCCCATGCAGCCACAGGCTAGCTAGGCCGATCGGCTTGATGCCCTGACTTATCAGGTGCAAGATCTGATAGTGGTGGTGCGGGGACTGTAGGAGTAGGGCTCCGCCGCCATGCCTGCGCCACCTCAACCCCCTCGCGCATGTAGAAGGCCATGGGGCCAGTCAACCCCATCGGGGCAGGACCCCTCCTGAGGCCTCCCACCACTCGCCCCGAAAGCCTCATCGCCAGAGGCCTCCAAGCGATGACGGTCTCTTTCCCATTTTCAATCGCTCTCACAGGCGGCGTGGTGAGAAAGAACCAAGGCACGTGCACTCCTTGCACGGTAATCTTCCCGTCTTCATCTTTCGACTCTCAAAAGAAGACACCGACAGAAAGATCGCTCATCGGGCCAAGCAACGGCTGGATGAGTATCATCACGGTTGGAGGAGCTTAGCCGCCGGATCGCCAACCCCCATGGAACAGACTATGACCATCGTCCCCCGCTCTCTCGCGCATTATGGAGGAGCTTCCCACCTCGGTTCCGTCTCCCCCAGTTAGACCCGTACGATGGCACGACGGACCCTCTGGATCACTTGGAGAGCTACAAGGTCCTCATGCAAGTCCAGGGAGCGATGTTTCTCTTCTTTGTGTCGCCTTCCCGGCCATGCTTCGGAAGGCGCACGTGCATGGTATTCCCGTTTGCCACTATGCAGTATCAACTTTTCAGGCAACTCGAGCGATCTTTCCTGGCCCACTTCGATGCATGCTGGAAGATTTCCGAGTGGCTGATAGCCTGTTTGCCATCCAGCAAAGGAGAGGCAGACCTGAAGGACTTCGTCCCGGTTCAAGGAAGCTGCACTTGAGGTTTATAACCTTGAGGATTCATAGCCACTCTAGCCCTGAAGCGAGGACTTCGTCCTTTCAGATTTGCCTACTCCCTGACAAAAAGCCTTCCAGCTCCTATGCCGAATTGCTAAGCCGAGCGCAGAAATATATTCGCACTGCGAGGCGGACTCTTCCAGGAGAGAGGCCGACAAAGGCTCCAGCAAAAGCCAATATCCACGAAACCCGTTGGAGGACGATCTAGAAAGCCTGAGCCACCTTGTCGCTTGGATAACCGGCCTCAAACGCTCGTTCCCAAGGAGCATTTCACTCCTCTCTCGCTCCAATATCTCATATCTTGTTAGAGATTGAGGACGAGCCCTACCTTCGGGTCCACCCCCATGAAGCCAGGGGTTCCTCGCACAAGGAACTCTACTGCCGGTACCACCGGACTACGGTCATGACACTAAGATTGCCACCTGTTGGAAAAGGCCATTGAAGAACTTGTCTAGCAAGGTCACTTGGGCAAGTTCGTCCGAAGAGGAAACCCTACTACCCCGGGCCCGACGCGCCTCCCACCTCAGATCGGCATGGACAACACCCCGACGGAGAAGATGATAGCTATGATTTCCTGGGGGCAGGTAGCAATTCAAAAAGGCAACATGAGGGGTTAGATTCTGTAATTCCTTTCTTTAGAAAGGATTTAGATGGGGTAGTTAACAAACATGACGACAGTCGTCGTGTCTATGACAATAGCCAAACACCCTATAAAGAGAATTTTAGTAGACAGTGGAAGTTCCGTTGACGTTTTAGCTACGAAGCCTTTGTTCGGATGAACCTGTCTAACTCTTCTCTTCAACCCATCACCACTCCCTTGATGGGTTTTACCGGGGATTCTGTAAGGGTCGAGGGAGAGATCACTCTCCCTGTCACAGCCGGAACTCCGCCGTGTCAGAGCATGGTTGCCATAAATTTCCTGGTGGTCGGATCCCGCTAGCTTATAATGCTATCCTAGGAGGCCTGGTTTAAACCTGTTGGATGCTGTTATCTCTACTAAAAGGTTACTTGTAAAGTTCCCTACTGATGAAGGAGTTGGGGAGATGAGGGAGAACGGAGCCCGTTACCGCTCTGCTATCACTTGGCCCCTAGTCCGCAAGAGTTGAAGCCAGCCACCGCGCCCGAGCCGTTCGACCCCCGGGACTTGGAAAAAAGGGGAGAGCCGAGCATCTGCTAACCTTCCACTGGGAGAGGACCCGACGAGAACCATCCAGCTGGGGCATTACTTTCGGAGGGAGCACGTGATCAACTCCTTGCTTTCTTGCGCGAACTCCAATTTTTGCGTGGTCATCCTTCGACAAGCCGGCATCCTGAGGAGGTAATCACTCAAAACTCAACATCAAACCAGGATGCCCTGTCCGGCAGAAGAAGAGAAGCTTGCCCCAGACGACAGCTGCCATAAACGGAGAGATCCGCAAGCTGGAAACTGCGGGCCATGTTCGAGAAGTCCATTACCCAGAGTGGCTAGCAACGTGTGATGGTGCAAGGCTAACGGAAGCTGGAGGATGTGCGTGGACTTCACTGACCTCAACAAAGCATTGCCCAAGGATAGCTTCCGTTGCCTCGGATTGATCAGCTGGTGGACGCTACGTCTGGACATGAAACCCTAAGCTTCATGGATGCCTTCTCGGGTACAACCAAATCAAGATGGACCCCGCCGACGAGGAAGCTACTTCATTTATAATGAAGAAGGGAATATACTGTTATAAGGTGATGCCATTTGGACTAAAGAATGCTGGAGCCACCTACCAGAGGCTAATGAACAAGATCTTCGAAGACCAGATCGGACGCAACATGGAGGTGTACGTGGATGACATGCTGACCAAAAGCACCCATACCACTGATCATATTGCCGACCTGGCGAAAACCTTCGGCAACCTCCATCGGTATCATATGAGATTGAACCCCCGCAAGTATGCCTTCGGGTAACAGCAGGCAAGTTCTTGGGTTTCATGGTGATGCAACGTGGGATTGAAGCAAACCCTGATAAGATCCGAGCCATTTTAGACATGAGGTCTCCAGTTAACAAGAAGGAAGTCCAACGCCTGACTGGAAGGGTGGCGGCCTTGAGCCATTTTCTGTCCAAGTCGCTGAGAGATGTTTGCCTTTCTTCAAGGCACTGCGCAGAGTCAACGGATTCGAATGGACGAGGGAGTGCCAGGAGGCCTTCGAGGGACTGAAAGAATTTCTATCCCCCGCCACTGCTGTCCAAGCCGAGGGGGGAGAAGAACTTCTTCTGTACCTCGTGGCTTCTCCCAAAGCTGTCAGCTCCGTGCTGGTTTGCATGGACGCCGATGGGATACAAAGCCATGTATTACACCAGCAAGGTGCTTCACGACGGAGACTAGATATTCGAGAGTCGAGAAGATTATCTTCGCTGATTGTTTTTGCCCAGCGCCTCGGCCTTATTTTCAAGCTCATCCAATTGTGGTACTCACAGACCAACCACTAAAGGCGATTCTCTCTCGTCCGACACCTTTGGCCGGCTGGTGAAGTGGCACTCAAGCTGGGAGAATTCAACCTATCGTTCCGCCCCAGGTCGGCCATGAAGTCTCAAGTCTTGGAGGATTTCCTGGTCGAATGCACTTGGGCTGAGGAGCAACCAGAAGGGTCCCATGCAAACCCCTTGGGTCCTGGAACCGAGGGAGGGGATGATTGGATCCTTCACGTGGACGGAGCTTCAAATTCCAAGAAGCGGAGCGGGCCTCATCCTGGCTAGTCCAGATGGAGTTGTAACCGAGTATGCCCTCCATTTTTTCTTCCAGCCATCAACAATCAGGCTGAGTATGAAGCCCTACTGTCTGGATAAGATTGGCTCGAGAGCTCGGGTGAAATGCCTTAGAGTATTCACTGACTCCCAGCTAGTCACTGGCCAAATCAGAGGGGAGTATGAGGCGCGGGATCCTACTATGTCCCGCTACCTAAGTATGGTGCGGTCACAAGCCTCTCCTTTAGCCCACTTCAGTGTCAGCTACATCCCTCGAAGGGAGAACGCCAGAGCTGACGCCCTATCCCGACTAGCCACCTCAGCGATGGGACTTTGGGAAGAGCCTACATAGAGCATCTGGAAGCCCCAAGATCAACGCAACGGAAGAGGCCCTGTCGGTCGAGCAGGAGTCCTCTTGGATGGACGCTTATATTCGGTATCTTACGATGGCGCCCTCCCTGAAAACCCGACTAAGGCTAAGCTACTCAAGCGGCGGGCCCGAAGTTTCTAATGATGGACGGAAAGCTTTACCGAAGGTCGTTCTTATACCCGGTCCTCAGATGCGTCCCGCGGAAGCAGATTATATCTTGCGGGAAATCCATGAGGGCATATGCGGAAGTCACCTGGGGGGTAGAGCCCTGCGTACAAAGCCCTTCGGCAAGGATACTACTTGCTGACAATGAGGGAGGACGCATCCGAGCTCGTCAAGAAATGCGATAGTTGTCAACGTCATGCCAATATCCAGCGAGCCGACGTCCCAGCTAACCCCCCTGGCTGCACCTTGGCCCTTTGTCCAGTGGGGTATGGACATCCTGGACCGTTCCCTCCAGCCTCGGTCAACGCAAATTCCTGCTGGTAGCCGTCGACCATTTCACCAAGTGGATCGAGGCCGAGAACTTGCCAAGATCATGAGGGCAAGGTGAGATCCTTTTTCTGAAATCTATAGTGTGCCGGTTCGGACTACCGCATACTCTCGTCACTGACAATGGCCGGCAGTTTGACAACACGGCCTTCCGAGAGTTCTGCGCCGAGCTAGGCATCCATCAGGGTTCACCTCCGTAGGACATCCCAGACCAACGGCGCGACTAGGTAACCAACCGCATTATTCTTCAAGGACTTAGAGCCCGGCTAGATGACTGCAAAGGACGGTGGGTGGAGGAGCTCCCCAATGTACTGTGGGCTTACCACACAATGCCGCGAGCCTCCACCGGAGAGACTCCATTCAGCTTAGTCTTCGGTTCCGAAGCTGTTATTCCTGTGGAGATAGGTGCCCCGAGCCCCCGTACGAGTTGTACAGCAAGGGGGACAACCCAAATCAGTTGTGGGCCGACCTCGACCTAGTGGAAGAGTTACGAGACCAAGCGCGACTCCGGATGGCAGCTTACCGACAGCGAATGGCCAAGTATTACAATGCTCACGTCCGCCCCAAGGCATTCTTGCCAGGAGACCTAGTCCTCCGACGAGCCGAAGTTTCAAAGCCGACTGAGGGAGGCAAGCTAGCGCCGAAATGGAAGGATCCTATCGAGTCGCGGAGGTACTCCACCACGAAGCGTATAAAATTGAGGGGCTGGATGGGAAGCCTTTTCCCCGCACTTGGAATGCAGACAACCTATGTCGGTACTATCAATAGCTTATCAATGTTCCTAATTTGAGCATGTCTGCTACTAGAGTAATATTTATTCTCACTAACCTGTGTCTTTGAGTGATCCTGCTTCACACCTGAAGCCCGACTCCGCGTCGGCACATGAAGCCCGACTCCGTGTCGGCACCTGAAGCCCGACTCCGCATCGTCACATGAAGCCCGACACCGCATCGGCACATGAAGCCGGACTCCGCATCGGCACCTGAAGCCCGACTCTGCTCGGTACATGAAGCCCACTCCGCATCGGCACCTGAAGCCGACTTTGCGTTGGCACATGAAGCCCGACTCCGCATCGGCACCTGAAGCCCGACTCTGCGTCGGCACCTGAAGCCCGACTCTGTGTCGGCACCCGAAGCCCGACTCTGCATCGACCGAAGCCCGACTCCGCATCGGCACCCAAGCCCGATCCACATCGGCACCCGAAGCCCGATTCCGCATCGGCATCCGAAGCTCGACTCCGCGTCGGCACCCAAGCCCACTCCGCATCGGCACCGAAGCCCGACTCCACGTCGGCAACCGAAGCCCGACTCCACGTCGGCATTCGAAGCCGACTCTGGGTCCGCGTCTGAAGCCCGACTCCGCGTCGGCGTCCGAAGCCCAACTCCACGTAGGCGTCCGAAGCCCGACTCCGCGTCGCACCGAAGCCCGACTCCGCGCAGCACCCAGCCCGACTCCGCATCGGCGCTTGAGCCCGACTCCGTGTCGGCACTCTAGCTTGACTACATCGGCGCACAAGTCCGACTCCGCGCCGGTACTCGAAGTTTAGCTCTTCACCGATACAGCCCAACCTCATGTCATCACATCGGCCTAGTACTGTCACGCTCTGCTCGATCTCGTGACGGTAATTATAGGTACCTTGTCTGCCCCTTTGTCGACCTCGCGTCGGCCCTACACTCCGGTGCTTCCAGCCTTTGTACCGGCCAACGGCATGAGATCATTTGCCAAGGCTACAGGTCATGTACCTCAGCGCGGTTATCAACTGTGCTTGCCTATGGCCCTGACCGCAGCTATTACGTAAATAACTCATGCCGGTTTATTCATATCTTATTCACTGATAACTGGCTACGATGCAAATCAAATCAAGAACTGAATGAAGAGTTTCCATTGATGATGAAGTTACAAAATTGCCGATCAAATTGGACTTGGCACAATTGGAAGTAAAAGAAAAGAAAATAATAAAAGAAGCTATGGTTCGACCGGAGCTGGACCATCATCCTCGGGAACTTCATCCGGCTCCAGCTCCTCAATCCCTTCGAGGCCGTATAGTCTTGCACTTTCTCTTTACAATCTTGGAAGCCACCGTCGTATGCAAAGGCAGTAGTTTCGGCCAGCTCCTGTCGAAGGCATCGGACTTCCTAAAGTCCTCTACGCCTCGGCGGCCTTCTTCTTGGCCTCGGTGGCCTTCTTCTCGGCCTCGGTCACCGCCACCCTCAGATGGGCTATCTCAGCATCAGCCCGGCGAGCGATTTCCTTGGCATTTTCGGCCCACTCCTTGGCCACTCCAATCTCAATGGTGGCAGAGTGCAATCGATGCTTCAGCAAATACACCTCCGCTTCAGCAGCCTTTTGCTTTTCTTCAGCCACTGCCACCATGAGCGTTGTCAAGCTCATTGGCCGCCCGGCGTTGGGCCACTTCCAGCACCTCCTTAGCCTTTTCAGCTTGGGCCAAGTTCCTGAATTGGGCAGGCTCGGCCTCGGCTTCAGCCCTTTGCGCCCGGGCCACTTCAGCTTAGGCAACCACCAGAGCGGCTTTAGCCTCGTCGGCCCTGGCCCGGGCCTGGTTTGCTTCTTCCCGCGACTGGTCGATGGTGGCTTCGGCCTGAGACAAAAGGCCCCTGACGGCGGTCAAAGAATTTAGCGCATGTACAAAGATCATTCGATTCAGATGAGGAAACTATGGTTCTAAAGGTTAGCATTGGGAGAGTACTTTCCCAGAAGTGGGCTACAGATGCCTCCCAAAAATGTGGAGGTCTTTTGATTTTGAAGGAAACAGTGGATCTTGGTATGGAAGCCTGGGCCATCATCCTTTCGGCCCAGCGGCTATGATGCAGAAGAATCGACTGAAAGGAGGGTGTGTCGGCCTCATCCTCCTCTGTGGCCTTGGTGGCCATCGGCACTGGGTCGGATGCCACCGATGCTTCTGGCGCCTTAGCCAGCAAAGATTCTGCCCCCGTCCCTTCATCGGACAGGGCGACCTCAGGAGTCGGCCCAGCGGCCGGAATGGTTGGCTCCACCTCCGGAATAGCGGATGGCGCGCGGTGCTTCGGTTTCTTGCCTTGGGGAAGTCCCGGTAAGATCAATGGGAGATGGGGGCGATGCTGGTGAAGGCGAGCGAGGTCGTTCCTTCACCTCGTTTCTTCCTGATGCCTCTCTAGCCTTGGCTCTTTCCACCTCATCCTTTCCTAAGGCTCTCTAGCCTCAGCTCTTTCCACCTCATCCTTTCCTAAGGCCTCTTTGGCTTTGGCCCTTTTCACCTCATTCTTTCCTGAGGCCTCTCCAGCCTTGGTTCTCTTAAGTTTGGTGGCCCCTTTTTCGACGGGGTCGATGGGGCCTCATCCACTCTGGCCTTTCTTTTCTTTGTAGCGGCCTTTCTTATTGTTTGAAGCGATGGTGCCATACCTGCGAATAATGAACTTCGATCAAAGAGGAAAGGGAGGAAAGTAAAGAGGGATGGAAAGGTTATGCTGCTCACCATCGCCAGGGATAAGGCATGCTAGCCGAAGATTCCTTTCGGATAGTAGTTGGTTGCATCGGGGGACGTCGGCAGTAATCAATTGCTCGAACGCCTCTCGGTCCTTTGGAAGAGCTGATGGGTTCTTGTTTGGTTCGGTGTTGGGAACCCCCCATTCGGCCCTCACCTCTCAATTTGGGCAAAGAAAAACCTATCTTTCCAGCCTTTGATGGAGGAAGGAAGGTACAATTTAAGGGATCTGGAAAGGTCTAGGAGCAAAGGACCACCACCTTGATTGTTTTCTAAGGGTTTAGAAGCAGCGAAAGAGTAAAATTCTAGCCTCTATCCCATGAAAGTGGCATAATACTAAGAAACCAATGAGGGTTCGAATATAATTTGGGACCAGCTGTGCCAAAGTTAAAGAGTACCAATCTAGTATGTTTAATATGAAGGGGTGAACGGGAATGCGGAGGCCAGCCTTGAAATAATGTTCATAAAGGGCAATCCGGCCCGGATAAGAAGAGGTTACTCTATCCTCGGGTAAAGGCCGGTAGAGACGAAGGTCAGTGGGGATTCGGTATTGAGCCCTGAGATTAATTATCTCTTGGGCAGTCATGACGGAAGCGGTCCTTTTGGGGGACTGCCTCGCAAGGAAGAAGGGCCGGCGGTGGCCGGACGGCGTTGAGCACGAGCCCATCCGGCGGCGGGGCGATTTCTGGTAGGAGGTCGCCCCACAGACCGCCGCTCCTCTGAGGGAGCGCCCCCCACAGAGGAAGACCAACTAAGTGGGGGAGGATAAGGTTGTGGAGGGTTGGGAGAATAGCCCCCAGATTGGAAATCAACATGAAAGAGATGAGGAGTCCATGGAAAGAACTAACATGAGATTGAAGGTTGAAGGTCAGCAATGGAGGGCTCGGGTGGTGGAAGATGAACAGGCTCGAACAATCAGGGTAGGGAAGACGAAAGCAGTGGAAGCACTCAAACCTAGGGCGACTCTCTTTTATACCTGCCTTTCAAATCATCCCGCCTGCCTCTGCATCGGCCACGCGTCTACTTGTTATTGGAAATCACTTCGGCCCCACCCGATGCGTAGAACGCGAGGGACACCGCCTATGAAGGAACAACGGTGACCTCACGCAATGATGGCACCCGCCTTTCCGTGGTTCCACGCATGAGGAAAATCCTCCCAATCCCAACAACCCTAAAGGACGAAATGACACAAGGATCAACCGCCAGGAGGTGCTGCGGATACTAACACCCCTTTCGCTGGTGAGTACGCCCCTTTCCATCTCAGGGGCGGGGGGCATCTATGTGGCTAATCACCCCCCTGGCGGCACGGTAACAGCGTGCATAGCCTTCGAAAGGGTAATAATTTCAATCGGCTCCTAGCATCGGCTCCCAGCTTCGGCCTTAGCCTTGGTCCTGGCCTCGTCTTCGATCTCGTTCCCAGCCCAAGGTTCGACCTCAATCTTGACTTCGGCCTTGGCCCCGGTGTCGGCTCCTAGCCTCGGCCTCGGCCCTGGCCCCGGCATCGGCTCCTGGCCTCAGCCTCGGCCCCGGCATCGGCTCTCGGCCTCGGTCTCGGCTCAGACTTGGGTCCGGCCTAAGCCCGTAACATAATTTCAGCCATGAAGCCAGATTCTAATGCTGAATGGATTTAAACCACCATGCGGCCCACTCACCCACCTTTTGCCGAGATCACAAGCGGCTACAGATACTACGCACCTGCCGATATCCGCGGAATGTGTCTAACAACCTGGCGCCAACCAACGAAGTCGATCTTAACAGAAGATAAGGTCCAGCTGTAATCGCAGAAGGGTAAGAGGACCCCGAATAGGTATATAAGGGCCGACCCCGATGAGGGGGGCTCTCTCTCTCGAATCTTACTACTAAGAAATTCCTATTCCTCGCATCACTGACTTGAGCGTGGAGGGTCCCCATCGGAACCACCGATCCGGGTTTTCTTGCAGGTTCTCAGCGAACGGAGGTGATCCTGCCGTTCCTCTGAAGGTCCACGAAGCTTCCTCTCACCCGACGCACGCCAGTAGTGATTCGTGGCAACAATTACAATTTGAAAGTTCTTGTTATGGTCTTTACAAACAATAAGAATAACTACTTAATTATATATTCAACATTTTACCTAATTGTTTGAAATAAAATAATTTAACAATAAGGGTAGCTTTTTGAGAACGTTTCATAATCAATCCATATTGCTTAGCTACAACTAAGTTGAAATAATAATATCACCAATTAACAGCCATTATGTAAAATAGTGAATAACAATAGGCGTTGTTATTTACAAAAAGTTTGCCCGATAATAACTATATTACATTAAGATCAGTTCCTCTATCTATCTATAAAAAAAAAATTCGAAAGAATATTCTTAAACTTTGAATAATTAAAGAATCAAATAACAATTATTTTTTATACCATATAAGAGTTTTCATAATGCTAGTAAGAACACTTGTATTTTCACTAAAGAGAAGTAAGAATCTCTTTTGAATTTGAATCATGCACATGAGAACATGAATTCAGTAAGCACATGTTTCAATGCACTCTAGGTAGGCTATCTCTACGTAGCTCGTGGTGGACTCTAAATACTGGATCTTAATTTCCATATTCCATAGCAAGTGGACTTGAAGGGCAGAGTTAAAAAGCTTCTCACTTTGCAACCAACTAGTACTTAAAAAGGCACCTCATGACAATAAAAATTAGAGTAAAATTGATAATGAATTTAATGGAGTTTCGCTAAAACTGGGGCCAAAGTAGAAAGGGTATAACTTGGTTGTCGTTCAATGTTTGCCATTAGGCTTTTCACTTAAACCAAGTTTCATCCAAATAGAAAAAGGCAATGAAGTGCATGCCTCGGAGAACTGTTTGCACACCACGATGACAACCTCTATCATCATCTCTGTCCACCCAGTGACCTCGCAATAGCAACGACGGTCAACAAAACTGTTCGATCTCCAACTATAATAAGAGACAAGAGAGAAAATTAGGAGGTGACTTGGTCCATTTTTTGCATCATTAATTCAAGGTATAAATCTTTTCTTCAATTTATTTATTATAATTTTGAGCAACCGATGGAGGAAAATAGATCATCTTTTTTAAAAGATGAATTCTATGTTTTTTTAAGTTTCATTTTTCAATAATAATTAAGCAAGGCAAAATTATGCGTTTTTTAAGGCAACTAATGACAATCTTGTTAATGTGGGTGGTCTCGACAACCTTGCTTTGCTCCATTTTTTGAAACCCTGAATTGTTGTGCCTTCTTATCATCACATCTGTGACTCTCTAGTTCAAAATTGTTATTGTTATTGTTATTATTATTTTATTTTTGATACAGACAATGATTATATCACTCTAAAGTAAGTCAAATATGATATATTCAAATACAATAATTGAGAAAAAATAATAGGACAAGAGTCATCCTGCTTCCAACTTTAAATAGCAGAGTGAGAGATCATCCTGATAACATAAACTGTAATTATTGATTGATATAAAGAAAGTTAGGATGACGGAAAAGTGAAGATGCTAGAAGAGGCATTGCCTTGTGATAGAAATCTGTCCGCTTAAATAAGTATATATTTAAAAATAGGAAAAAGTTGTGTTAATTAAATAGAATCTAATTATAATGGGAAAGGCTAACTTAAATGAGAAGTTTGCAATAGATTTTGTTGCTGCCAAATCACTTGCGATGAACGTCGGATGAACTGAGATCTCCGCAGGCCTTCGAGGATGCAGAAAGGTCGCCGTCTTCCTTCTAGAGCATGCAAAAAGTCCCGGACCGGTGGTTCCGGTGGGGACCCTCCGATGCCCAAGTCAGTGGGTTGTAGAACAGGAATATTGTATATCAGTAGAACTTGAAAGAGAGAGAGAGATCCCCCTAGCATTGAGCTCGGGTCCTCTTTTTATACCTGTCTGGGGTCCCGTTTACCTCGTTCCGTTGGAACCATCGAATCTTCCTTGTTGGGATAAGTTTCACCGAACGGCAAGTGGTTAAGCTGTTGCTGGATGAGGGCCGCTTGTAGCGGTAACTGCTGATCGAGCTAACACTTGTCCGTGATTCCAGTGAATGAGGTGCGCGGCAATAGACCTTGAATCACGAGATCTATTGTACAAGACTGGTCAATGTGCATGCAAAAAAAGCACTGGAGGCCAACGCTGGAGGCCGGAGCCAAAGTTCAGCGCTGGAGGCCGACGCTGGAGGCCGACGCTGGAGGCTAGAGTCTAAGTCCAGCGCTGGAGGCCGACACTAAGGGCCGGAGCCTAAGTCCAGTGCTGGGGGCCGGAGCCTACGTCCAGCTCTGGAGGCCGACGCTGGAGGCCGGAGCCAAAGTCCAGCGCTGGAAGCCGACGCTGGAGGCCGGAGCCTATGTCCAGTGCTGGAGGCCGACGCTGGAGGCCGGAGCCTAAGTCCAGCGCTGGAAGCTGACGC